>OZ024749.1:39094971-39124971 GCA_964016885.1 Eledone cirrhosa
TGGAATGAATTAGTTATATAACTAACTTTCTCATTATTATGCTGGTGTTTGGAACATAACATAATATCTAAGAATCTTAAAGGTTCTTGTATAAATTATGATGGAACTCTAAAGAGTTTAACCCTTTAGCATTTAAACTGGCCATATCCAGCCATAATTCTCTCACCTCTTTCTGTTCAAATTGGCCATAACTGGCCACTCATACTTATGCTAAGGTATTGTTCTCAAGATAAAAATAAAAATCTCATTAATTTGGTATTATGTGAGATATTATGCGAGATAAAACATTTACTGTGAAAATACAATAGCATATATAGAGTAATTTAAATGCTAAAGGGTTAAAACAGTGTTGTATCATAGAACTAGGAGTGGATTTAGGCAGTTTGGTAAAGAAAGAGTTAAGACATCAATATGCTCAGTCAGTTATTCCAACAATTCATTTAGCATTTAATTCCTTATAGCTACATCTCATTATAATTATATTTCACCATCATTTCATCTGTACATCATTACAGTTATTTCATCATTTCATTGCTGTCATTACAGTTATCATTTCATCTCTTCAGAGTTTTCTATGACTTGAAATTAATTTTGAAAATAATCAAGAATTTGGTACCATTTAGTAAATTTTGTCACTATCAATTTGGTATTTGGAACAAAATAACAATCATTATCATTATCATCATCATCATCATCAATTTTATGGTGACTTTTCTATGCTGGTATGAGTTGGATGAGATTTTATGAGGCAGTGTTTTGCAGCCAGATGCCCTTTCTGACAGCAACCTTTTTAGTTGTTTCTTACAATATACAGGTTTACAGTATACCTATACTGGAAGTTTGTATCATAGAAATAGGGTCTGTTTCAGGGGGAAGGATGTATTGAAAGGGTTAAATATTACAAAGATACTTTTGCAGTTTTATTGCTTTTACATTCATTTCATCTATATTTTTACTTTTATGCTAGTTGCAGCCATTAAACAATGGTCATGCTGAAGCACTACCTTAATATCTTTTTATTGCTTCACTATTTTTCAGTAATTATGCTCCTCGGACAGTATCACTTCGAAAAGACCGTGAAGGGTATGGATTTGTACTACGAGGTGCTAAATGTAAGTATATATTTTCAAGCATTAGAAATTTATTTCTACACACGCACACACTATATATTTATTTGTTACACACCTCGATTTTGCATACAATTACAATGTGCCATATATTTTTAATTGCGGTGTTGTAGGTCCTGTAGATAAGGCACAAACTGGTTTTTCACACCATATTTTCATGAAATCAACTAAGATGTGACCTATTCTTTGTTACAACAATCTCATTCCATCTGTGAAAAAACAAACCCCAAAAAAAAAAAAAAAATGATGAGGATAAAATAATCTCCAACATAGTTCAATAAGTAACGAGAAAAAAAATCTGTTCATATTATGGTGTAAGCTAAGCATCACACCCCTACAATCATCATCATCATTATTTGTAATATGGCCCTTTATGGTCTGAGTTGAAATCCCACTGAGGTTAACTTTGCCTTTCATCCTTATGGGGTCGATAAAATAAAGTACCAGTAATACACTGGGATAATTGCTGGCCTTGTGCCAAAAGTAGAAACAACTATTATTATTTGTAATTATAATTAGGCATATAATCCTAAGTTTTTTTAATATTAATATTATCATCGATTAACGACTATCTTCCACGCTATCATGGAGAGTTTCTGGCTGGTTTTCTACAGCTGGATGCCCTTCCTAACACCAACCACATTGACAGTGTGTGCTGGGTGCTTTTTGCCATGTCTTTTACACGTTCACTTTACAGTTATTTATTTTTATTAATTGAAGTTGTGTATGTAGCTTAGTGGTGAGGGTGTTCAGATCATGATCATAAGGTTATGGATTTAATTCCTAGACAAGGTGGTGTGTTGCGCTCTTGAACAAGACATTTTATTTCACATTTTTCCATTAAATTAGTAGCTAAATTTCTATGGAACCTATTTCTCTTTCTATTTTTGCAGCTGATCTTCAATTTCTTAAGCATGTTTCTAGTGATTCCCCAGCCATGCAGTATTTGGACACTGTTGATGCTGGTAGTGTTGCCGACATAGCAGGACTTAGAGCTGGGGATTTCATACTGGAGGTAAGATATACAACTGTTTATTTCATCATCATTTAATGTCCACTTTCCATGCGAGCATGAGTTATTTATTTAAATCAGAAGTCAACAAAAGATAGGACAATGTTAGAGTAAAGACTTTAAATTTTAATGTGATACAATCAATCATAGTGCTGTTTTGTACTTTTTAAGAATGTTTTGCTAATGTGGTTTTGTGTGAAACAAGACATTAAGAGTTAAATAATCTGTTTGTAGTTGTTCCATTGATTTATTGAAATCGTTTTATACCAAAAGAAATATATTCAATATTCTATTAAACTTATTAATTAGAATTATTTAGCTTTAAATTTTATCTTGACTTTCTTACATATGTACTAAATACAGACATGTCGAAATTAAGTTTTGGAGACATTGAAAAGTGTCATATTCCTTGTCCCTTCCTCATTCTTTCCCTCTTGGTCTAAACATTAAAAACACACACACAAAATAATGGAAATATTATTTCACATTCATTATTTTTTCTATCTTAAAAAGATCAACAATGAAAATGTAACGAGAGCTTCCCATGAACATGTTGTGAAGTTAATAAAAAACTCAGGTAACACATTGAGCATGACAGTTTTAACTGTGAAAGCCACAGATCAAGACAAAAATTGGTTTGTCCATGAAGATGGTTCTTTCACATTGCCAAGTCGCCGAAGGCAAGGTAGGATTGTATTAAATTACTCTTTATTTCTGTCAACATTTCTTATGTTTATTTCTATCTTATGAAGAGACAAACTAATTTCTTATTTTTGTCTTAAGAAGAGACAAAAACCAATTTCTTATTTTCTTCGACTATTTTAAGCAGTATAAAAATGTACATGATTTACACCTCCTTACTCCATTGCTAGTTTTAATATAGCCCTAAGGCTCTAGGCTGATTTTAGAAGTGTCTACTCTGTTGCAGACATGCGGGCCATGTCTCTGGTCTGAGGTACCCTGGCCTTCTGTGTGACATCTTTGATAAATGTCATTTGCCATAGCCCTGGACCAACCTATGGCTTGTGAGTGATTTTTGGTGGACAGAAACTGTGAAAACCCATTAGATGGCTTGCACCTGTATTTCATATGGGCTAACCTTGTCGCACATTGTGTTGCATTGATCCTGTCTCAGAATTACATTAATCCTTTCATTACCATATCCCTATGATTTTCAAATAATTTTGAATGTATCAAGAATTTGAAAAGGTTTAGTAATATAACTAACTTTCTCAGTACTAAGCTGGTGTATGGAACATAACTTCACAAAGGTTCTTGCATAAAATTATGAAAGGGTTTTCGATAAATATAAACATTTTTGCATGTAGAACCAAGGCCATTTTGTTATCAAAAGGGTTAAATATATGTATATATATATATATATATTAAGCTTATGATTGTAACTTGTTTGCAAATTTAATATTTTAATATAGTGTGTTAATTAATTATTGGTTTTACTAATTACTTAACCTTTGTTCCTACTAATTAATGCCAATATCTTTTATTTAGCACCAGAACCACCAAGAAGAGATCCTTCTACATCTCTGTCCTTTAGTAAAGCAAAATCCAAGTCTTTTGCTGAAGGAATGGCAGAACTTGGTATGTAGAATCTATTCCTTTCAAATTTTTTGTCTAAGATGATTTTGATAAGTTATCATCATCATCATTTTATATCTACTTTTCCTTGCTGGCATTGGTTGGATAGGTTTTTATAGTACGAGTCAGTTTTTATTCAGAATTGTTGACTACCAAGTCAAGGAGACTTGTTTGTACTTTCCAGATTTTATCACAGATTCTATTGCTGGATGCTCTTCCTAACACCAACCACTTTATAGAATGTATTACATGCATTTTATCATGGTGTCAGCACTAGAGAGATAGTCATGTCTTCAAGACTAAACAGTTCTTTCTATCTTACAATATTTCCATTTGGTCATCAGCATACATAGTAAATAAAATTAGGAAATTTTAAATGTGTACATCCTAATCCAAATGTCCACAATAATAGTCAATCACTATGAATAATAGTTGAGAAAATTGGATAAGTACCTCTGGAGATGGGGAAAAACTAATGTGAGATGTCTATAAATTAGTGCTATAATTGGATTGTTCAGTGTGAGTGCAGATGGGGAAATTGGTTGGATAACCAATAAAAAATTTAGCAGTTAGTCCCTGGTACTAAGATTTGTTCAAGACACTTAGCTCTTAATAGCTCAATGTATCTAGTACCTCTCAATAGCTCAATGTATCTAGTACTTTTCAATAGCTCAATGTATGAGGTACCTCTCAATAGCTCAATGTATCTAGTACTTCTCAATAGCTCAATGTATCTAGTACCTCTCAATAGCTCAATGTATCTAGTACCTCTCAATAGCTCAATGTATCTAGTACCTCTCAATAGCTCAATGTATCTAGTACCTCTCAATAGCTCAATGTATCTAGTACCTCTCAATAGCTCAATGTATCTAGTACCTCTCAATAGCTCAATGTATCTAGTACTTCTCAATAGCTCAATGTATGAGGTACTTCTCAATAGCTCAATGTATGAGGTACCTCTCAATAGCTCAATGTATCTAGTACCTCTCAATAGCTCAATGTATCTAGTACCTCTCAATAGCTCAATGTATCTAGTACCTCTCAATAGCTCAATGTATCTAGTACTTCTCAATAGCTCAATGTATGAGGTACTTCTCAATAGCTCAATGTATGAGGTACCTCTCAATAGCTCAATGTATCTAGTACCTCTCAATAGCTCAATGTATCTAGTACCTCTCAATAGCTCAATGTATCTAGTACCTCTCAATAGCTCAATGTATCTAGTACCTCTCAATAGCTCAATGTATCTAGTACTTCTCAATAGCTCAATGTATGAAGGTACCTCTCAATAGCTCAATGTATGAGGTACCTCTCAATAGCTCAATGTATCTAGTACCTCTCAATAGCTCAATGTATCTAGTACCTCTCAATAGCTCAATGTATCTAGTACCTCTCAATAGCTCAATGTATCTAGTACCTCTCAATAGCTCAATGTATCTAGCACCTCTCAATAGCTCAATGTATCTAGCACCTCTCAATAGCTCAATGTATCTAGCACCTCTCAATAGCTCAATGTATCTAGTACCTCTCAATAGCTCAATGTATCTAGCACCTCTCAATAGCTCAATGTATCTAGCACCTCTCAATAGCTCAATGCATTTAGCACCTCTAAGTAGCTCAATCTGTCTAGCACCTCTCAATAGCTCAACCTATCTAGTACATTTCAATGTCTCAGTCTATTTAGTAGCTCTAGTTAAAAACCACCACCATATAGTGATAAATTATAGAATAATACTTCTTTCATTATTGGTATATAGCCAACTAGTCACAATACTTCTAGTTTCTACCCTTTTAATAAATCAAGTTGTATTATGTTACACTGATTGCATTGATTTCAGTTTCTCTTTAACAACCAGCTTCTCTACTTCCAGTGCTGTCCTTTATTTAGCTTTACGAACCTATCCTATCTGACTACGATTAATTTCACATCAACCTGGCTATATTCTATTATCTCTACAGCTGCTATTTCTCTTGATACCATCATCCATCATTAGTGTCCTTACACTAACAACAGATAAACAATGTAGTCACTATTTTAATACTAATTATTATTAGAATGTCATGCATGAATGTTGTTTGATATATGTTGCTATGTTATCACACACATACCACAGTAGGTGGTAACATCACCTACGATAAAACCCAGTAGGTGGCAGTGCCACATACTGTGGTTTTTATTACCAAGCATAAATTAGTTGCACAAGAAATTTTATAGCTCTGAAGTGTCAATCAGCTAGATAAAGCAAGTCAAATGTTGTTTGTCTATCTCATGTCCTCAGTATGAAAAATGTCACATGTTTGCATGTTTAATCAGTCCTCTTAACATGATCAATATAATCATAATGATTACAAATGTTTCTATTTTATTTTGTGCTTTTTGATATTATTCCCAGTCAATAATTTAGTGCTTAGAAGGGCATCCAGTCATAGAAATGTTTCCTTGATAAAAAAAAAAAAAAGGGTAGAGGTGACCTTTTAGTCATGACAGTTCCCTAGTGGTTGATGTCTGGATTAACATCCAGATGTAGACATCATATCAAAATAGAGAGGACTTTCCAATCAGATCAGACATAGCAACATTTCTAGTGTTTGTGCCATAATAAAATACACCCAGTACACTCTGTAAAATGGTTGATGTTAAGGGCATCCATCCATAGAAACCATGCAACAAATGGAAGGTATTGAGTGTGATGTGGTCCCCCAATTTATCAAGGAGGATACTATCTTCAATTAAAAACTGAATTGGTCTGTAATGACCTGTCCAACCTATGCCAGAATGGAAAAGTGGACGTAATAATTGTTTCTACTTTTGGTACAAGGCCAGCAATTATCTCAGTGCATTACTGGTACTTTATTTTATCGACCCCGTAAGCATGAAAGGCAAAGTTAACCTTGGCGGGATTTGAACTCGGAACATAAAAGGCCATAACTCTATGCTGTGAAGCATGCTGTCCGATGCTCAACCGATCCTGCCAATCCACCAAAATGAATAATTTATATATTTTTGGCAATTTTTATGTGGATTTTCTAAAATAATTGTTTTTCTTTTCTCTTTCAGAAAAACTTGATCAAACTCTAGCAGAATATGAAATCTGTGACAGCCCATCACGAGACAATAGCTCTAGTTCTAACCAGAACACAATGAAATCTGAAATAAAGACTGCTTCTATTAGGGCTGCATATGCTAAAAAGAGACTGTCCAGTATTGAAATAGATAACATCATTGCCGCAGAGGCCTCTCACAAACCTGATCGCTTGAGCCCCTCAGAAGTACGCATAAAAAAATATCACAGAAGCAATTTAGAAAAATCTCGAAGTACACCAAATCTGGACAATTTAGGTGCAGAGAATTCTTTGGAAAACAGTCCTTACAACAGCAGCAATTCCTCTGGACCTGTGTACGGCCAACAAACCAGAATGAACGGCAATCAACCAAGACATTTATATCCTGCTTCATATCTGGGAAGTCTTTCTCATACCCCACCAGGAATCGATTCGTCTGGTTGTAGACATTCAGTTGCTATTGGTTCTAATGTACAAATTAATTCTTTTCCTACCAGGGGCAAAGCTCATCCTGTACCTCCTCCCATGGTGGCAAACCACTATAATGTCCCTTATAAAAGGTATGCTGCTCCTGCTCCACCACCACAAGTTGTAACAATAAATACACAGTATGAACAGCCAGTTTGTTCAGCTACAAATAAAACTGGCAGGCCACAGGAATTAACCCGTGAGAATTCTTATGAATCAAGTTTCAAACCTGGAACTGTTGCTGTATTTGGTAACAATAAAAAGTTAGCTGCAAGCCAACCTTCACTAAATCAAGCAAAATCCTCAAACAAAAATGGCCAACAATTAGTTATTGCTGATGTCCATGGAAAACAAGAAGAGATTTTCTACGAGCCGACCCCTGACTATGATTCTGATGCAGGGGACCATTCACGACCATCAAATGGCCATGAGTGTATTATTTCAGTTGGTTCTAATAATGTTGTCAACAACGGAAATTCTTTGGCAATGCCTCTATCTTCCTCGTCATCCTCTTCTGAGAGTTTCAAAACTGCCTCAAACACCAGTCTACCATCGACACTTAATCCTTACCAAGATAATATGGACACCCAGATTATTCCACCTCCACCAGAGTTCTGTCCTCCCCCACCACCCCAGTTTGGTTCCTCCATCCCACCTCCTCCTCCCCTTGTCCCACAGCAATTCTGTCTCCCTCCACCACATCAATTCTGCCCTCCTCCACCTCCTCTACCTCAGTTCAGTTCTTCTGCTCCCACTCATGCTGAATTCACCTCTTCCATCTCCTCCCCTGCCAATCAAACCACTATACCAGACCCAGGGAATGAGTTACTCAATGAAATTAAACGTGCTGCACAGGATAGACTGAATCGAAATAAAGATGAGATTCCAGAAAAGAAACTTCCACAACCGTTGAATATCAATTTAACTCCACTTGATAAAAACCAGGTAGAAATATTACAAGCTGTGGCCAAACGACGTTCCATGCTGGAAAATTCCGATGAAAATATTGTTGTAAACCAGATTGAGGCTCAAATACACAAGTCTAAGAAATTGCAATGTGCTAAGTATTATTTCACTGGCAATAGGATGAAGAAAGAGGTGAACGAATTAAATGAAGAGGAAGAAAACAATTACCAAGACATTAAAGAGAAAGAATTAAATAAAGGAATAAGTATAATTAAGTCAACTCCTTCTGAAGATAAACCTCCTGTGTCTAAACCTCTTTTGAAACCTAAAATGTTAGACAAACCTACTGACAAACCAACAATGGACAGTACTAATAATAATAATAATAGCTATTATTATTATAACAGTAATAAGAATTTAACAGCAATCAGTTCACAGCAAAATCAACGTATACAACCTCAGAACACCAAAATAGAACCACAGGTAAATCAAGGTGTAAAGTCTCAAAACATCAAGGTAGAACCACAAGTAAATCCGAGTGTTAAGTCTCAAAACATCAAGGTAGAAGCACGGGTAAATCAAGGTGTTAAGTCTCAGAACACCAAGATAGAAGAACAAGGGAATAAAGACAGCAAGAAGGGCCAAGAAGATTTTCTAATCAAGGCTGAGAAAGCTCGTCAGAGGTACTTAAGTCGGAGATCACTAAATACATCTAATGGAACATTGGATAAAATAAATGGAATAACTACAACACCGAACGGAACATTGGAAAAACCAAACAGAGTAACTACAACATCTAATGGAACATTGGAGAAACAAAATGAAATAACTACAACACCGAATGGAACATTGGAGAAACCAAACAGAGTAACTACAACAAATAATGGAACATCTGATAAACCAAACAGAGTAACTACAACAAATAATGGAACATCTGATAAACCAAACAGTGTAATGACAAGTAATGGAATACCTGATCTTAAATCATTCAGCATAGCTACGAGTAATAGAAAGCCTGAAGTTAAACAATATAGTGGTGTAACAAGGCTAAACGTTAACTCTGATATGTCATACAGCAAGAAAGAAACCAGCGTAACCAACAATAAAACTGTAGAAAAAGAAAATAAAATAAATACTGAAAATAGTAGAAATAGTGTAGAAATGAGAAAGAACAATTTGATCACAAGAACGGCCAGTAATAAAGTCCATATTGAAATAAAACCAGCACTAAATATTACACCAAGACCTGTTAGTAGTGTGTCCATCAAAGAAAGGATTGCTAGCCTACAGAACAACAATAAATCTAATACAAATAATTCAAAAGATGGAGTGAAGTTGATAACTGTAAAGGGAGTCACAACAAGTCATTCTAATACTGATCCATCAAACTCTTCTGATGGTTCAACTCCCAGCCAATCCCCATACCATTCCAATTTTGTTACAATTGTTGCGCCACCTCCAGGATTTTGTGATTCTGACCCAGATGAACACAATACTAATGAACTCTCATCTTACCCCACTTTACAAACTTTACCAGCTCCCCTGTCTGAATTATCCATTTCAGTGGATCAGATCGAAGACATACACCCACCAGATGATTCTCTCAGCCTTATCTCTTCTCTTTCCACCCTTTCAACACTATCTACATCAAGCACTGAACATCCAGTTGACATTGTCCATCCACCACCAACCAGTTTTCCAGATGGTTCAAGTCCTGTATCAACAGATCAAGGTTTCGAAGAATCATTTCCACCACCACCTCTAGAATTTAACGAAATATTGAAAAAACACAACAAAAGAAAACTCTCTTATCAAAGTAAATCAATTGAAGATTGGTTATATATGGATGTGCTTGAGTGGCTTGATAGCTTAAAACTAACACAATATAAAACTAACTTTTCTCGCCATTGTATTGATGGTAAAAAATTACTAAATCTCAACAGAAATGACTATTTAGTACTTGGAATTACACAAGTCAGTCATCGACTAAATCTGGAAAAGGCCATCAAGAAAGCTTTATTGACATCAAAAATCTGTCAGAAAAGCCCAGTTAGCAGCTAAACTTCATCCTAAAACATTCCTCATTGATTGTCTGTACTATATTGAACACTATAGTGTATGTCAGACTGTATACTAATTCTGTGAATAGTAGCTGGAAATAACTTTTGACTGTGATAGAGGAATCTGAAGTGACTTGCTTGGTTTCTTACTCATTATGTACTATTCTGCTAATAGTATACCTTCTATACTGTTCTAGAATTACTACTAATACTAATAGCCTACTGTTGAACTTGATCTATAATTGGAAATGTGGCAGTGGGATCTATTGGGAAGTTGTATAAAATGTTGAACTGTTACCCAAATTTGAGTAAAATGTTAATTCTTCGATAAATTATCTATACTGTTAGACAGCATTATATATCGTTCATGATATATAATGATATATAAATAAATGTTGAATTTTTCTAAAATAGTATTTAGAAAAAAATATATAAAAACTAAAAACTATTTTTTCTAATACAGTGGTTATTAATTCATAATCTTCAGGTTTATTATAGTTTACTGCAGTGTTTTTTCTGGCTCTCTCTCTTTGCTTTGAATTGAAAATTCCAACAAGATTAACTTTGCCTTTCGGGGTCAATAATACAAAGCACCACACCCCTGGGCAGTGAATTGATGGAATGCTGGAGCATTGGAGTAGATCCCGTGTGGTGTATTTGTTTCAGCCCTGTGTGTTCTGAGTTCAAATCTTGCTTCCTGTCACTGGAAAAAGTAGTGACAAGAGAGGACACAGGACTCTATTATTAAAGTACCCAAGAAACCTCATGAGATACAATCTCATAAGAAGAAGAGGTTGACTAAATCCAGGCAGGTTTGAGCTGTAACAATAACCAAACATTTTAAGGACATTTCTCCTGCTAAAGCAGAATTTGCCCTTGCCAGCTCAATCATAGGTTTCATATTCATCAATAGATCCTTTTGGGAAACAATGCTTTACAGGTAGATGCCATTCTTGGTGCCAACCATTTTAGTCACCTCTTATGACACTCTGGGATATGGTGTACCTATTCTATATCAGATATATATATAGGGATACAGTATACCTACTATAAACCAGATACACACAGGGATACAGTGTAGCTATTTGTAGCAGCTACAACAATTTACTAAATTTAATCTTTGAAGTAAATTCCTAAATCTGAAGTGAAATTTTTACAATTATATTGGTAATCAATATCTCAACTACTATATTGATTGGGTTTTTTTTTTCTTCTAAGTTCCAATATATTGTATTGGATCTACAACTTCCACAGTGTAAATATTGATGCATTATACCACTAGCAACACACACTGGATATTGCTTTGGATAAATTTATTAAATATTTTCAAAAAATGTTTTATAATTGATTGTTATATATAAGCTTGCTTACTTCTGAAGGTATGCTGCTTCGTGGTTAGTGTTGGGCTCATGATTGTAAGACCACGAGTTCTATTCCTGAACTAGGCAGTTCATTGTATTGAATGAAAGAAACACTTCATTTTACCTTGCTCCAGTCCTCTCAGCTGATGAAAATGAGAACCAGCAGCAGACACAGACTGGTATTCCTGCCCAGGGGAAAGTCCTGTGCTCTCAGTAGCAATGGATAAGCTCTGGGCATGGGATATATTTTAATTCTATGATGGAGGATACCCTGTCTAGGGAAATCCTGTACTCTGTCATTTAATGCTAATGAATCTGAGATAACCTGCAGCTCAGCGAGTCTCTCAGCTTGGATCAGATTTGAATTAACTAGTTTTATAATATTTATAATCAGTTAATTTACATTTTATTTACATTTTAAATGCCTTATTTAATCTCTAATAAATATATCCAAGTCACAGGATTAACAATAATACCCAACCTCATTTTTTTTTTAATTTTGTTCCATTTTCCCAGTTAACAGTGCTTCCAAAATAAATGTGGGGATCTAACCCTGAAACAAAATAGCATGCTTGTTTAAATTTTGGAAGTTTTTCCATGCGTTCTTCGAGAGCAATGCCTCCACCTCTTTCTCTCGATAATCTTGTTATTGTTGATCTAGAAAGTTCTGAAATTATTCAATGCTTTCTCTTGCCATAGTTACTATTCTAACTTCACATTTTTTCTGGTGTTAAACAATTTTATTTTGTATCTTCTTAGAATTTTCTTGTTTTTCATTAGAAAATATTTAATTGAATCGATTGTAATCTCATTTCAAAAATAAATAAATTAAACACAATTTATGAACATTTTAATATTGATTAATATCAATAAATAAAATAAATCAATATATTTTGATTTTGTAGATCATATTTCATTAGTGTTTATAAATTTAGTTATTTAAAATTGTTTAATATTAATTTCTAGCATAGACACAAGGTGAAAAATTTGTGGGGGGAAGCACAAATAATTCTATCAACCCCAGTATATGATTGTTAATTTATTCACCATCTCTCTCCTTAAAGAGAGAGGATATTTGATAAGGGAGGGGTTAGATAATAATAAGATATATATATATATGTGAGGTGGGGCTGGTCAACAATAAGGATTGATAGTATTAAAGAAAATATTAAATTAGTGAGGGGTATGTAATTGTTTGGTGAGTCAGTAGAGGTACACATGTGACAAAGTTCAGTGTGAGGGTGGGGATAGTGAGGAATTTAGCAAGGAAATATCATTGTATTGTTGTAGAGGGAGTAGTCAGTGCAGAATGCTAATGTCCAGTGGTGTATGAAGGAAAGGTAAATAGGGAAGTGTTTAATAAGGGTGTGGCAGTATAAGGTGTGATAAGTTGCTTTATTTATGTAGGGAATGTAGAGGTCCTGTGGTGTTGAGACCCAACAGGTGGTCAACAGAGTAGCCATGTGAATTTAAATGGTGACCTATGGATTTTTATCCCCTTGAAATATTGGTCTTGTTTCCTTATCAAAAGAAATTGTGTTCATATTTTAATAATCTTATCTCTAATGCTTTCTTTACTTTATCAAGAAAGTCAGTTGTGTTCAATTTATAATCAATTGTTGCAGCTTGAACTGCATCTGTAAAAAATTAGACAGAAAGAAAAATTGTAAGTTCTGAATTTTCAAAGCCTGGAATTGTAATTTTGATGGGAAAGAAATGTCTTTTGCTTTTTAAAATGAAATGTGTTTTTATCCTTATTTTTGGAAAGTGATATATGCAAGTATTACTGTGTGGTTAAGGTGTTAGCTTTGTATAGTATAGGTGTAGGTATAGCCGTTGTGGTTGAGGTCAAAGCTTTGTATAGTATAAGTATGGCTGTGTGGTTAAGGTGCAGGTATCACTGTGTGGTTTAAAGTGTTAGTTTTGTATAGTATAGGTATAGCTAATGTGGTTATGGTCATTTATATAGAGTAGATGTGGCTGTATGATTATGGTGTTCACTGTATACAGTAGAGGTGTCAGACAGGCTTTATAGTTAAGGTGTTCACTTTGCAACCACATGGTTTCAAGTTCAGTCCCACTGTGTGGCACAGTCAAGTATCTTCTACTATAGCCTCAGGTTGACCAAAGCCTTGTGAATGGGATTTGGTAAACATGGCTAAAGATTATGGAGAAAATAAAAGCAAGGGGAGAAGAGTTAAGGAGAATGCGAACAATAAAGTAGGGAAAATGGCCTTAAAATGTCTGTTGATGATGGCAGAAGTGGTGGTGGTGACAGCTAGTGTAAATAACCACCTAAAGTGTTGCTAATTAAATCTAGCCCGAGATGTTATAAAATGTGTGATAATTAAACAATAGAAGTACTGGTCTATAGAAGCAGAACATTGTAAGAAAATAATCATCTAAGCATAAGCTATATATATTTGTTAATGTACACAAATAAGATGTAGGTCACATGAATAGGTAGTATAAGAAATTATGATACAGCGTTGACACTTTCAAATGAATGCTTTTAATAATATATATTAGTACTAATACACAGTCCATTGTTTTACAGTCGCAATAAGTAAGATTCAGTTTTTGCAGCAAACTTTAATAAAGCTATGTTTGGGGCCTCATCTAATCTAATCTACATTAATAGAATGGCCACTTTAAAATGTTAATAATTGTTTTCATATTTTATAAACAGTTCAGTCACTCCTTTAGGGCTTTTTTTAAATCTTATTGACTTCATGTTGGTGGTGAAAATCTCTTTAAAGATGGGGATATCTTTAAGAATGGCGACATTATAATTAAAGATGGTGAAATTTTTTTAATTTAAAATCTGTCAACAAAGGCTTTGTTCTAAAGGGTGGAATTTCTGGTCTTCAAATGGCCATTTCATTTACTTAAATGTCAGTGTTGTGTATATTTGGTACCAGACATTTTTAGCTGCATGGTATACAAACCAATCCTAAACATATATGGTTAAGAATAGGTACACTCTATTACTGCATGTCATAAGTGACTAAAAGAGTTAGTGTCAGGAAGGTCATCCATCTGTAAAATATTCAAAAGCTCCCATCCATCCCATGTTAGCATGCAAAAGTCGGTGTAAAAACGATGGCAAAAAAAAATATATATATCTATTATGTTTAGAATTGGTATAAAATACATCAGGGAGATGAAGTCCTAACCTAGCTGAGAGATTGGTCACTCTGATTAAGTACTGACTTGGTCTGTGATGACTCATCCCACCTTGCTATCAGAAAAAATGGATCTTAAAAGATTATGATGATGTTATATATATATATATAGTGTAGGTGATTCAGTGAATTACTGGTGTTGGTACCAAAGGAACACTCTATGCACAGGCAGAGTGTATATATGGGTGACCTTGAGGCAATCCTCTGTGAAACGTGCGCCACAGCAGATCAATACACAATAAATATCATATACATGAAAAACAAAACTTCCTCATATTTTTCTAATATATATGTGTATATACATATATATATATATATCATCGTCATCATCAATTAACGTCTATCTTCCACGCTAGATGGGTTAGACGGATTTGTCCCATTTAGAGGCAAATTGGGTCGGATGACCGTGTGTTGCTCATATAGGAGAGTTTCTGGCTGGTTTTCTACGGCTGGATGCCCTTACTAACCCCAACCACAATAACAGTGTGTGCTGGGTACTTTTGCCATGTCACATATATATATATATATATGTGTGTGTGTGTGTGCGCACACACTGACCAGCACAAGAAAATAATAAAGCATAACCCATAACTTTACTTAACTATTAGGTTTGCTTACAAACATATTTAACCTCACATATATGATTTATACATTAATATCTGTCAGCTGTCTTCTATGATTTAGTAGTGCTCTCCAAGAACAACATATAACTTCTTGACCCTTTGGTCAATAATATCCTGGTAGATTAACAAAACACATTTGTAACTCAGCCAATTGTCACGTAATGGAGTGTCAGTGACGTTGAGCCTCTCAACATAAGATAGTGAGTATCAAAACAATAGCCTGAGAAATAGAGTTGAAACAAAGCTTGTCTCAACTTGTTACATCACAGATCAAGAAAATGTGTTATATCTAAACTTTATCCTTGGAATTATAATGTCTGCATCCCAACCATTAACTTGTGACACCTTTGTAAACAGACTTCTCAGGCACAGACAAGGGAGTCTGTACAGAACAAACCAACAAGCTTCTCACTCAAGTAGCAAGAAAACATGTAATGTTTGTACAAAATTCAACAAATATTTAGACATTTTCTCTGTTAAAGTAGGAATTAGTCATGCAGGCCTTATGACAGACTTTATGCTCATTGTTGGGGGGGGGGGGGTCCTTTTTGAAACAAGGTTTTATATCCTGACACCCTTCTTAATGCCAAACCTTTCAGTCACTTCTTACAATGCACAATGATGCAGTGTACCTATTACAAACTAAAAACACAGTGGTACAGTGTATTATTTTACACCAGATACAGTTTACCTATCATAAACTAGATACAGGGATAGTGTACCTACTGTAAACCAGATACACACAAGGATACAGAATACTTATTGTAAACTGGACACTCACAGCGATGCAGTGTACCTATTGTAATCCAGATACACACAACATATATCTATACCTCATTTATTGTATAAAGAGTGTATCATCTTACAGTGGAAGAATAATGACCGATGATGATGAAAATACACGTACTTTAATACTTTAAGGTGGAAAAAACATGACTTTTTCCACCTTAAATTATGTGTATTTTCCTGAATATTAAATGCTTTGTATCTGTGTACAAAATACTGTGCTTCTCAAATGATATACAACTCTTTCTGTCTCTACACATAATTTTAACCCTTTAGCATTCACATTATTCTATATATACTATTATATTTTAATGGTAAAGTCTTTACCTCACAAAATTATCTCACATAATATCGAATCTATGAGATTTTGAAAGTATTTATTTTGAGAACAATACCTTAACATCAGTATGAGTGGCCAGTTTCAACAGAAAGAGGTAGAGAGTTCTGGCCGGTTTGAACACTAAAGGGTTAACTTGAATTATTCATGCTCTGAACCAAGGTCCATTGAGCTTATTTATTGAGAAACATGATCATCATACTTATAAAATATGTATTGATACCTTAACATTATATATATATATATATATATATATATATATATATATATATTTTAATTTTCAAGTATGGTGAAGTACTCGATATCAAAGTAGAGACTATTGTATTATATATCTTTATTATAATAGTGAGATTACTGCCTGTTGCTACAGAGAATAATCTCAGTTATATAATAAATATATATATATATATATATATATAAATGGAGAGAGAGACTGTGTGTGAATGTGCACATGTTTGTGGGTGTGATAGGGGAATAAAATATATGAGCAGCTTTAAAGTAGGCCAATACATTGACATAAAAGATTTTGGTGTTCAGCAAATAACGGGAAGAAAAAGAAAAAAAAAGACAATAAAGAATAAAACCAAAGACAAAAAAAAAACGTTTTGTTTTGTTTTTGTTTATTTTAATATTCTAAGCATCTCTAGAGTGTTTCTTAATCACAGTCTTTTGGGCCTGTTGTGACTAGTTTGGTAGGTTTATACTGAAGAGAGAGACTGGAACAGAAGCAAGCAGACAGACAGATAGATGGGGACAGAGATAGAGTGGCAGAAAGAAACAGACAGAGCAAGAGAGAGAGAGAGAGATTGATAGAGACAGACAGGCAGTCAAATGGAGCCAGAAACAAGAAAGAGAGAGGGTCACAGAGAGACAAATTTTTAGTAAATGTTAATAAATTACCCTCAACATTATTGAAGTAATTCAACATTATATATTTGAGTTGTTGTTTCCAAATGTCACAGGCCCCACCACCCCATCGCACACCCGACCCCACAACTCTACTCCCCACCACCACACTGGCCTTTGAAGTTTAAATGTTAGCAGATCACATGTCTTACAGTGTGAGTGAACAATGTTGATATATATATATATATACTCTCTTTCTCTCTCTCTATATATATATATATATACATAACGAAGTGCGGGAAGGAAACAGGTGGACCATAACGCACCAGAGTACTCAATACTTAGGGTAGTAGAGTGGGTAATAGGAAAATGTTCAAGACCCCCGACGGCATTTTCCTATATATATATTTTCCTATATATATAGGAGAGTAAGATAAATTTGTAAGAAGTTAACTATACATCAAATATCCCGACTACAGTTTTGTTGTGTAAGATCAATATTAGACGTCTAAATAGGCCAGGACATTCAACATCGAGAGAACAATGACTCCTCAGGGGACTTTCTCACAATAAGTGAAAGAATCTCCAAATGACAGCTAGGTATGAGTTTTTCAAATGGGAAAATGTCACATGGTTAGTAGCTGGTATGAAGAATAGTAATAGATGGACAGGTGGCAAGTTAGAAGGAGTGCTAGAAATAGTACATCTTCCAGCCTACAGTTTTACTCAACCATATTAGAAAAATTATCAAAGAAAATTACTCAACCACAAGTCATTTTTTCCTGAGTTGCATTAACCAGTACTTGTTTTTTGGAGCTATTTCCAGCCACTAGAACGTCCAGTCCTGTTTATATCTGTGCAGGCCATTAAACGTTTTGTAACTATGTGGAACGGAGTTTATAAATAAACTCACTGCTCTCACCAGATATAAAGTTATTTTGTACAGTTTGGAGCATATATTAAGACTGATGATTAGATCTACATATTTTACAATTTTCTTGTTTTCTTTACCATTGATATATATTGTCTCCTTTCCTTTCA
The DNA here is from genome assembly GCA_964016885.1 of Eledone cirrhosa. Taxonomy (NCBI): domain Eukaryota; kingdom Metazoa; phylum Mollusca; class Cephalopoda; order Octopoda; family Eledonidae; genus Eledone; species Eledone cirrhosa. Next base: position 39,113,383 of record OZ024749.1, read on the forward strand.
GTACCTTTCTCCACCAAAGTTATGCCTAGCCTAGTATTTTCAAGAACTCTATCTGGCTGCATTATAAAGTCCCACAAGAGTTTCAAAGTCTGATTTTCTGGGACCTTCTCTAGTTTGTGATGACACCATTTCTCAGTGGTCGCAAATCCATAATTCTTGTATAAAAACCAATGGAGGTGTAAATACACTTTATCGTGACACCTTTTATATTCTCTCAGTGCAAGCATGCAAGAGGCACTCAGGATGTGTGTCTCACTTTCCACTTTCTTCTCACAACGTACACTTATTTGTTTCATCTGGGTTATACATGTTCCTTATCATGTTTGTGTTTATTGCTTGATCTTGATCAGCAATTAATAAACTTTCTCTCCCTCTCTTAAGATCACCTTTTGATCCTACTTTTACTTCCTTTGTATCTCTCTCAAATGGACCATGTAATCCCACATTCTCCCTTATCCTCAGTTCTCAGTCAACAGCCTCTGTTTGTAATTCTCTTTACTTTCAATGGTGTCAAAGCATAGGCCTCTGCTTTTGGCAACATACCTTAAAAGTTTTTCTTTACTTTATTACTGGCCAAATACGAGTCTAAGGACCTATATTTGTTAGCCACACAATCTTTCACATTTACAAGTCCTCAACCTCCTATGTTTTGTGATGTACATAGCCTGATGACATTTGCCCTTGTGTACAATGCACTATTGTCAACCATTTTCTTACATGTTAGCCTATCCAACTTCTCTATTTCTTCTTTAGTCCAATTCAAAATAGCTGCACTATATCTAATAGCTGGCACAGCCCAGACATTGATAGCAGTAATTAAATTCTTCCCATTTAATTTCTTTTTCAGTAGCAGTTCTAACCTATTTAGATGGACTTCCTTCACATTTCCTTTCAGCTTCTCAAAACTTCTGTTTCTCTGCAGCCTCAGATATTCAAGACGTATTATACGGTCTTTGTTGTTCCCAGTAGGCACACCTTTGAAGTGTTATAAAAATGGAGGCTGGGCTAATGGTCTTTAACCAGCCTTGAAAACTCTGAGATAGTACCTAGTGCTCCTATGACGATATGGAGGTCAATGATCTCATGACAGTCTCAAAGCCTTTCAGTTCCCACTTTAGACCCTGGTACCAGTTAATTTTCTTCTTCTCCTTTTTATTATTATTATTATTTAGAGTGGTGGACACTATGTTTCGTGCTATAGAGTTATGTCCCTTTACGTTCTGAGTTCAAATCCCACCGAGGTTAGATTTACCTTTCATCCTTATGGGGTCAATAAAATAAAGTACCAGTCACGCACTGGGGTCAATTTAATCGACTTTCCCCTCCCCCAAAATTGCAGGCCTTGCTTTGATTGGCAGTATCGGTAGAGAATCGAACGCCATGCTTTGCAGCATAGAGTTACGTCCCTTTGCGACCTGAGTTCAAATCCTGCCGAGGTTAACTTTGCCTTTCATCCTTACGGGGGTCGATAAAATAAAGTACCAGTAATACACTGGGATAATTGCTGGCCTTGTGCCAAAAGTGGAAACAATTGTTATTATTATTGTTTTGCGTGACTGGTACTTTATTTTATCGACCCCATAAGGGTGAAAGGTGAGGCTAACTTTGTCTTTCATCCTTATGGGGTCAATAAAATAAAGTACCAGTCACGCACTGGGGTCGATTTAATTGACTTTCCCTCTTCCCCCCAAAAAATTGCTGGCCTTGTGCCTATATAAGAAACCATTATTATTATTTCAATTCCCGCCGAAGTTGACTTTGCTGCCTTTCATCCTTACGGGGTCGATAAAATAAAGTACCAGTAATGTACTGGGTAATTGCTGGCCTTGTGCCAAAAAGTAGAAACAATTATTATTTTTTTTCTTCACTCAGCTTCTAATGCTGGAGATGTATTACAGTGTTAGCTGTTCACTACCAGTGAATTGAGGTAACACCCCTTATTTCTAATGCTGGAGATGTATTACAGTGTTAGCTGTTCACTACCAGTGAATTGAGGTAACACCCCTTATTTCTAATGCTGGAGATGTATTACAGTGTTAGCTGTTCACTACCAGTGAATTGAGGTAACACCCCTTATTTCTAATGCTGGAGATGTATTACAGTGTTAGCTGTTCACTACCAGTGAATTGAGGTAACACCCCTTATTTCTAATGCTGGAGATGTATTGCAGTGTTAGCTGTTCACTACCAGTGAATTGAGGTAACACCCCTTATTTCTAATGCTGGAGATGTATTACAGTGTTAGCTGTTCACTACCAGTGAATTGAGGTAACACCCCTTATTTCTAATGCTGGAGATGTATTACAGTGTTAGCTGTTCACTACCAGTGAATTGAGGTAACACCCCTTATTTCTAATGCTGGAGATGTATTACAGTGTTAGCTGTTCACTACCAGTGAATTGAGGTAACACCCCTTATTTCTAATGCTGGAGATGTATTACAGTGTTAGCTGTTCACTACCAGTGAATTGAGGTAACACCCCTTATTTCTAATGCTGGAGATGTATTACAGTGTTAGCTGTTCACTACCAGTGAATTGAGGTAACACCCCTTATTTCTAATGCTGGAGATGTATTACAGTGTTAGCTGTTCACTACCAGTGAATTGAGGTAACACCCCTTATTTCTAATGCTGGAGATGTATTACAGTGTTAGCTGTTCACTACCAGTGAATTGAGGTAACACCCCTTATTTCTAATGCTGGAGATGTATTACAGTGTTAGCTGTTCACTACCAGTGAATTGAGGTAACACCCCTTATTTCTAATGCTGGAGATGTATTACAGTGTTAGCTGTTCACTACCAGTGAATTGAGGTAACACCCCTTATTTCTAATGCTGGAGATGTATTACAGTGTTAGCTGTTCACTACCAGTGAATTGAGGTAACACCCCTTATTTCTAATGCTGGAGATGTATTACAGTGTTAGCTGTTCACTATCAGTGAATTGAGGTAACACCCCTTATTTCTAATGCTGGAGATGTATTACAGTGTTAGCTGTTCACTACCAGTGAATTGAGGTAACACCCCTTATTTCTAATGCTGGAGATGTATTACAGTGTTAGCTGTTCACTACCAGTGAATTGAGGTAACACCCCTTATTTCTAATGCTGGAGATGTATTACAGTGTTAGCTGTTCACTACCAGTGAATTGAGGTAACACCCCTTATTTCTAATGCTGGAGATGTATTACAGTATTAGCTGTTCACTACCAGTGAATTGAGGTAACACCCCTTATTTCTAATGCTGGAGATGTATTACAGTGTTAGCTGTTCACTACCAGTGAATTGAGGTAACACCCCTTATTTCTAATGCTGGAGATGTATTACAGTGTTAGCTGTTCACTACCAGTGAATTGAGGTAACACCCCTTATTTCTAATGCTGGAGATGTATTACAGTGTTAGCTGTTCACTACCAGTGAATTGAGGTAACACCCCTTATTTCTAATGCTGGAGATGTATTACAGTGTTAGCTGTTCACTACCAGTGAATTGAGGTAACACCCCTTATTTCTAATGCTGGAGATGTATTACAGTGTTAGCTGTTCACTACCAGTGAATTGAGGTAACACCCCTTATTTCTAATGCTGGAGATGTATTACAGTGTTAGCTGTTCACTACCAGTGAATTGAGGTAACACCCCTTATTTTTCGAGTACTCTCCGAAGTATTCAAGCTGTTCAAAGCAATGCTGTTTTCTGTAAGTGTTCCATCTATATTGCAATCCCTATTTATTTGATCTACTTCTCAAGATTTCTACTCAATGTTCCCAAGACTCCAACTATTATTATTATTATTATTATTATTATTATTGCATTTATCCTGCTTTATGTTCATACGAGTTATCACCAAGTCACAACCAGTGACCTCAAGAGACAACAAGGTCCGCCATGTTCAAGAAAGAACATACATACACACACATGCATCTTTAGGTGTTTAGACTTGTGATGTACTTATATTGACAGAATCTTCCTTAGTATATGGGCAGTCCCCATTAGTCCTATCTTTTGTATTTCTGCTATATGCGGGTTTCCTGGGAGTAATAATAAGTAATAATAATAATAATTATACTACTACTACTACTACTACTACTACTACTACTACTACTACTACTATCATTATTATTATTATAAAAAATAAAAATTAAAAAAAATAAAGAAATCATTATTATTATTATTATTATTATTATTATTATTATTATAGCTCAAATCCCGCCGAGGTTGACTTTGCCTTTCATCCTTACGGGGTCGATAAAATAAAGTACCAGTAATGCACTGGGTAATTGCTGGCCTTGTGCCTAAAGTAGAAACAATTATTATTATTATTATTATTCCTGTAGAAACCAGACAGGTCTCACACTTCTCCATATATTTCTAAAGAGTTGTTTATTTGCTCATTTACAATGCTGCTGTTGTTCTTATATATATAGATTTGTTATACATGATGTTGATTCAATGTGAATAGAGAGGGGAAAAGAGGAAGAGGGGGAGAGGGGAGACCAGTCAATCTAGATTTGCCAATCCCCCATATATGGTTAGACTAATTAACAAAAGCATACTGTTTACAAATATTGGTGGAAAAAATAATTTCCCAAAATAGTGCTGCAGAATGATGATGATGATGATGATGATGATGATGATGATGATGATGATGATGATGATGATGATGATGATGGTGATGGTGGTGGTGAAGAGGAGGAGGAGGGGGTGATGATAATAGAATTACAGAAAGAGGCAGAAGGGTGCCACCTCCCGTCCATACTCACTAGCAAACAATGGCCCCTTCCTCTACCTTTTTGTTTAAAGAGGAAAGACAGTGCCAGCAGATAGCAAACATGGAGCTGTGCCTCCAGAATGAAACATCTGATGGTCTGGTTGTGTGTTGTCCTTGGAGAAGAGGCCACAATCCTGAATATGAAGAAATACTCCCAGAAAAACTGACTTGGAACTCCTGAGCCATGTAAGACCAGAAAACCTAGACAAGATTCCCGACCAGAATGATCTCTCTAATGACACCTAACTATATGTTGTGGTTGAAGGTAGAGGAACTTTGTGCCACATGTGTGGTAGCATCAACCTCCTGTTGACCTATGTCAAACAGAACGCAAAACAACATGGACCCACACTACTACCGATATTGTAACTACATCAACAACATCAACACCAAGCAACAACTGCAGCTGCAACTATGACTTTAAGTACAATAGTAACATTATACTCAACATTCAAGATAACAACATCATGAATTAAAACCACAACCACAGAAATAAATCCAACAAAAGGAAAATTCAGAACCACAACAATAACAGCATAAACAACAACAAGAACAACTTGAATAGCTTCATAAATAACAACATAAACAACAGCATAAATACAACAATAACAACAATAAGCAACAGCATAAATAACAAAAGTAACAACAATAACATAAGCAACAACAACAATAACAACATAAATAACAACAATAACAATAGCAACATGAGCAACAACAAAAGAAAACAAGAACAACATAAGCAACTACACCAACAATAAGAAAATACACAAACACATATGATAACAACAACAACAACAGTAAAAATAATAACAATATAAATAAAAACAGCTAAACCTGCAACTAATAGGAAAATACAGAAACATGCATACAACAACAACAGCAAGAACAACAACAATAACAGCCATTTACATAGTGACCACACATCTCCAACTTCATTGTTGTAAATATATACAACAATAGAGAGAAAAGGAATTTGAGACAGAAGACAAACAAATATTCAAACTAAAAGGGAGAGAGTGGTGGGGGATATGGTGGAAATCTTGGTAAAAACAGATATAATGGTTTTACATGCCACATTGGGGGCACATGGCTTAGTGGTTAGAGCATTGGCCCTGCAACCGAAAGGTTATGAGTTCAATTCTCAGACCGGGTGATGTGTTGTTTCCTTGAGCAAGACACTTTATTTCACATTGCTCCAGTTTACTCAGCTGTAGAAATGAGATGATAGGACTGGAGTCCATATCATTCCACTGCAAAGTGGTCGTGGAGGTGCCACGGCAAAAAAGCACCCAGCCCACACTGTAAAGTAGACATGTAGGCGCCATGGAAAAAAAGCACCCATCACTCACTGTAAATGACGTTGGTGTTAGGAAGGGCATTCAGCTGTAGAAATCAAGCCAGAGTCAGTTCCTGTCCTACTCTTGCAAGCAGGGAAAAGCGGACGTAAAATGATGATGATTGTTTGTAAGTCAGATTAGACTGATGACTTGGGGCCGTGGAGAGACTAGAGACACTGTAGGGACTTGGGACTCTGTAAGGACTAAGATCTATGGTTAGACTAGGGCTGTACGAGGATTAGGGGCTGTGGAGAGACTAGAGACACTGTAGGGACTAAGGACTCTGTAAGGATTAGGCTCTATGGTTAGACTAGAGCACTGGAGAGACTAGGTGCCCTGGAGAAATTAGAGGCCTTGGTAGGACTAGGTTATTTGCAGTGTCTAGGGTCCTAGGGAGTCTGCAATGAATAGGGACCACAGAGAAACTAATGAAGGACTAGATTACTGTAAAGACTAAGGATTTGACAATATATTTTTCCAGCTGAGACAGTTACCTGCTCCCTAGAGCTCCAGTGGTTAAAGCCATTCTGCACTCTGAAGCAATACATATACATATAGTATGTCCATATATATTCATCTCGCTCCCTATATATACTCTCATAAATATGCTATATATATATATATATATGCTATATATATATATTGTTTAGAAAATGTAAGAGAAACACAAACATAAGGACAATTCTCGCTCTTCAGCTATCTGGTGTGGGTTGATGGTATTTCAATACATTATAGACAGTACATCTCATCACAGTGCATTAATAAATACAAGGGTGGTGAATTGGCAGTATCGGGAGAGAGTCGGACGCCATGCTTTCCAACATAGTTACGTCCCTTTACAATCTGAGTTCAAATCCGGCCGAGGTTAACTTTGCCTTTCATCCTTACGGGGTCGATAAAATAAAGTACCAGTAATACACTGGAATAATTGCTGGCCTTGTGCCTAAAATAGAAACAATTAATAAGTACAAGGTATAGTTTTTAGGGAAGGAAACAACAACAAAAAAAAACAAACAGAGATGATAGCAAAGAGAACGACAGAAAAAGAAAATAAACAGAAGAAAAAAAACAGGAGAAGAACATACCGATAGCGATGGGCAACACGAGACAATACCCATTTTTTTCCAGTCAATGGGTTTATACTCCCTATTATTATACTAGAGGGTGACCACAAAAACACTCCTTGATTTCAAATACTTATAATATGAAAACTTAAATGAATATTCTTCCAATATTGGTGGCTACAATTACATAAACTAACAAAGTTTCATGTGGTATTTGTTGATATCATAGACACTCCATGTGTGCCCCTTTTGTTTTTTAGCAAACATCAATGCGATAATCAAGCTCGCAGTATTTTTTGGCGGCCACCCTTTTATTTTATTTACTCAAAATATTACAGCCAAGCTTCTATTTCTATTTCAATTCAAAACTGCCCTGGCTGTGTTCCAAACATACTTCCTTTATATATATATATATATATATATATATATATATATATATATATATATATATATATATATATATGTGTGTGTGTGTGTGTGTGTGCGTGTGCGTGTGTGTGTGCGTGTGCGTGTGTGTGTGTGCGTGTGCGTGCGTGTGCGTGTGTATATGCATTACTTTAATACCATATTGATAATTCCATTTGACAATTTATTGAATTAATAAAATATACTGTATCAGTGTCAGGCTGTTAACTGTAGTGGGGGGTGAAATATCTGAAGTTCTAGGGGTCTAATCATAGGTTAATAGAGTTCAGACTGACAGATGTGGTGGGGTGAAAGATTGAGGTGCCAGAGATTGCTTGAAATATGTAAAAACCAAGGAGCCTAACTGTATGATAATATGACCTGGAGTTTGAGTGAAAACATCACCTGAAAATCCCCATATAAGTTAAGCATAGTGATATGATTACTAAACTCCCCCAGCCACATTGTAGAACAGAGGTCCTCAAACTTGTTGCCCCCCCCCCCCCTCCCTCACAGCCACATAATACCCTCAGCACCCCCCACTCTTATTTCCAAAGTGACCTGCCTACATGCAAATTGTAAATAATATAAAATAAATAAAATCGTTAATTTATATATGATAAATAATATAATATATACTATGTATAAATAAATATTATGTATTTTTTATTTTACTATATATATATGTATCAGTCGATATTTAATATCGCCCACTTTGAGACCCTCTGTTGTAGAATGTTTTCAAAATCATCCAAAATTGCTGGGCGGTATCTTTCATGACTTTTTCAGGAATAAGTGGGCGAAGAAGAAGAATATCTTTTATTAGAAGTATGGTAAGGAAAAGGTTAAATTAAGGCTATTGTTCTATTGTTCATGAATGTGTGCCATTTATATAGAAACTACTTCTCAGAAGAGTAGGAGTAAATAAGTCCCACAGGTAGGTGTAGGCTTGGAAATATGCAGAAAAACAACTATGGAAATAGAATTAAAACAGAGAAAACAAATTTGCTCACATCTGAGAGAATTAAGTTTTGTGTGTGCTGAGACAGGAAGTTGAGATTATGAGTAAATATTCATTTCTGGTGCCACACTAGTAGTTATTACATTAACCCTTTTGTTACCATATTTTTAATGAAAGAAAACCAATACCTAGAACTTTTGAACTCTTTTTAAAATAATCAAGTATCTTAATAGATTTTGTAATATAACTAAATTTCTCCTGTGGAGAAAAATTCAGTTTTGCTCTTGGAGAAGAGAAAGTCATCGAGACATGGGATCTTGGTGTAGCTACTATGAAGAAAGGTGAACTTGCTCGTTTGACATGCAAATCTGAATATGCTTATGGAAAAAGAGGTTGTTACCATAATGTTAATAAGTGTTGTTACCATAATGTTAATAAAAGACAATACCTAGTACTTTCAAATCCTTTTGAAAATAATTAAGAATCTGGATAAATGTAATAATTGTTTCTACTTTTGGTACAAGGCCAGCAAGTTAATTTTACTGAAATTCAAGAGAAAAAAGAATAGGTGCAGGTATGGATGTGTGATTAAGAAGTTTACAAATAAAAAATAAATCTGGTTGGAACACTGAAGAACCTCACAAGGGAGATAATGAAGGAAGGTGATAGATGGAAGCAAACAGAAGTAGTAGAAGACCTGTCCAACTCATACAGGCATGAACAAGTGAACATGATGATGATGATGATGATAATATATACAAGAAATAGTTTTATGTATGTTAGTTGGAGAAATATGAGTTAAGACCAATATCTCTAGATGTTGACAGATATCTAAATATGTAGTTCCTTTTGTTAGTTCTTTTGTTAGAAACAGCAGACAATAACTGCCTTTCCTCCACCCCACACAGAGCGAGCAGACAATAACTATGTCCCTCACCCCCCACAGAGACATAATAACTTCCATTATCTTTAAGATAAATTGATTGAACTTGATCAAACAAGTTGAGTCACTAACATCGGTGTGCTGGTAGTAGTAGTAGTAGTAGTAGTAGTAGTAGTAGTAGCAGCAGCAGCAGTACAGGCAGTGGCAACAGCATTATTATTATTGGATTGACTGTATCGGTAGAATGTTGGACACTCTGCTTCGTGGCATAGAATTACGGCCCTTTGTATTCTGAGTTCAAATCCTGCCCGAGTTAGCTCTGCCTTTTATCCTTATGGGGTCGATAAAATAAAGTTTTAGTAATGCACAGGGGTCAATTTAATCGACTTTCCCTTTCCCCCAAAATGGTTGGCCTTGTGCCTGCGGTGGATTGGCAGTATCGGTAGAGGGTCGGACGTCATGCTTTGACGTATAGAGTTACGGCCCTTGCCATTCTGAGTTCAAATCCCGCCGAGGTTAACTTTGCCTTTCATCCTTAACGGGGGTCGATAAAATAAAGTACCAGTAATGCACTGGGTAATTGTTGGCCTCGTGCCAAAAAGTAGAAACAATTATTTTTATTATTATTATTGTTGTTGTTGTTGTTGTTGTTGTTGTTGTTAATGTTACTGCTACTACTATTACTACTAGTTGTAGTAGTAGTAGTAGTAGTACAACACCAACAATGCTAACATTAACCAAACCAACCAGTCAAGACATGTTAACAATATCCCTTTTATTGTTACTACTTGATATCTCATTAAATATTGGACTCAAATCTTCATCCTTCATTTATTTTTTTTTCTTCTTTCGTACTTAACTGCTTTACCCCTCCTCCCCCCCCTCACCTCACCAGCAGTACCAATCAATAGAATAATTATTCAATTCACTATACCTCACACCCCGCCCCAGAACTGAGACAAATTTAGAAATTGTATTGAAGTACTTTTAGCAATAGGGAATGAGAAGAGAGAAGATTTCAAAAAAACATTCTTATGTACTAAATACACATATGGTAGTCTCATATACTGTGTATATATATATATATATGTATATATATATATATATATATATATATATATATATATATATATATATATATATATATATAGGAACGAGTAGGACCCCGACGGCTGAGCTCAAGCCGTTTCGACGGCTAGTTCTGGACTCCAGAACTAGCCGTCGAAACAGCTTGAGCTCAGCCGTCGAGGTCCTACTCGTTCCTATTACCCACTCTACTACCCTAAGTATTGAGTACTTTGGTGCGTTATGGTACACCTGGTTCCTTACCACATTTGCTTCGTTATATATATATATATATATATATATATATATATATATATATATATATATATATATATATATATATATATATATATGTATATATAACCAAAGATTAGTATGGTTCGTTGATTACTCAACGAATACAATATTACAATAGATTAGAAGCACTCAACAAAGGATTTTCCTGGGGTTTTTAATATTATTCAAAATGTTAACAAATGAAAACTATTCTCATAATCAAAATATATATTTTATTATACATATTTCAAAGGTACTATGGTGTTTAAGTACGTTTTCATCAGACAAAATATAAGATTTGATATCTGACATACCACTACGGTTTTGATTATTCAATTCTAGTATTGGCAGATACTAGAATTGAATAATCAAAACCGTAGTGGTATGTCAGATATCAAATCATATATTTTGTCTGATGAAAACGTACTTAAACACCATAGTACCTTTGAAATATGTATAATAAGATATATATTTTGATTATGAGAATATTTTTCATTTGTTAACATTTTGAATAATATATGTATACCGTATATATATATATATATATATATATATATATATTCAACATTTTTTTATTATATATATATATATATAGTTACAGAAGAGTGTTGTTTATCTTAGTTGTTATGTTGTAACTCCCTGAGGATAGACAGGTCCTAGCAATCTAAAGCACTACTTGTCAGTAGTTTATTCCAGGTAGGTGATATTGAGTGAGTGGCCACCAGTATATCACAATGATTGCATAACTGCACCAATGATTGCGTAAGCATCTGACGAAGTCACATGTATAACCATGCAACAGAAATATATATAATGCAATAAACAATTATGG
>OZ024749.1:39129971-39142471 GCA_964016885.1 Eledone cirrhosa
ATTCCTTCCATATACTGTACCGTTTGTGTTATTTCTGTTTACCTTTTACATACATATATATACAAGATGTGTTTGTATATATATATATATACCCTCCCCAAATATAACTATATATATATATATATATATATATATATATATATATATATATATATATATATATATATATATATATATATATATATATATATATTATAAAGAGTCAGGACCCAACAGCTGAGCTCTTGTCGTTTCAACAGCTAGTTCTCGTCTGGAAATGGCAAGAGCTCTGCCGTTGGGTCCTATCTCTTTTTAATATAGCCATACTCTATTACACCAGCTATCGAATACTCTGTTGAGTAATGGTCTAACTTGTTTTATGGTCTAACTGGTTCTATTCTGATTTATAGAGAGATATACGAAGATAAACTGTAATGAATATATATAGGTCGATATATAAAGATATGCAGTTGTTGTAAACAACCTGAGACTGTCCAAGGATTTCTCAGCTTTCTGCAAGTTAAGTCTAGTTTGTCACAAAAAAGTAAGTGTAGTTTGTATAATTTATTGTGCTTTCTTTTTATATATAATTTCTTTTCCAAATGACTAAGTGACCTGAATAGATTGTGGAATGCTGTGACATTTGTGCTTCATGTGTAATTACTTTATCACAGGTAATAGGTAACCTAAAAGCAACAACAAAACATCCATTCACTTTTGAAGCCAGAGTAAATCATATTCAACAACTAGCCAGCCAGCCAGCAAGCCAGCCAACCAACCAGACAGCCAGCCTGCACACTAACCAGCCAGCCAACCTGTCAACAAGCCGACCAGCCAGCCAGCCTGCACACCAACCAAGCAGCCAGCCAACCTGTCAACAAGCCGACCAGCCAGCAAGCCAGCCAGCCTGCACACTAACCAGCCAGCCAACCTGTCAACAAGCCGAGCAGCCAGCCAGCCAACCAGCCAGTCTGCACACCAACCAAGCAGCCAGCCAACCAGTTAACTAGCCAGCCAGCCCACGAGCTCACCAGCCAGCCAGTCAGCTTGCCAAACAGCCAGTCTACACACCAACCAGCCATACCAGCCAACCAGAACACAGTGTCTCATGTTAAATCTTCCTGAAAACTACATTAATGGTTCACGTGTTTGTGATAAGCTCAGTCACTTGCATGATAATTTCATGAGGAACCAGTTCCATTGTTTAAACAATTGGAATGCTTGTCATCAGAACCAATGGTGGTTCAACACACACATTCATCATCATCATCATCATCATCATCATCATCATCATCGTTTAACGTCCGTGTTCCATGCTTGCATGGGTTTGGACGGGAGTTTTCCCACTTGAGGCAAGAGTGGTTGTCCTGTTCGCATAGGACTGTCTGGCGGGTTTTCTACAGCTGGATGCCCTTCCTAACACCAACCACATTTACAGTGTGGGACTGGGACGTTTTTACCGTGTTGCCTACACGATCTCATTTGTTTCGGCCTGGATTTTGTGGCACCAACATAACTTTACATTGAAAGGGGCGGTGTGGATGGGGTGGGGTGGGTGGGACGGGGGTGTATTTTGTTAGAGATGCCTACTGACTGTAGTAGGTTTTACTTTGTATTTAGGTAACGCGGGTCTTCTCTATTACTGAGTACCGCCAAAGCTCTCGGTCCAGTGACATTGTCTTGGAGAGGTGTAAGTGTGTGAGGTGGAAATTTATCAGCTCGTCCCAGGTTTTTCTGGGTCTGCCTACTCCGTGGCTACCATCTATCTTTATTGCCCTGCACTTTGTTATACAGCTGTCGTCTTTCATGCGCATCACGTGACCATACCAATGTAGCCTTCTCTCGAGTAAACAACATCTGATCCCTCTTATTTCTAATTTTTTCCTTAGTTCGTTTATGCTTTGCCGTTCGCGTATATTACTATTACACATCCAGCGGAGCATGCAAGCTTCGTTCCTCTCTAGTCTGCGTATATCCTCTGCACACACTGCCCAAGTCTCACTGCCATGCAACATTGCTGTTCGTATGCAGGCATCATACAACCTGCCTTTCACTTTTAGGGAGAACCCTTTAGCGGCTAATAGTGGTATAAGCTCTCTGAACTTTTTCCATCCAGTTCTGACTCTAGCTACTGTACTTTCGGAGCACCCTCCCCCACTGCTGATTTTGTCACCCAGGTAACGGAAGCTGTCCACTATTTCTATAGAACCCTCTGCGCAGTTGAAAGAGCTAGTATTTTGTGGGCACTTGCTGCTACTTATTGCACCAGAGCACCGGCCACATGTAAAATCGGTGTTCTTAGTTAGCTTACCTGTGATCCCACTACATCTTTTATGCACCCATACTCTGCATTTGGGACATAAAATGGAGTTTCTACCTACGCCTTTCCTATACACTGAGCATGGCCATTTCCCGGAAGGGACCGGCGCCTTATTTTCTTTCCTACAAACTAGAATTTTAGTTTTAGCCATGTTAATTTTAAGGCCTTTTGATTCTAGGCCGTGCTTCCATGCTTGGAATTTCTTCTCTAGCTCGGCCATTGATTCAGCTATGAGCGTTAGGTCATCTGCGTATAGGAGTTCCCATGGGCAGCCAGTCTTGAACTCCTCTGTTATAGCCTGAAGAGCAATAATGAATAGTAGGGGGCTAAGAACAGAGCCCTGATGGACACCAACTTTTACGCTAAACTCTTCACTATATTCGTTGTTAATTCTAACCTTGCTCACTGTTTCTTTATACATGGCTTGTATAGCTCTCACAAGCCATTGGTCAACACCTAGTTTTCTAAGAGCCCACCAGATAATGGAACGGGGGACTCTGTCGAAGGCTTTCTCCAAGTCGACAAAGGCTAAGTATAGGGCATTATATATATATATATATATATATATATATACATATCATCATCATCATCATCGTTTCATGACTATCTTCCATGCTAGCATGGGTTAGACGGGAGTTGTCCCACTTGAGGCAAGATTGGTTGGGTGACTGTGTCTCGCTCGTATAGGACTATCTGGCAGGTTTTCTATGGCTGGATGCCCTTCCTAACACCAACCACATTTACAGTGTGGACTGGGAGCTTTTTACCATGTTACCTACATGACCACATTACAGCGTGCACTGTGTGTTTTTTTTTGTCGTGACACCTACACGACCTAAACATATATATATATATATATATATATATATATATATATATATATATATTCATATTTATCATAATTTAACATCTGCTTCCTACTAGGGTCTATATAGATCAAGTCAGTACTGAAGCAGGGCTACTGACCTCCGGGACAGGCTGAGGGATCTGTATCCCACTTACATACAATCATATCGAGTGCAGAAGAGAAGTTGTCATGTCTTTTGACAAACTGAAGGGTCCTCCTAACCCTTTGATTGACAAGCTTTCTATAGCTGGATGCTCTTTCTAACACCAACCACTTTACAGTGTGTACTGGGTGCTTTTATTGTGTAGAGATCACCAGCACTAGGGAGGCTGTCATGTCCTTGATACAACTAAAGGGTCCTCCCAATGCTTTGTCTGGCAAATATTCTTTGGCTGGACGCCTTTCCAACCTCTTTACAGCATGTACTGGGTTCATTAATCAAGTAGATCACCAACACTAGAGAGGATGTTGTGGCTTTGACAACAATAACAGGGTCTCTAAACCCTTTTAGGCAGGGTTTTTACAGCAGCATGCTCTTCCTGTTACCAACCAGCTTTACAAAGTGTACCAGGTGCATTTTCATGGCACCATCACTAGAGTTTGTTGGTCATGGACTGACTGTAGAGCCCTTGCAACTCTGTGGAGGGGCGGGGCAATATAGGAGGGATATAGGTATGAATTTATAGGTGTATGTGGGGATTTAGCAGGGCAATGAGTAAAGGGTAGGGATGAGTGATAAGTGTATGGGGTGAGGGGAGATGTAGTGGTGGGCTTGGGGTGGGGGTGTTGGATATATATATATATATATATATATATCAAGGAGACAAGAGATGAACAAACAAGAGGATGCAATAACAGGATGTATATTAGTTTCACACTTGGAGGAAGAAGATTGAGTAACATAGTCAACGTATTGGGTTTTTAGCTATTCTAAACCTGATACAGCCAACAAATTTGTTGATTTAAAAAGGAATATGTTCAGTTTCTCAAAACATTATATTCACATATTCACATTGGTTTTAAAATATGAAATAACTGCCATATATACTTGTGTATAAGTCACACACCTCGATTATATATATATATTTACTGTATATATTCGTGTATAAGACACATACCTCCATTTAATATACATTTACTGCATATGTTCATGTATAAGCCACACATTTTCCATATATTTACTGTATGTACTTTTATGTACAATATTTACCATGTAACTTGTGTATAAGTCACACATCTCCATTTTAAAGTCGCATCTTTATTTAATATAAATTTACTGCATATATTTTAAAGTCCATTTTAAAGTCGCATCTTTATTTAATATAAATTTACTGCATATATTTTAAAGTCCATTTTAAAGTCGCATCTTTATTTAATATAAATTTACTGCATATATTTTAAAGTCCATTTTAAAGTCGCATCTTTATTTAATATAAATTTACTGCATATATTTTGTGTATATTGTTACATCTGTGTTTTATATACATTTACTGTACATACATGTGTATAAGTCACAGATGTTCATTTTCCATACAACATTTACAATGAACCATGTACTTTAAATTGAGGCTTTGCAGGCCCTTTAGATAAATTTCATGCTAGATCTTCATGCCTTTTCATAGAAAAACGTGCAGCTTAAACACGATTATATACAGTATTCTACTTTCCTTTCACCTTTGGTGGTGGTGCTACCTCAGTAATCAAGAAGAAAGCCAGATTAATATAAAAGACTAACATTCCATTCTAGTTTAGCAAGCAACACCTTACATAAACATTAAAGTTGATGATTACCTGTAAAAATGAATTATTCAAAACAAACAAATACGGTTTGTAAATAACTTATATTAATCTGGGTGGGGCGTATCAAAGTGTCGACTGAATTAAAATTTAGTTTGTGTCTTAACAAAGATACAAAGTCCATTCAAAGGTGAACGCAACAAGTTTGACAAATTTTGACATTGAACACTACACTGTTTGGCCAAGAGGGTAATTAAAGGTATGTTTTACTATATTAAGATGAATAAAGATAAGTTATATTACTTTATGGTAATTAAAGGTATATTATATGAGGTATATCAGAAAAGAAACAGGAGTTGCAAAAAATGTTTCAAATCCAAACTACAAAATACAAGTTTTCCCTTTGAAATAATCCCCTTGTGTCTAATGCATTTTCTCACCCATCTCTGTCACATCTCCATGCACCTCTGGAATGATTCTCCCTGGATGCATTCTCTGCAGCTCCATCATCATAACCCTCATGATCACTTCCTAGCCATTGAATGCTAGACTTAATCTATCACCCAGGTTAAAACCACCTCCTGGTCCTTGAGTAGTAGACTTAATATGTCACATAGTTTAACACCACCTCATGGCTCTGGAGTAGTAGACTTAATATGTCACATAGTTTAACACCACCTCATGGCTCTTGAGTAGTAGACTTAATATGTCACATAGTTTAACACCACCTCATGGCTCTTGAGTAGTAGACTTAATATGTCACATAGTTTAACACCACCTCATGGCTCTTGAGTAGTAGACTTAATATATCACATAGTTTAACACCACCTCATGGCTCTTGAGTAGTAGACTTAATATGTCACATAATTTAACACCACCTCATGGCTATTGAGTAGTAGACTTAATATGTCACATAGTTTAACACCACCTCATGGCTATTGAGTAGTAGACTTAATATGTCACATAGTTTAACACCATCTCCTGGCTCTTGAGTAGTAGACTTAATATGTCACATAGTTTAACACCATCTCCTGGCTCTTGAGTAGTAGACTTAATATGTCACATAGTTTAACTCTACCACCTGACCCATGAGTACCTTTAGCAAAGTCCACATTGTTGCAAGTGTTTAAATTAGGTCTCTTGTCTTACCCTCCTTCTAAATCAGTGTAACAAGGCTGACCCTTTGAAATGCAGGTACAATTCATTTGATTGGCATTTACACAGTTTCTCTTTACCCAATTTCACTGACAAAGCTCAATGCTATGGTAAAGATACTTGTCGAAGATGCCATGCAGTGTGATCAAACCCAAACATCTAAACCTCTCAGCCATGCCTAACTATGCCCACTTGTTTTACATAAAGACCCCTGTCTGAGTAAGGAGTTTTATGAAAGACCAACAGTTGACCATACATGCTAGTCTTCCTTCTCTACACCACCAATTTTGTCCAAGGGAAAAGCAAAGATCAATACAGCTGGATTATATACCAGGGACATTGCAACACATTCTTTTCAGCCAAATGGATTGGAGCAACATAAAACAAAGTCTGTTGCTCAAGAAGATAATCCACAGCTCAATTTAGAAATCAAACTCACAATCTTACAATCATGAGCCAACACCTTAACCACCAAGCCTATATATATAGTAACAATAACTCTAGAAAATGTGTGAAAACATCCTAAAATAATATATGAAATACTCATTATCAGCCAGTCAATTATTTAGTATGCTCATTTAAATGAGGCATAGTAAATAGTTTTGTCCTCAATGGAATGCTTTAAGCAACACACCTGAAAGGAATGTAAAAGCAAACACATTACAAGTAAGAGAGCCACTGTTGTAAATATTCAGGTCAAAACTTAAATATTTCTTGTAACTGGCTGTCAATGAATAGAACCTCTTTCACTGAAAAGAACCAAGAACTGAACAACTTTTTTTTATTTTTTATTCCTTTGAAGGGAATCTATGAAAAAGGAAAATATAAACATTAACAATTGAAGTTCATATAAACCTTAGAATAGCAACAGAAAAGGAGAAAATAATTATTTCATGGAAAATACATAGCTGTACATGTCATTAAATATATATATAATATAGCTATTTATATTATTATTATTATTATTATTATTAAATAAGGGCGGTGGATTGGCAGTATCGGTAGAGGGTCGGACGCCATGCTTTCCAGCATAGTTACGTCCATTTACGATCTGAGTTCAAATCCCGCCGAGGTTGACTTTGCCTTTCATCCTTACGGGGTCGATAAAATAAAGTACCAGTAATGCACTGGGTAATTGCTGGCCTTGTGCCTAAAGTAGAAACAATTATTATTATTATTATTTTATTTGTAGGGGTTGTTTACTTGGTATTAAGCTAACATCTGGTCATGCATAATAAAAATACACACACACACATGAATATATGCATACACACACACACATAAGAATATATACACACACACACACACATATGTGTGTGTGCATATATATATATATATCATCATCATCATCATCGTTTAACGTCCATCTTCCACGCTAGCATGGGTTAGATGGGAGTTGTGCTACTTGAGGCAAGGTTGGTCGGGTGACCGTGTCTCGCTCGTATAAGACTATCTGGCAGGCTTTCTATGGCTGGATGCCCTTCCTAACACCAACCACATTTACAGTGTGGAACTGGGAACTTTTTACCGTGTTACCTACATATATATATATTGTTATACTTTGGGAGGGTCATGTTGGCAATAAAATTTCAAATTCAACAATGAATTATATATATATAAATGTGTGTGTGTGTGTGTGTGTGTGTGTATGAATCAGGATGGATTCAGTTTGAAACTGGTTGGTACATTACTCAACAGTACTCAATACTTGGGATAATAGAGTATGGTTATATTATAAAAAGTCGGGACCTGATGGCTGAGCGATTGCCGTTCACAACTGGTTTTAGGGGGCACATAGGAGAAAGACAATTGAAAAGAACAATCCCATCAACTCAGTCAATCTCTGGAAATCACTACGGCTTCGGTGCATATCTCTCTCTCTCTCGCTCTCTCTCTCTCTCTCTCTCTCTCTATATATATATATATATATATATATATATATATATATATATATATATATATATTAATCCAGTGCAACCACGCAGTATTCCTCTCCCCTTGTTTTTCATATATAAATATATATATATATATATATATATATATATATATATATATATATATATATACTAGCTCATTCCATTGTACAGATGATTCTATAGAAATATTGGACACCTTCCGTTACCTGGGTGACAAAATCAGCAGTGGGGGAGGGTGCTCTGAAAGTACAGTAGCTAGAGTCAGAGCGGGATGGAAAAAGTTCAGAGAGCTTATACCACTATTGGCCGCTAAAGGGTTCTCCCTAAAAATGAAAGGCAGGCTGTATGATGCCTGCATACGAACAGCAATGTTACATGGCAGTGAGACCTGGGCATTGTGTGCAGAGGATATACGCAGACTAGAGAGGAACGAAGCTTGCATGCTCCGCTGGATGTGTAATAGTAATATACGTGAACGGCAAAGCATAAACGAACTAAGGGAGAAATTAGGAATAAGAGGGATCAGATGTTGTTTACCCGAGAGAAGACTACGTTGGTACGGTCACGTGATGCGCATGAAAGACGACAGCTGTATAAAAAAGTGCAGGGCGATAAAAATAGACGGTAGCCAGGGAGTAGGCAGACCCAGAAAAACCTGGGACGAGCTGATAAATTCCGACCTCACACACTTACACCTCTCCAAGACAATGTCACTGGACCGAGATCTTTGGCGCTACACAGTTATACAGAAGACCTGCCTTGCCTAAGTTCAAAGTGAAACCTACAGTCAGTAGGCACCTCTAACAAAATACACCCCGTCCCACTACCCCCACCCCATCCACACCACCCCCTTAAATGTGAAGTTATGTTGGTACCACAACATCCAGTCCGAAACAAATGAGGTCGTGTAGGTGTCACGACAAAAAAAAACACACAGTCCACGCTGTAATGTGGTCGTGTAGGTAACACGGTAAAAACCTCCCAGTCCACACTGTAAACGTGGTTGGTATTAGGAAGGGCATCCAGCCGTAGAAAACCCGCCAGACAGTCCTATACGAGCAGGACAACCGCTCTTGCCTCAAGTGGGAAAACTCCCGTCCAAACCCATGCAAGCGTGGAAGATGGACGTTAAACGATGATGATGATGAATGATGATGATATCATCATCATCATCCTTATCATCATATTATCATCAGCATTTAACATCCATCTTCCACGCTAGCATGGGCTGGACGGGTTTGTCCCACTTGAGGCAAGATTGTTTGGGTGACCGTGTTTCGCTCGTATAGATCTGTTTCTGCTAGGTTTTCTACAGCTGGATGCCCTTCCTAATGCCAACCACATTTACAGTGTGGACTGGGAGCCATTTTACCGTGTTTCCTACACGACCACTGTACAGTGTGGACTGGATGCTTTTTGTCATGTCACCTACACGACCACTTTACGGTGTGGATTGGATGTTCTGTGGTACCAACATAACTTTACAGAAAACATTGGTGTCCATAAAATATCGTTCCCTGAGGATATACAAAATCTCAAGCAACTTAAACATAAGGGTCAGGTTCCTTATGTTTAAGTTACATGAGATTTTATATATCCCCAGGGAATGATATTTTATTGACTTGATATTGATATGTATACGATGTTCTATATATATGTCTTTTCTCTGAATAAGATATCTTTTAAGATATCTTATCATTGAGATGTTATGTATATTCATGACAAATTTTAATTGTATATAATTGATATATATATATATAATTGATATATATATATGTAACTGATATATATATATATATACACTAGTGTGTATGCAGTAATACAGAAAACCCACCTTCCCATGTGCAGGGGTTGAAACATACATCTAGTATACACCACTTTCTCCTACCTTCCCCCTTACATACACCTCACACGTCCTAACACCCCACCTCTCACCCACGACCCTACTCCCCACGCCCCACCTGATAAATGCCCTACCCTAAATCTACTTCTTCAACCCCCATGCATCTCCCCCACCCCACCGCCCAATCCACATTGTAAAGCAGTCATTTTGGTGCCACGACCAAAAGCACCCAGCCCACACTATAAAGTGGTCATGATGGTGACAGAACAAAAAGCACCCAGCCCACACTATAAAGTGGTCATGATGGTGACAGAACAAAAAGCACCCAGCCCACACTATAAAGTGGTTGTTTTGTTGCCATGATAAAAAGCGCCTAGAACACACCGCAAATGTGGTTGGCATTAGGAAGGGCATCCGGCCATAGAAACCAAGCTGGAAACAGTTCTGTATAAGCAAGACATGGTTATCTGATCTAGCTTGTTTCACAATGGGACAACTTGTCTTACTCATGCTAGCATGAAAAAATGGATGTTAGATTGTGGTTGTCGTCTGTGTGTTCTTTTCATGATCTTTAGGATTTCCTGACATAGTCTATCAACTCATATGGATCATCCGTTGTCAGTGGTTTGCAGAATTCCCCTTCATAGAGGTAGAGCTGGAGTTTTTTGTTGTGGTCCTGTTCTGTCTTGTCGCTTCCATTGACAGGTATCAGATTTGCCAAGCCAGGAATAATATATAATAATATTGTCTGTTGAAGGATTATAATCTGAAGGTTTTTACTATCTAGTGAAAAATAATAACCCAGCAACAAGGCTTGTAGACTGTAGCCACATGACTGTTCACTGTAACTATACTAACACCGACCCTAATCCTATATCTAACTCTAACTCTAACACTAATTTTAATTCTATTTACTCTAACGCACTCATCTTTCTACATCTCTCCCTTCACATAAACGAACAATAAGACATAAAACGTATACAGTTTTTTAAACAAGTTTTATCTCATTTATTGTATTTGGCAGAATTGGTAGATGGTCGGACATGCTTTCCATCATAGTGTTACGGCCCTTTACGCTCTGAGTTCAAATCCCGCCGAGGTTAGCTTTGCCTTTCATCCTTACGAGGTCGATAAAATAAAGTACCAGTAATGTACTGGGGTAATTGCTGGCCTTGTGCCAAACGTAGAAACAATTATTATGGTAGTATCGGTAGAGGGTAGGACGCCATGTTTTGCAGCATAGTGTTATGGCCCTTTATGATCCTGCCGAGATAAACTTTGTCTTTCATCCTTATATTTTCATCTATCTATTTTGTGACCTCCTCAGTGACTAATTTGTTATTTCGTGTCCCTCCTTTGTTCTGTCCTACCCTATCTTGTTTTTGTAAGCTGTGTATTGTGTACTTGGGCTGCACGTGCATTATATCCTGATGCGTGCATGCATGCGTGTGTGTGTGTGTGTGTGTGTGTGTGTGTGTGTGTGTGTGTGTGTGTGTGTGTGTGTGTGTGTGTGTGTGTGTGTGTGTTTATTTATTTATTTATATGTGTATTTACTGCCACTTGTTGGTTGCTTGTTCTATCTGTGTGTGTCTGGTTTGTTTTATAAATTTAGTTCTTGTGTGTCTCTGTATGTCTTTATCTTGTCCTTAGTTACAAGTTGTGATGTTGTTGCTATTCCAAATGTGTGTTGCTATTCCACTGTTTGTTGCTTATTGACCCTAAAAGCACAAAAGACAAAGTTGACTCCAGCAGGATTTCAACTCAGAGCGCAGAGAAAAAATACCACAAGGCACTTTGCCCTACACTCTAACGACTTTGTCTATTTGCTCCCTAATTATTCATACTGAAAAATATACTGCTTTTATATTAGCTATGAAAAAAAAACCCCATTAATTTAGCCACGTTGAGCAGTTTGGGAAAGGAGCTATTCAGCCCATGCTAGCATGAAAGAGTATATGTAAACATGATGGTGATGATGATGATGATGATGTATGTATATATATATATATATATACAATTATATACTTGTGTATGATGGTAGCTATGGTGCTTCCATAGGCGGTATGCCAAAATTAGCACTCAATATTCAACAGAGTAGAGTGTGGATAGTATAAAAAAACGAAAAATCAGTGATGCATCTGGACTCAATTTATTGCGTTACAATTGTTTCGCCGGCAAGTAGCTCGAGATATGGTCCCTGTATGGATCTGGCTGATTCTACGGCTGTAGGTTCCTTCAGACACGAGTAGTTCGTTCGGAGCAAATTTTATCACTAGGGTGTTATCATTAAAAAAAAACACCTTCAAAAAACCTCTTCCACAATTATATATATATATATATAAGAAAGTAAGTCCATAGAATCCTTTGATAAAATATATACACTATTTCTTCTCCCAAACAGCATAATTAACCACACAAAACATGAATTAAACGAGGCTATAAGTTTACAATGTACCTATGAAGAAACAATAGATAAATAAATGATAGCTATTTTATCCTTCGATCAACAGCCACAGAAGATTTACCTAGTATTTCTAATAGCCCGTAGAAATTGATTAGACATATAGCCAACCATACACAATTAGGTACAAAATCAAAGTTAGAAGAAAAAATGTACATAAACATACCAAAATTTTGGTACATTTTTTCTTCTAACTTTGATTTTGTACCTAATTGTGTATGGTTGGCTATATGTCTAATCAA
>OZ024749.1:39147471-39167471 GCA_964016885.1 Eledone cirrhosa
ACAACACACTACACAGTGACACTACCATCTACACAGTGACACAACACACTACACAGTGACACTACCATCTACACAGTGACACAACACACTACACAGTGACACTACCATCTACACAGTGACACTACCATCTACACAGTGTCACAACACACTACACAGTGACACAACCATCTACACAGTGACACAACACACTACACAGTGACACTACCATCTACACAGTGACACAACACACTACACAGTGACACTACCATCTACACAGTGACACTACCATCTACACAGTGACACAACACACTACACAGTGACACTACCATCTACACAGTGACACAACACACTACACAGTGACACTACCATCTACACAGTGACACTACCATCTACACAGTGACACTACCATCTACACAGTGACACTACCATCTACACAGTGACACAACCATCTACACAGTGACACAACACACTACACAGTGACACTACCATCTACACAGTGACACAACACACTACACAGTGACACTACCATCTACACAGTGACACTACCATCTACACAGTGACACAACACACTACACAGTGACACTACCATCTACACAGTGACACAACACACTACACAGTGACACTACCATCTACACAGTGACACAACCATCTACACAGTGACACAACACACTACACAGTGACACTACCATCTACACAGTGACACAACACACTACACAGTGACACTACCATCTACACAGTGACACTACCATCTACACAGTGACACAACACACTACACAGTGACACTACCATCTACACAGTGACACTACCATCTACACAATGACACAACACACTACACAGTGACACTACCATCTACACAGTGACACAACACACTACACAGTGACACTACCATCTACACAGTGACACTACCATCTACACAGTGACACAACACACTACACAGTGACACTACCATCTACACAGTGACACAACACACTACACAGTGACACTACCATCTACACAATGACACTACCATCTACACAGTGACACTACCATCTACACAGTGACACTACCATCTACACAGTGACACAACACACTACACAGTGACACTACCATCTACACAGTGACACTACCATCTACACAGTGACACAACACACTACACAGTGACACTACCATCTACACAATGACACTACCATCTACACAGTGACACAACACACTACACAGTGACACTACCATCTACACAATGACACTACCATCTACACAGTGACACTACCATCTACACAGTGACACTACCATCTACACAGTGACACAACACACTACACAGTGACACTACCATCTACACAGTGACACTACCATCTACACAGTGACACTACCATCTACACAGTGACACAACACACTACACAGTGACACTACCATCTACACAATGACACAACACACTACACAGTGACACTACCATCTACACAGTGACACTACCATCTACACAATGACACTACCATCTACACAGTGACACAACACACTACACAGTGACACTACCATCTACACAGTGACACAACACACTACACAGTGACACTACCATCTACACAGTGACACAACCATCTACACAGTGACACAACACACTACACAGTGACACTACCATCTACACAGTGACACAACACACTACACAGTGACACTACCATCTACACAGTGACACTACCATCTACACAGTGACACAACACACTACACAGTGACACTACCATCTACACAGTGACACAACACACTACACAGTGACACAACACACTACACAGTGACACTACCATCTACACAGTGACACTACCATCTACACAGTGTCACAACACACTACACAGTGACACTACCATCTACACAGTGACACAACACACTACACAGTGACACTACCATCTACACAGTGACACAACACACTACACAGTGACACTACCATCTACACAGTGACACTACCATCTACACAGTGTCACAACACACTACACAGTGACACAACCATCTACACAGTGACACAACACACTACACAGTGACACTACCATCTACACAGTGACACAACACACTACACAGTGACACTACCATCTACACAGTGACACTACCATCTACACAGTGACACAACACACTACACAGTGACACTACCATCTACACAGTGACACAACACACTACACAGTGACACTACCATCTACACAGTGACACTACCATCTACACAGTGACACTACCATCTACACAGTGACACTACCATCTACACAGTGACACAACCATCTACACAGTGACACAACACACTACACAGTGACACTACCATCTACACAGTGACACAACACACTACACAGTGACACTACCATCTACACAGTGACACTACCATCTACACAGTGACACAACACACTACACAGTGACACTACCATCTACACAGTGACACAACACACTACACAGTGACACTACCATCTACACAGTGACACAACCATCTACACAGTGACACAACACACTACACAGTGACACTACCATCTACACAGTGACACAACCATCTACACAGTGACACAACACACTACACAGTGACACTACCATCTACACAGTGACACAACACACTACACAATGACACAACACACTACACAGTGACACTACCATCTACACAGTGACACAACACACTACACAGTGACACTACCATCTACACAATGACACTACCATCTACACAGTGACACTACCATCTACACAATGACACTACCATCTACACAGTGTCACAACACACTACACAGTGACACTACCATCTACACAGTGACACTACCATCTACACAGTGACACAACACACTACACAGTGACACTACCATCTACACAGTGACACAACACACTACACAGTGACACTACCATCTACACAGTGACACTACCATCTACACAGTGACACTACCATCTACACAGTGACACTACCATCTACACAGTGACACAACACACTACACAGTGACACTACCATCTACACAGTGACACTACCATCTACACAGTGACACAACACACTACACAGTGACACTACCATCTACACAGTGACACAACCATCTACACAGTGACACAACACACTACACAGTGACACTACCATCTACACAGTGACACTACCATCTACACAGTGACACAACACACTACACAGTGACACTACCATCTACACAGTGACACTACCATCTACACAGTGACACTACCATCTACACAGTGACACAACACACTACACAGTGACACTACCATCTACACAGTGACACTACCATCTACACAGTGACACAACCATCTACACAGTGACACAACACACTACACAGTGACACTACCATCTACACAGTGACACAACACACTACACAGTGACACTACCATCTACACAGTGACACAACCATCTACACAGTGACACAACACACTACACAGTGACACTACCATCTACACAATGACACAACACACTACACAGTGACACTACCATCTACACAGTGACACTACCATCTACACAATGACACTACCATCTACACAGTGTCACAACACACTACACAGTGTCACAACACACTACACAGTGACACTACCATCTACACAGTGACACAACCATCTACACAGTGACACAACACACTACACAGTGACACTACCATCTACACAATGACACAACACACTACACAGTGACACTACCATCTACACAGTGACACAACACACTACACAATGACACAACACACTACACAGTGACACTACCATCTACACAGTGACACTACCATCTACACAGTGACACTACCATCTACACAGTGACACTACCATCTAC
Source organism: Eledone cirrhosa (assembly GCA_964016885.1). Classification (NCBI taxonomy): domain Eukaryota; kingdom Metazoa; phylum Mollusca; class Cephalopoda; order Octopoda; family Eledonidae; genus Eledone; species Eledone cirrhosa. The sequence continues at coordinate 39,151,184 of OZ024749.1, forward strand.
ACAATGACACAACACACTACACAGTGACACTACCATCTACACAGTGACACTACCATCTACACAATGACACTACCATCTACACAGTGACACAACACACTACACAGTGACACTACCATCTACACAGTGACACTACCATCTACACAGTGACACAACACACTACACAGTGTCACAACACACTACACAGTGACACAACACACTACACAGTGACACAACACACTACACAGTGACACTACCATCTACACAGTGACACTACCATCTACACAGTGACACTACCATCTACACAGTGACACAACACACGACACAGTGACACTACCATCTACACAGTGACACAACACACTACACAGTGACACTACCATCTACACGGTGACACTACCATCTACACAGTGACACAACACACTACACAGTGTCACAACACACTACACAGTGACACAACACACTACACAGTGACACAACACACTACACAGTGACACTACCATCTACACAGTGACACTACCATCTACACAGTGACACTACGATCTACACAATGACACAACACACTACACAGTGACACTACACACTACACAGTGACACTACCATCTACACAGTGACACAACACACTACACAGTGTCACAACACACTACACAGTGACACAACACACTACACAGTGACACAACACACTACACAGTGACACTACCATCTACACAGTGACACTACCATCTACACAGTGACACTACCATCTACACAGTGACACTACCATCTACACAGTGACACAATACACTACACAGTGACACAACACACTACACAGTGACACTACCATCTACACAGTGACACTACCATCTACACAGTGACACTACCATCTACACAGTGACACTACCATCTACACAGTGACACAACACACTACACAGTGACACTACCATCTACACAGTGACACTACCATCTACACAGTGACACTACCATCTACACAGTGTCACAACACACTACACAGTGACACTACCATCTACACAGTGACACTACCATCTACACAGTGACACAACACACTACACAGTGACACTACCATCTATACAGTGACACAACACACTACACAGTGACACTACCATCTACACAGTGACACAACACACTACACAGTGACACTACCATCTACACAGTGACACAACACACTACACAGTGACACTACCATCTACACAGTGACACAACACACTACACAGTGACACTACCATCTACACAGTGACACAACACACTACACAGTGACACTACCATCTACACAGTGACACTACCATCTACACAGTGACACAACACACTACACAGTGTCACAACACACTACACAGTGACACAACACACTACACAGTGACACTACCATCCACACAGTGACACTACCATCTACACAGTGACACAACACACTACACAGTGACACTACCATCTACACAGTGACACTACCATCTACACAGTGACACAACACACTACACAGTGACACTACCATCTACACAGTGACACTACCATCTACACAGTGACACTACCATCTACACAGTGACACAACACACTACACAGTGTCACAACACACTACACAGTGACACAACACACTACACAGTGACACAACACACTACACAGTGACACTACCATCTACACAGTGACACTACCATCTACACAGTGACACTACCATCTACACAGTGACACTACCATCTACACAATGACACAACACACTACACAGTGACACTACACACTACACAGTGACACTACCATCTACACAGTGACACTACCATCTACACAGTGACACTACCATCTACACAGTGACACAACACACTACACAGTGACACTACACACTACACAGTGACACTACCATCTACACAATGACACTACCATCTACACAGTGACACAACACACTACACAGTGACACTACCATCTACACAGTGACACTACCATCTACACAGTGACACAACACACTACACAGTGACACAACACACTACACAGTGACACAACACACTACACAGTGACACTACCATCTACACAGTGACACTACCATCTACACAGTGACACAACACACTACACAGTGACACTACCATCTACACAATGACACTACCATCTACACAGTGACACTACCATCTACACAGTGACACAACACACTACACAGTGACACAACACACTACACAGTGACACTACCATCTACACAGTGACACAACACACTACACAGTGACACTACCATCTACACAGTGACACTACCATCTACACAGTGACACTACCATCTACACAGTGACACAACACACTACACAGTGACACTACCATCTACACAGTGACACAACACACTACACAGTGACACAACACACTACACAGTGACACTACCATCTACACAGTGACACTACCATCTACACAGTGACACAACACACTACACAGTGACACTACCATCTACACAGTGACACTACCATCTACACAGTGACACTACCATCTACACAGTGACACTACCATCTACACAGTGACACTACCATCTACACAGTGACACAACACACTACACAGTGACACAACACACTACACAGTGACACTACCATCTACACAGTGACACTACCATCTACACAGTGACACTACCATCTACACAGTGACACAACACACTACACAGTGACACAACACACTACACAGTGACACTACCATCTACACAGTGACACAACACACTACACAGTGACACTACCATCTACACAGTGACACAACACACTACACAGTGACACTACCATCTACACAGTGACACAACACACTACACAGTGACACAACACACTACACAGTGTCACAACACACTACACAGTGACACAACACACTACACAGTGTCACAACACACTACACAGTGACACTACATACTACACAGTGACACTACCATCTACACAGTGACACAACACACTACACAGTGACACTACCATCTACACAGTGACACAACACACTACACAGTGTCACAACACACTACACAGCGACACTACACACTACACAGCGACACTACACACTACACAGTGACACGACATACTACACACTACAGAGTGACACTACACACTACACAGTGACCCTACACACTACATAGTGACACTACACACTACACAGTGACACTACACACAGTGACACAACACAATACACAGTGAAACAACACACTACACAGTGACAATACACACTACACACTACTACACAGTGACACAACACACTACTCACTACAGAGTGACACTACACACTACACACTACACACTACACACTATACAGTGACACTACACACTACTCAGTGACACTACACACTATTCAGTGACACTACACACTACACACTATACAGTGGCACTACACACTACACAGTGACACTACACACTATTCAGTGACACTACACACTACACACTACACAGTGACACTACACACTACACAGTGACACTACACACTACACAATGACACTACACACTACACAGTGACACTACACACTACACAATGACACTACACACTATTCAGTGACACATCACACTACACTGTGACACTACACACTACACAGTGACACTACACACTATTCAGTGACACTGCACACTGCACACTACACAGTGAGACTACACACTACACAGTGACACTACACACTATTCAGTGACACATCACACTACACTCTACACATTACACAGTGACAGAACTCATTGATGCAACACACTGATACAGGCTTTTATATGTTATTTCCCAGTAGCACCAAACACCTGGAAAAGTAAGTAATATATACCACTGTGACTAAATTACTATCTTTTCCTCAGTCACAGGATAGTAAACCCAGTGCTTTTGTAGGCCCCACTCTCCTATTAAGAAGTTAGTGTTTACCCCCTTGTCAACCCCGTCGAAGAACAGGCCAGCTCATAATCAAAGCATTCTACATGTAGCCATCATGTCTTTTAAATCGTATTTTGCTAGGACATCATCATCATCATCATCATCATTGTTTTTGCATGTTCACCTTGGGTTAGATGAATGTTAACACGTGGCAGGACGGAGGTTCAATCACTGGACTGTAGAGGTTATGTCTATGCGGAACATAAACCAACATTACCGCTTGCACAAGCGATGTCAGATGCAAAGCGAAGACAAGACACACACACACACACACACACACACACACACACACACACACACACACACACACACACACACACGCCCGCGCGCACACCTGTGTGTGAGGGTGTATATTTTCCCGTAATGATAAAAGGGAAGCCTAACTTCGGTGGGGGTTGACTTTGCCTTTCATCCTTACGGGGTCGATAAAATAAAGTACCAGTAATGCACTGGGTAATTGCTGGCCTTGTGCCTAAAGTAGAAACAATTATTTAAGAATATTTTAACAGAAAAATATGAAAATTGTATATTAGCAGTCAATACAAGTGTGCAAAAGACAAACTAAGGGCAATAACTCCCCTCTTTTTAGTCAAGTTATAGCCCTTGATATCAGTGCTTGCATTTTAATAGGTGTGTATTTTATTGTGGTACTAACATAAAAGTGATTCTCATGTTCTTGGCAGGACAACCGTTCGGAATGTGGACAACCTATACTATCCCTATCTGTTGACCTAACGAAAAACTTATCTAGATACGATCTAGATGAACCTATGTGGCTAGTCCAGGTCCTCACTGGCGCATTCTGGAAATCTAGTCGATACCTGTCAGACAGTTGGAACTGGCTGATCAGGTTTTTGAGGCTTTTGCACCACCAACCCAGCTCCTATCAGCTACCCCCACACAATCCCAGCATGCATCTAAGATCCGTTCAAGTCCTCCGCTAACTGTAAAGGGTGAGACGTTCCTAGAAAGATTTCTAGGCGTCTAAAAAAATCTGGCCGTCCGGCCCCGGTCGGTGCGTAGTCGGCCACCAGTCTAAAGGCATCACATTCGCCATTACTCACGTCTAGGTCCAGGAAGATCTCCATACCTCGAGATCCAGGCCTTTCCTAAACAGCACTGCCACCTCACCTCCCATTCCATAACGACTAAGAGATGCGAAGATCTCATAGTCGTCTAAAATGTGGGCTTGTGCGTGCGTGTCGGAAAACCTGATCTCGCTTCCTTCAGTGACCTCTTGGATCTCGCACCCGTCTAGTAGATTCACGTGGTCTGGTACTTTACTTTATCAACCCCGTGAGGATGTACTTCTTCTTCGGCCGAGTTTACACTCGCAAAGATTCAGCACGCCTTCTCCAATATTCCCGGTCGAGCATCACATTTCTCAGTTCATCGATGTTATCAATATTAACATCTCTCAGCAGGGTATCAATGAACGAGACGGCCTGTCTTCCTACGCTTCTTCGTCCGACCGCCGGTTTCCAGAGCATAAGTTGTCATGCTATCTCTTCTGGATGACGGATGCAGTGCCCAACCAGTTTCGGTCGTCTGCAGGCAACTTCTTTTTAGACTGGCGGTAGTGATCTGTAGAGTTCCTTATTTATCAGCTTCTGTTTCCAAGAAATGTTGAGAGCCATTCTCAACATCATCGTGTAACATCCGTAAGGATGAAAAGCAAAGCTAACCTCGCCGATATTTGAACTTAGAACGCAAACGGCCGTAACACTCTGCCATTAAGCATGTTGTCCGACATTCTACCGATTCTGCTAAACGACCGCCATATTTGAGATATAATAGTATTGGAATGAACGCGTGTTTGATGTAGAATTGTTATCAACACGTATTTGTATTCTAGCCATTTGAAATAACTATTTTCAAGCTCAGTAAAAATTTCTGAAAATGTATGCTCGTGTATCAGATATGCTCACCACTCCTTCTCCCCACTTCAATAGCCTCTCGAATATTTCAACCTGCTGCCCACGTTGAACAATATCTGCTGAAGATATCTTTAGAATGACAGAATAATACACTGAAATCGATTCAAGTGTTATTTGAATATCAAACGAGTTGTATAAACATACAGAAATTGGATAGAAAATAGGAGAGGTTATACAACACTTATTACAATATGATTTAGGATGAAATTCAAAGGATTCATCATTTAAATTGTATCAAAGCAATTATCGGATATATAATTATAAGTCAATACAGTACAAATGCCATGTCTATTATTATTGTTATTACTAGAGGGTGATGGAGTGGCAGTATCAGTAGAGCGTCAGACACCATGCTTTGCAGTATAGAGTTACGGCCCTTTACATTCTGGGTTCAAACCCCACCGAGGTTAACTTTACCTTTCATCTTTACGGGTTCGATGAAATAAAGTACCAGTCACGAACTGGGGGGATTTAATCGACTTTCCCCTCCCCACAAATAACTGGTCTTGTGCCTATACTAGAAATTGTTATTACTAGAGGGTGATGGAGAGGCAGTATCAGTATAGCGTCAGACACCATGCTTTGCAGTATGGAGTTACGGCCCTTTACGTTCTGGGTTCAAATCCCGCCGAGGTTAAATTTTGCCTTTCAACCTTCAGGGGTCGAAAAAATAAAGTACCAGTCACGCACTAAGGTCGATTTAATCGATTTCCCCACCCTTCAAATTGCTGGCCTTGAGCCTATATAAGAAACCATTATTATTGTGGATTGACAATATCGATAGAACGTCGGACACCATGCTGTGTAGCATAGAGTTACGGCCCTTTACGTTCTGCGTTCAGATCCCACCGAGATTAACTTTTCCTTTCATCCTTACAGGGGTCGATAGAATAAAGTACCAGTAATCGACTTTCTCCCCCACCCCCCTTCAAATTGCTGGCCTTGTGCCTAAAGTAGAATCAATTATAATTGTTATTACTAATATTAGTCTTATTTTTATTGCGTTTCGTCACTGCACCACTGAGCACAGTTCTGTGAGTCTTGGATACGTGAAGTCTTCTTGTTGATGTTGATGTTGTTTCAACTGTATTGAGAGTGCTCTTCGCAATACGTGCGCAGTGCCTACTATTGCTATATTCTGAATGCTGTATATGTTTGTAAGTCCTCAGTTTGGGGTTATATATCTCTCTGTGTTTTAGTATTTCTATCATTCCCAGAGCACTCAGTTTTCGTAATTCACATTCAGGTTATTTCTATCTCCAGATATCTCTATATTCGGATTATCTCTTCATTTCCTTGATAGATAATAAATTATCGTCTGTGGGGAGTGATACATCAATGAGAAGAGTTTTTTTTTCTCTGTGATCTTTAACTATAATATCTGTCTTTGATGTCCCTGTTTGTGTGTATTGGTATATTCCAGAGTATGGTTGCTTTGTCATTCTCTGGTAATTTGCTGGGATAGTCACAGTTGATAGAAGTTCTTTTCCTAACTCGTTTCGCTATATTCAGACTGGCAAGTTAACAATAACTGCTAAAACAATAACTGCTAAATCAATACCACCCAAGGAGGAAGTGCAAGAATTCTGGGAAAAGATCTAGGCCGAAGAAAAAGTTAATAATATACATGCCCCATGGATAGACAGACAAATGAAAGATACAGCTCACCTTCAGGAACAAACAGGGGAAAATATAACAGTTGAACATTTGCGCTTAGCTCTAGAAAATCCAGCAAATGGAAATCCCCAGGGAAAGACAAAATACAAAATTTTGGATAAATGCCTTCACAGAGTCTCATGAGCTGTTAGCCCAACATTACAATGAAATGGTTAAGGAGCCAGAAAAGATACCATAATGGCTAGTTAACGGCATTACATTCCTACTTCCGAAGAATGATGAAACAAACAATCCCAAAAATTACAGACCGATAACTTGCTTGAGCACAATGTATAAAATTTTAATATCAGTCCTAACTGAATACACATATGACCACCTGATAACAAATGATCTATTTCTCAATGAGCAGAAAGGGTGTAAACGAGGCTCATATGGCTGTAAGAATCAGCTTTTGGTTAACAAAATGATACTGGAAGATTGTCATAATAGACACAAAAAAGCATTCGATAGTTTGCCACACAGTTGGATTGAAAAGTGTTTAGAGATTTTCAAAATATCTCCCGTTGTCAGGAGGTTCCTGTCATTCAGTATGAAGGCATGGAAAACGACACTCCTCTTCAATAGTGAAAAAAAAATCACTGGAAGCTGGAGAAGTTAATATTAATTGTGGAATTTTTCAGGGTGATTCTTTATCCCGCTTTTATTCTGCATCGCACTTATACCATTAAGTAAAATGCTCAATGAAACAAAACATGGATATAAAGTCTGACAAAACCATTAATCACTTGTTCTACATGGATGACCTGAAACTATTTGCAAAAAATGACGAGCAATTGCAATGGCTATTATCCACTGTGAAGCAGTTCAGTGATGATATTAAAATGGAGTTTGGACTAGACAAATACGCCAAAGCCATGTTCACCAGAGGAAAGCTGCTGAGAAGTTCAGACATTAATCTTAATCGGGGGAATGTTATAAGAGAACTTGATCAAGGGGAAACTTACAAATATCTAGGTGTTTGTGAAGGAGACGGAATCAAGCACTCGACAGTGAGGTAAAGGATAAGGAAGGAATGTTACCGCAGAGTAAGAGAAATCTTAAGAACGGAATTGAATGCAAGGAATAGGATCGATGCCATAAACACGCTTGCCATACCAGTAGTAACCTACAGTTACAATGTCATCAACTGATCAAGCTCAGAGATCCGTAGGCTCGATACAAAAATTAGAAAATTCTTAACCATGCACAGAATGCATCACCCTAAAGCAGATACAGATATAATATATCTCCCTAGGAAAGAAGGAGGACGTGGATTAATCCAGTTAGATATTGCTTTGAAACCTGCACCCATTGATTATCTACATATCTAAAGGTATCACATGATTGGATGATCAAACTCGTTTTGAAACATGAAAGCATCAAAAGATCAAATTCCATTACAAAAGATGCACAAAGATACAGTAATGGACTACAAATTCCAGAAGTTCCATTTACTGCTGAAATGAAAAACACCGAAAAAGCAAAGCGGGTAAAAGTAACTGCAAATAAAGAACTGCTACAGAAACTGGCTAAGAAATGGCAAGAAAAGCCTTTGTATGGAAAATACCCAGAAAGAGCTAACAATCCTGATGTTGACAAAACTTTAACCCATCAGTGGTTGGCATCCTCTGGACTGAAATCGAAGACTGAAGGAGTGATTATATCAGCACAAGATCAGTGTCTGCCAACAAAAAATTATCAAGCCAACATAATAAAAAATGGATGCAACCCATTATGCCGTGTATGTAAAAAAACAACCAGAGACCATTGATCATATGATTTCAATGTGCAGTCCTATAGCTCCAACCGAATACCTAAACAGGCATGACAGAGCTGCACAATACATACATTGGATAATGTGCAAGCATTTTGATCTGCCCCATCAAAGGAATTGGTGGGAACATCAACCACCTCCCATACTTGAAAAAGATCACATCTCAATCTTGTGGAACTTTAACATCCAAACAGACCTAAAATAGATGCAAATAGACCTGATATAATACTGAAGGACTTTAAAAAGAGGGTATGCCTGCTAATTGATATGTCCGTTCCAATAGACAAGAATGTATCTATAAAAAACATTTGAAAAACATTTGAAAAATTGAGCAAGTATAAAGACCTGGAGATAGAAATTGGAAAAATGTGGAAGTTGAGAACTAAAACAATACCAGTGGTTGTAGGCGCTTTTTGGAACGCTTCAAAAGGCAAGAACCCTCCGATACGTCCTGAATATCTGAGGCTGCGGGTAGTGGCTTGATATTCATTTCAACAAACTTTCCAGTTAACCAACATCAATGACTGAGACTCAAAGAACAATAATAATAATAATTGTTTCTACTTTAGGCACAAGACCAGCAATTACCCAGTACAATAATAATAATAATAATAATAAACAAGTGAAAATCAACAGGTGCGTGAATTTTTGATTAAATACATTATCTATTTCAACATTATCTATTTACATGAAAACTGTCGCAAAATAAATACAAAACCACACAGACACACACATACATACATTATATATATATGTGTGTGTGTGTGTGTGTGTGTGTGTGTGTGTGTGTGTGTGTGTGTGTGTGTGTGTGTGTGTGTGTGTGTGTGTGTGTGTGTGTGTGTAACTTGTCAACGTTACCCATAACAATTTTGAGAAGTAATTTGAAGAATATTTTTGAGGAAACTTTTTAAATCTTAGAAAAAAAATTTTTTAAAGAAAATGTTTGGTGAAATATGATGGGGAAATGTCAGTAAAATAATAGAACATTTTGAGAAAACATTTTTTGGATTATGTTGAGAAGTATTTTCGAAAAGGAATTGAGAAAAACTTTTGCAGAAATTGAGAGAATTTCAGCAGAAATGTTTTCGAAAACGTCATGATGAAATTTTAAAGAAAACATTGAAGAAATTTTTGAAAACTTTTTAGGAAATTTTGAAGAAAATTTTGAAGAAAACTTTTTGGTGAAATTTTTGTAAAATGTTTAACAATAATATAAACACAAATTATTTAATAATTAGTTTTGAATAGTTACACATCTTTACTTAAAACTATCTCTCATTCCATAAATAAAGTAATTTTTACATTGTTATTGTTAAAACATGTTTAAACAAGATTTTTCCACTCCACAGTTGCATAGAAATTAAAATTGGTAATAAGATTGAAAATTAGAAATTAAAAGTTAAAATCTTGATTGAAGTTAATAAAAAAATATATAAATAGGAAGATGTGTAAATTGTAGTTAGCAATAATAATAATTGTTTCTACTTTTGCCACAAGGCCAGCAATTACCCAGTACATTACTGGTACTTTATTTTATCGACCCCGTAAGGATGAAAGGCAAAGTTAACCTCGGCGGGATTTGAACTCAGAATGGCAAGGGCCGTAACTCTATGCATCAAAGCTTGGTGTCCGACCCTCTACCGATACTGCCTATCCACCAATAATGACATCTATAATAACGGCAATAATAATTTTAAAAAAAGAAAAGGAAACAAAAGAAAAAATGAGTTGGGAAATATAGAGAAAAAAAGAGAAAAAGAAAGAAAAAAGAACGGATAGGGGAGGCGATGGCAAAAGCTCTGGTCTCGCAGAAGAGAGCGTAGGGGGGGGGGGCTTTGAGCCTTGAGCAAGGGGGAAGAAGTGCTGCGCCCCGCGGACAAAACCGCAAAAGCATTCGCGCGGACTATGGCTAGTAACATCTGCTGCAACAGCCACCCAACCCGGCGGGGCTCCTTCCCCCCCCCCCCCGGACGGGCCGCCGACTTTCCGATCTTGCGGATGAGCTCGGCTGTACGGGGGTCCATCTGTACATAAGTTGTAGCGCATATAGATATAGATGTGTGTTTGGTAGTTTGGGGAGAAAAATATAATTATTGAGGGAGGGGGGGGTGCATGCCCCTCGCCCCGTTCCACCGCCCCTGTATACACAAGACTATATTTATATATTTATATATATATGCTGTGTAGGTTCCCGGGTGTACTTTTTAACTATAAATATACATATATATATATATGTGTGTGTGTACAGTTGCTTATATATACAAATTTCCTCTCCCCATGACACTGATATTTTCTAAGGCTGATATAGCTTGGCACTTGTGTCATCTCAAAGGAACTCATAATTCCAATTAACTAGAAAGATACTTTAAATCCTGATGTAACAACTCGGCTATTCCCATAACCTCGGACTTTCTTCATCGAATAATTTGATATTCTGATATCACATAATTTTATCACAATATTTTATCGCATCACTACAAACAACACATAGCTACAACGACTACAAAACCCTCATAATATCACGTGTAGAATGTTTATTTACATTTCCTCTATTTTTGATGACTGTAATAGCTATATATAAATACAGTATTGTTTATTTGCTGAAAAGCTAAAAAATTCTTTAAAAAATATCATTATTTATATGCGTGGATTGGCAGTATCGGTAGAGGGTCGGACGCCATGTTTTCCAGCATAGTTACGTCCCTTTACGATCTGAGTTCAAATCCCGCCGAGGTTAACTTTGCCTTTCATCCTTACGGGGTCGATGAAATAAAGTACCAGTAATGTACTGGGTAATTGCTGGCCTTGTGCCAAAAGTAGAAACAATTATTTATATTTCAAGAATGTTATGATTCAAAAAGTCGTTGAAATCTCCCCCGATTTCAACATTATTTTAAAAAGATCAAATGGAATTAATAATTCTGGTACATCTCTGGAGTTGTTTAGCAAAACAAGCAAAAACATCTTTGTTCATGGAAAACAAATATTATTTTGCAGTGTTGTGCAGCACGCTGACTTTTGCAGTGTTGTGCAGCACACTAACTTTTGCAGTGTTGTGCAGCACACTAACTTTTGCAGTGTTGTGCAGCACACTGAATTTTGCAGTGTTGTGCAGCACGCTAACTTTTGCAGTGTTGTGCAGCACACTGACTTTTGCAGTGTTGTGCAGCACGCTAACTTTTGCAGTGTTGTGCAGCACGCTAACTTTTGCAGTGTTGTGCAGCACGCTAACTTTTGCAGTGTTGTGCAGCACACTGAATTTTGGAGTGTTGTGCAGCATGCTGACTTTTGCACGCTATTCTTACACATAGCTTCGCACAAGTTCCCCCCCCCCTTTCTTTTTGTAATTTACTAACGGGTCTCGAATAATCGTTACCCCCGACACGCTTATTAATTTTCTGATTTTTTTTCTTTCCAAACCCCCGCTCTTGTTATTCCAACTTCCCGCTTATTAAATTTTGCTAATCTGTCTCCAGCGACAATTAATTTTCTTTATACAATAAAAAAACATTATACATGACAATAAAAGTACATTATTAGAAATAAAGTACCAGTATTGCACTGGGTAATTGCTGGCCTTGTGCCTAAAGTAGAAACAATTATTAGAAATCCTGCAGGTTATAAAATAAATAGTAGGGTTGGAGTCTCAATATGTAAACTAAGCGACTAATTCTGTTTTTTTTGTTTTTTTTAATTTAATGGAGAATTAACAATTAAGTGGTTGAGCATTCCACAGACACGTGTGCTCTTAACGGAATTCTCAGGGAGGTCCAGTGTGACACAGTATGTGACGAGGTTGGCTCTATGAATTGCTAGTACAACTAATGTAACATAAAGTATCTTGCTCATCGACACAACACATCACAGCACCGACTATCGATCGAACGCACTGCATTTCGGTGATGAACCGAACACCCTAACCACTAAACTACTCACCTTGTCACTTCTAACCAAATTTACTTTCGTGTTAATAGTTTATAATTAAATATCAAAGTAATAGAAAAACCACTGGTGAGCTGTGAACTCTGTAATATTTTGTAGAAACGGATCTGCAATTTCCTGAGAGTGATTGTCAAGAGGTTAGAATATAAATATTTATATTATATTTCTACACCACATGTTTGTGTTGTGTTGTGAGAGAGATATATGTATGTGGAGAAATAATATCAACAATAGTGATGGTGATGATGATGATGGTGATGGTGGTGGTGATGATGATGATGATGGTGATGATGGTGGTGATGATGATGATGATGATGATGGTGATGGTGATGATGGTGATAATCGTGATGATGATGATGATGATGGTGATGATGGCGGTGATGATGATGATGATGATGATGGTGATGGTGATGGTGATGATGGTGATGATCGTGATGGTGATGATGATGGTGATGGTGATGATGGGGATGATCATGATGATGATGATGGTGATGGTGATGGTGATGGTGATGATGATGATGATGATGACAACAACAACAACTTCAATAATAAAAAATAATAGTGATGGTGATGATGATGATGATGACGACAACAACAGCAACTTCAATAATAATAATAAATAATAGTGATGGTGATGATGATGATGGTGATGGTGATGATGATGATGGTGATGATGATGATGGTGATGGTGATGATGATGATGATGATGATGACGACGACGACAACAACAACAGCAACTTCAATAATAATAACAATAATTGTTTCTACTTTTGGCACAAGGCCAGCAAATTACCCCAGTGTATTACTGGTACTTTATTTTATCGACCCCCGTAAAGGATGAAAGGCAAAGTTAACCTCGGCGGGATTTGAACTCAGAATGGCAAGGGCCGTAACTCTACGCGTCAAAGCATGGCGTCCGACCCTCTACCGATACTGCCAATCCACCGCCTTAATAATGATAACAATAATAGTGATGATGATGATGATGATGACGACAACAACAACAACAACGACAACGACGTCAACAATAATGGTTTCTTATATAGGCACAAGGCCAGCAATTTTTTTTTGGGGGGGGGAGGAGGGGAAAGTCGATTAAATCGACCCCAGTGCGTGACTGGTACTTCATTTTATCGACCCCCCGTAAAGGATGAAAGGCAAAGTTAACCTCGGCGGGATTTGAACTCAGACCGTAAAGGGCCGCAATTCTACGCTGCAAAGTATGGCGTCCGACCCTCTACCTATACTGCCAATCCACAATAATAGTGATGATAATGATGACGACGACGATAACAACACCAACAACACCAACAACACCAACAACAGCAACAACATTGACAACAACAACAGCAACATCATGTTCATGGTAATGAATCAAATTTGCATAAATCAGTTTGTAATTAATAGTAATTAATATCCGGTTGAATTAGCCAAAGGTGACACAGAAAGTTTCAATCAATACTATCACCATCATCAGTCCTTCAATGTACTTCATGAAAGGTGAAGGACATTAAAACTGAACGTGAACGACTAATTAAATCTGATTGTATCGATATATTAAAATGTATAGGGAGACTATTAAACGAACCCTACCTCTTTATTTGCAAATGGTTGGCTTCTTCTTTTTCTTCTTCTTCTTCTTTTTTTTATTTCTTTTTTTTTCTTCTTCTTCTTTTTCTTTTTCTTCTTCTTTTTCTTTTTCTTTTTCTTCTTCTTTTTCTTTTCTTTTTCTTTTTCTTTTCTTTTTCTTTTTCTTTTTCTTTTTCTTTTCTTTTTCTTTTTCTTCTTTTTCTTCTTTTTCTTTTTCTTTTTCTTTTTCTTCTTCTTTTTCTTCTTTTTCTTTTTCTTCTTTTTCTTTTTCTTCTTTTTCTTTTTCTTCTTTTTCTTTTCTTTTTCTTTTTCTTTTTCTTTTTCCTTTCTTTTTCTTTTTCTTCTTTTTCTTCTTTTTCTTTTTCTTTTTCTTTTTCTTCTTCTTTTTCTTCTTTTTCTTCTTCTTTTTCTTCTTCTTCTTCTTCTTCTTCTTCTTCTTCTTCTTCTTCTTCATACGAGGCTGTATCTCACGGGAGGGAGGATTTTGGGGGGTGTTTTAATGAGATGGGGGCCCCAGTCTTATCATGAAAAGTATCGTTAAATGAAGTATCAGGAACACAATGCGGCGCCCGGGCCAGGAATCGAACCTATGAGCTTATGATCGTAAGCCCCACAGCTTAACTACCAAGCCTCGTGCCTTCACTTAATCCAGAAGGACTGGAATAAACTCCACTTCTTCATTTATTAAGGAATGGATATATATGTATGAGATATATATTATAAGTTGATATGTGTTTGTAACTAATTTTTTACATTTAATTATATATGATTTAGAAGTAGTTGTATAAAGTTTAGAAAGATCTAAGTCCTTTAAATTTCCACGGTAAAGTATATTTCTTTGAACAGATTTATTATATCTAGTTATAAATTTTTATAAATTAGATTAATGGAATTTTTCCTCCCATCACAGATAATCGTTAATTTTATAGTTAACTTAATCCTTCTTATAATTAATCATCATATTTGTATTGTATCATTATTAGATTTATGCTTCATGTTAGACCTTGTGGCCAATAAAGAAACCATTATTAGATTTATGCTTATGCATTATTAGATTTATGCATTATTAGATGGTGGTGGATTGGCAGTATCGGTAGAGGGTCAGACGCCATGCTTTCTAGGATAGTTATGTCCCTTTATGATCTGAGTTCAAATCCCGCCGAGGTTAACTTTGCCTTTCATCCTTATGGGGTCGATAAAATAAAGTACCAGTAATGTACTGGGTAATTGCTGGCCTTGTGCCAAAAAGTAATTATGAGCATATTGGTTAAAGATTTTCGTATTGGCTGATAAACTGGAGATTCTTATTGATACATTATTAACAATAGATTTGATAATGGATTTAGAGTGGTTAGAAAGTTTATGTACATCACATAGATTTATATCAATAGTTATACGTAAACTATAGTTTTTAAAGTGTTTGTAGATGTTTCTTAATTCTTTCAAGTTCACAATTACAATAGTTCTTAAGAATGAAAAGAGCTTTATCTCGAAAATAAACCAACGAGGTCAGTGACCTAGGCAGACGATTTAATTAAAAACAACCACCAAGTATTTAAATGTTTTATTTATTCTTATAAATATAAATAGGGCG
>OZ024749.1:39169971-39189971 GCA_964016885.1 Eledone cirrhosa
TGGCAAAACGAACATAAGACAGGAGAACGGTATAATAAAGTGATGATGTATTTAGTTTAATAATTGATATAGATGAAAAAGTATCTTATAGCTTGGAATATAAAACATATATGATACGTTTTGTTTAGCAGCAGAGGTGATGAGAGTTTTACAGTTTGACATCATTGGCATTATTGTTTCAGAAATGTTTTTTTCAGTGGTCTTGTGGGTTTTTTTATAATGTTCCTGCTTTGACGGTACATATTTGCTATATTTCAAAATGTCAACAGCAAGTTATATTTGAAGTATATGTTTTTTTCATTAGACAGTATATACAAACGTACACAGCCAAATATACATACGCAAAAACTCTCACATATACGCGCACACACATATGTGTGTATATATCAATGTATGTATGTATATATGTATGTAAATATATATATATATATATATATATATATATATATATATATATATATTATAATAATAATAATAATAATAATAAAGTATGTTTTCCTACATGCAAAAAATGCATATAGGGACACATGTATTATCCAACCGTATGCCAATGTGGTTCTATGGCAGGTTAATAAATTAACGACCAGAACATATATAATCAAGGTTTAGCAAATAGAGAAAAAGTTTTAAAATAAATTTTAAAAAGTTTACTGTACCTACTATACCCTTACCGCGCGGTTTCAAGCCTCAAAATAAATGGATAATCCATGCGGAAAATCCATTGAGAAGAAGACTTTCGTCAGAGGGTTCTTTTCACTCGGAGAATATAAAATTCCCGAGTTCAAATCACGAACTGGCGCCATACAGAACTGTTCCCGGATGAGAGTGTATGATGAAGAAACAATTTTGTCTAGTGCCGTGTGTAAAGATAGAAGGCAAGGGCGGAAAGGTCAATGTACTGCCACTAGAAATAGCAGCAGTTAAAACGACCAAAATGTTATCTCGACCAGGGGAGATTAATAATAATAAAGTATTTTTTCTACATGCAAAAAATGCATATTTGCTAAACCTTGATTATATATATATATATATATATATATATATATATATATATATATATATATATATATAAACGTGTGTGTTTGTACTTGTATATATAGTTGTATGAACATGGACATATGCATTTATGAATGATTCCGCATATACTTGCCTGTGTGTAAACATATGTATGTGTACGTGTTGTGCGTGTGTTATACACACACACACATATTGTCAAGAAGGCCGAGGGTGTCTTGGCATCACTCAGCAAGACCTTTGTTAGCCGCTCTCCAGCCATCTATTTAAAGCTGTATACAGTTATGGTACGACCACACTTGGAATTCGCATCATCAGTCTGGAACCCCTATCTTCCCTTTGGCATGGATTCATTGAAGCTCCGACGTCTGGCAATGGGCTTGGTAAACACCCACAAAGTTATTAACCATCTCTCCAACAACAACCCTGAGCACCTTTTTGATCTCCATGTGTCTAACACAAGTGGACATGCCTACAAAATCAGAAAACAGCACAGCTCCCATGACTTTCGGAAACATTTTTTCACGCTTCAGCGAAGCATGGAACAAACTGCCTGCGTCAGTTGTTAGCTGCCGAAACAGTGCATCCTTTAAAACCCTCATGCCTCCCGAAATTCGCCAAAACTACACCTGATGTACCCCTTCCATACACATGCACACATGTGTATATCATGACTCATGCACTGTTCATTTTCCTGACGTTTGTACATTACCCTATGTACTATACATACACTCTTTGATGAGTTGTAGTACACCTGAGCACTGTACACAATATTTTCATTATTATTATTATTATTATTATATATATATACATGTGTGTGTGTGTGTGGGGGGGGGGGGGGTGCGTGCGAGTGTATATATATATATAAACAAATTGGTCGTTTTGGAAGCCTCAACAATGCAGATGGGTAACAGAATCCGGGTAACAGAATCCGGCGGTGAAGAGAGAGATGTAAGGGAATGTAGAATGAGATGTATAGTGTGTAGAGGAACGTAGGAAAGAGGGTAAAAATAATTGTTTCTACTGTTGGCACAAGGTCAGCAATTACCCAGTACATTACTGGTACTTTATTTTATCGACCCCGTAAGGATGAAAGGCAAAGTTAACCTTGGCGGGATTTGAACTCAGACCGTAAAGGGACATAACTATGCTGGAAAGCATGGCGTCCGACTCTCTACTGATACTGCCAATCCACTAAAAATAATGTTTTCTTTATTTCTTTATTTATTTATTTTTTTTATTTATTATTTATACTAAAAATAATGACACGAGATAGAGTTACATATATATATATATACATATATATATATATATATATATATATATATATATGTATATATATATATATGTATATATATATATATATATGTATGTATATATATATATATATATATATATATATATATATATATAGAGAGAGAGAGAGAGAGAGAGAGAGAGAGAGAGAGAGAGAGAGAGAGAGAGAGAGAGAGAGAGAGAGTGTATATAAAAACATTATATAAACATATATCCTTCGTTTTCACGTCTCTTCTATAATTGTCATATTTACACCTATCTATTTATAGTCTATTAACTAAACACTGTGTTAGACATATCCAACGCCTCTGGCAGACTGGGAATAAGCACAATAGTTTTTTTTAGATATTTAGCTCAATACACCAGAGAAATGGATCTCCGTCTGCTTTGACGATGAGTCTTTCAGTTGTTTCGTTCAATCAACGGAACGCGTTGGTTGTGAAATTAACATATAAGTGGCTGAGTATTCCAGTGATATGTGTAAATTTAATATAATTCTTAGAGGTTTACTGTAACACAATATGACAAGACTGATCCTTCGAGATACAGGTAGAGTCCATTTTGTAAACATAATTCTTAGGGGGATTCACTGTGACACAGTATGACAAGGCTGACCCTTTGAGATACAGGTAGAGTCCATTTTGTAAACATAATTCTTAGGGGGATTCACTGTGACACAGTATGACAAGGCTGACCCTTTGAGATACAGGCAGAGTCTATTTTGTAAACATAATTCTTAGGGGGATTCACTGTGACACAGTATGACAAGGCTGACCCTTTGAGATACAGGTAGAGTCCATTTTGTAAACATAATTCTTAGGGGGATTCACTGTGACACAGTATGACAAGGCTGACCCTTTGAGATACAGGCAAAGTCCATTTTGTAAACATAATTCTTAGGGGGATTCACTGTGACACAGTATGACAAGGCTGACCCTTTGAGATACAGGCAGAGTCTATTTTGTAAACATAATTCTTAGGGGGATTCACTGACACAGTATGACAAGGCTGACTCTTTGAGATACAGGCAGAGTCTATTTTGTAAACGTAACATAATTTTTAGGGGGATTCACTGTGACACAGTATGACAAGGCTAACCCTTTCAGTTACAGGCAGAGTTTATCTTGTGTTATAGCATTTCACAGACTCTTGTACCTTTAACGTAATTCTTGGGAAGATTCAACATGACCTTGTACAGTCCATCCGGCGGTCTTCCAAAAATGTTGATCATTATAATATTATTTCATAACTATAAATGATACCTAAGTAAGTATAGCTAAAATGTGACATTCCTTTCTTATCTTTCAGCAAAATGACCATCTAATACCTCACCAGCTGGACTCCCACCCATTCTAGTGATCTAATTCTAACCCCCACCCCGAACATGACATATCATTTACATAGTAACTGACCAAACTACATTGAAAGCTAAGCTAAGTACCAGTACTCCCGAGAAAACTTGAGAAAACAAGTTGAAACCGCAGAGCTCGCGACCGAGATTCTACATCGTCAATATATATATATATATATATATATATATATATATATATATATATATATATAGGAAAAGAGTCAGGACCCCGACAGCTGAGCTCCGGCCGTTTCGACAGCTAGATCCGAATGTTCGGATTTAGCTGTCGAAACGGCCGGAGCTCAGCCGTCGGGGTCCTGACTCTTTTCCTATTACCCACTCTACTACCCTAAGAATCGAGTACTCTGGTGCGTTATGGTCTACCTAGTTCCTTTCCACACTTTCTTTGTTATATATATATATATATTTAATATAGAAAAGGCTTCTACAGGACTAGAACTGTTTCATTCGGGATCAGAGTTTTGTAGCTTACTTGAAGCATTGTTGAATAGGGAACACAAATTTAGATAATTTTGAAAACCATACTATGCATTAGAAAGAAAATTAAATCGCCAAGATAACAAAAGAATCTTACCTTAGCAAATTTAATTATCCCAAATATTTAACTTAAATCTTGCTCTCCAAACAAGCAAGTCAACTCCGATCGATTTTTAAAGTCTGTCATGGATAACGGGTTTTTAAACCCGAAAATATTTGGGATTGTTAAATTTGGTAAGGTAAGATTCTTTTGTTATCTTGGCAATATAATTTTCTTTCTTATGTTTGGTTTTCAAAATTATTTAAACTTGTGTATATAAACATATACATAAATCAGGATGGATTCTGTTTCAAACTGGTCAGACCATTACTCAACAGAGTACTCGATGCAGTCCTAGAGTTGTTTTATACTTTTAAAAAACGAACTTGTTAATGTGGTTTCAAAATTTAATATAGAAAAATAAGTCTATCGCAATCAAATCCATGAAGCGACATGAAATCTTTTTATTAATCATTAGTGGCGAATAAAAAAAATCATTATTATTAATTTTTTTTTTTTTTTTTACCCATCACATTCTAATTATATTACCAGTACAATTACTAAACTCACGATAGTTACAAAATATCTTTTTGTTCTTCTATGAAAATTGAGATTTATGCCTAAGTAAATTAAATTTATAAAAATAAAAAATCAATATTTTTTATTTCCTTTCACTACAATTCTTCGGCTTTATACCTAAGTAAATGAAGCAACCACTTCAACATAAAGTGTGAAAATAATAGACGCATTAGAAAATAATGGAAGGATTAATTGAAGTAGATTAATAATTAAAAAATTGAGGAAAGAATTCGAATAGCCATTAACATCATCGACTAAAGATAATGTATATACATGCTTGATATATATATATATATATATATATATATATATATATATATATATAGTAATAATAATAAATTTGTAGACTAAAATCCAAAGAGGGCTCGATAAGGATAAATATATATCAAATATATAAGAACCGTAGAGCAAATATTTATTAAAATAACAGATTAAAGTTTAAGCAAAGAATCGCTGCTTTCACCCTTAACGGGATCTTCTGAAACTAACAAAGTCAATCTGTAAACGCAGAAGTGGATATTTTAAAAAACGTTGGAACCGGAGGAAGACAGGAAGACGATACTTTGGTTCCACGAACCAAAGTATCGTTATACAGATTGACTTTGTTAGTTTCAGAAGATCCCGTTAAGAGTGAAAGCAGCGATTCTTTGCTTAAACTTTAATCTGTTATTTTAATAAATATATATATATATATATATATATATATATATATATATATATATATATTAGAAAGTGAGGTTTTTTTTACAAAATGAAAAATAACCGAGGTGTCCTACACGAGTGAAAGTATAAAGAAAAAAAGATGAAATCGAAAATGCAACTGGAGTCTTATTTTTTTTTTAAATATATATATTTATTTGGTTCCTTTACCGGTTTCGCAGTTCTTCTGCTTTTCAAAAGTAGAGTTGAGATGGAGGGTCTGTGGTTTTTCTCACGTGAGAAAAACCACAGACCCTCCATCTCAATTCTACTTTTGAAAAGCAGAAGAACTGCGAAACCGGTAAAGGAACCAAATAAATATATATATTTAAAAAAAAAATAAGACTCCAGTTGCATTTTCGATTTCATCTTTTTTTCTATATATATATATATACATATATATATATATATACATATATATGCGCGTGTGAGAGAGAGAAAGATAGAGATAGAGAGAGGGGGCAGTGCATTATGTCTGATGTTGACGGACATGAGAATGAGTACTCAATGCCGAAGCAAGAGATTAACGCCCTTTACCATGGCTAAGTGGTGACACTTTTTATTCTAAAGTTTCATCTGTGTAATCACAGATACATACTATCACACCCACACATAGACACACACACTCACACACACACACACACATATATATATATATATATATATATATATATATATATATATATATATATATATATATATATATATATATATATATATATATATATATATACATGTATATATATACACACACACATATATATATATGATTTCTAAAGAATGAAACAGTTCTAGTACTGTAGAATCTCATCTATATTAAAACTTGTATACTCTGCAATGTATTGAGTACCTTACTTACTGTGGTTACCTCTGATTCAACCCGGAATAACGTATATATATATATATATATATATAAATGTTGAGTATATATATATATATATATATATATATATATATATATATATATATATATACATATATATATACGTTATTCCGGGTTGAATCGGAGGTAACCACAGTAAGTAAGGTACTCAATACATTGCAGAGTATAAAAGTTTTAATATGAAGTTTTAAAATGAATGAAACAGTTCTAGTCCTGTAGAATCTCATCTATATTAAAACTATATATATATATATATAAATGTTGAGTATGTGTTGGTTGTTTACCGACACCTCAGTATGCTGGTTAGGAGCACTCAACGGAGTGCGCAGGTTGGTTTGTTCACTCTGAAGTAATGTAAAATAATTGTTTCTACGTTAGGCACAAGGCCAGCAATTATCCCACTGCATTACTGGTACTTTATTTTATCGACCCCCGTAAGGATGAAAGGCAAAGTTAACCTCGGCGGGATTTGAACTCAGATCATAAAGGGAGGTAACTCTATGCTTCAAAGCATGGCGTCCGACCCTTACCGATACTGCCAATCCACCCCCCTAATGTAAAATAATAAGTGTAATGTAAAATAATAAGTGTAAGTCAAACATGTTAAGGTTGGCTTCGTTTATTCCAGTTCGCTGCTATCATATGATTCCAGTTGCTTTGACGACTAACAACACACCCAGGAGCTGGACATCTCGATGAATTAACATGGTAGAACACATTACAACATCATGTTTTCCTGTTTTTTCTGCCTTAATTCTTACTGCCTGATGAGGTCACAGCCAATAATGGCTGTCACGGAAATATGTATAGCAACAGACTCCTCTTGATAATGGATGGTAAATCTGAAAATATTTGGGACCAATAAAATTGCTAAGGTAACCTTCTATCGTTCTCGCTCTTATCTTTTCTTTTATTGGGTCGTCAAGTATGAAATTTGTAAAAGTTTGTTTTTTTTCTACAAATTCTTACAAATTTCATATTTGATGACCCAATATTTTCTCAAATTCTTATTACCAATGTCACCATCAAACCAATAATGTTCTTGCAAGAAACCAAACCCAGTTAATCATATGTGTCAAAATATTCATCAAATGTCTTCTCTTGGTGCCTGAATGATTTTTTTTTTTTTGGTGGGGGTGGGGGTGGGGGGTCCTTTAGCCAAGACACCAAATTCTCTGATTATTGTACAGCCAGATAAGCCTCATTCTTAGAAAGCCCCATCTTTCGAACAAAATCATCCAGTTGTTCTTGACTTATTTTAGAGCATGAAAGAAGAAAATCAAAATCTTTGTCATTCATTTGGTCTTCCCATTCAATTTCGTCATGGAATCATCGTCTGATCGATTCAATTATTGTTTGCTTGAGGAATTTCATCTTCATATAGCTGTAGCCATATGGCAGATGGCAAATTAGGATACTTGATATACTTTTCAGTTTTATTCAACATCGAACATTAGTAATGCGAAAGTAGTAAACAGCAGAATGGTTGCTTCGTTCTCGCCATGACATTGGAGTGGCAAATGGTATTTGCTTTAGCTTGCCACTGGACCACAAGCAAAGCCAATCGCTGCAACTTTTGCATAGAATACGTGGAGCAAAATATTTATCTTGGCCTCCGAGTTTCATTTTGAATTAATCCTTTTATCTTGTTTGTATGAGTGTCATGATGTTTTTCCTACAGTTCTTGAATGCATATACTCCACAGATGTAGATTAAATGATCTTGGTCATTGCGACATACACGTCTTGAAGCCATGCAAATTGAAGCAAATTGAAGTGGAGAAATACAAATCAGCAGTCCACAGTGAACAGAACAATTACCAATTCAATACAACAACAATTCACAATACCACCCGAAACACGCATTTAAATTAATGTATTCTAAACATACACATGATCTAATATGTGTTATATCTATTTTTACAGCTCTCTCTCATTAAAGATTGTTACAAATGGAACAGTCAAAACAATTCTTAAAAGACAAATAAGATCACTTGACATATTGTTTACTATATTACGTTTCTGTAAATTTAGTATATATATGGAGTATGCTGTCGATCAAAATTTAGATGTGATGGAACAAATCTGACTTCATATTCAGAAAGAGCACCCTAAAATTAGCTATCCCACCCCTAATTATCTCTTGCAAAAGCAACCTTTTTCATTTCCTCATGCAGAGTAATTAATAAAATTTAAATGAGCTTATGGAAATAACTGAAGAGTGCCCATGGCTTGAATTTAGATAAATATATCATATGGTGATGTACTTAATGACGCAGGTAGAAAACCTGAATTGATTAATATTCAACCTACTATATAATTTTGAAATAATACATAATGGCTTCGAATTTCAGCACATAGCCAGTAATTTTGGAAAGAGGGCAGATCAATTAAATCGACCCCAAATTTTGACTGATACTTTAGTTTATATATATGTGTACACACACACACACGCACACGCACATACATACATACATATATATATATATATATATATATATATATATATATATATATATATATATATATACATATATATATATATATATATATATATATTTATATATATTACACTCTGTCTAGCTCTACACCTCGATACTGACGTGAATCTAAACATCGAGGGCTCTGCGTTACACTCCCTGTATATATATATATATATATATATATATATATATATATATATATATATATATATATATATATATGTATATATATATATATAGTATATATAGTATATATAGTATATATATAGTACATATAATATTATAATATATATATATATATATGTATATACATACATACATATATATAGAGGACGAAAAAAGAAAGAGAAATAGAAAATAGAGAAATATATAGAAGTTCTTCGGAAAAAAACCCCACCAAAATATGTCAATTGAATGTTAGCATGGCTGAAACGTCTATATTGTTGAATTACATTCGTAGCATTTGTCGTAATTTTGACTCATAATAACAGAGTGTATAACCCCCAGAAGTGGCGGTGGTTATACGCCTTCTTATTAGGCTATCTTCTGTAGAAAAAAAAAGAAAAATCATTCCACCGCCGTCTCCTAAACATGTCATTGTTGACACATATATCACTATTAACTTATAGCTTCAAAATTGAACAGAGAAAGACGGTTGGGCAAGTTGACGAAATCGGCTGGCACATTTATCGCGAAAATAAGACATGTGGGCTCGTTACTCGTGCATGCTGATGCTCCTTTTTTCGATTTGGGGGTTATACGCCCTGTTATTAGACTATTTTCTATTGTAAAAAAAATACGACGAATCTTACTAATTCAATTCAATTTTCAAATCCTATCACAGAATTCTAAACACGTGATCGTTTATCAATACTCTTATAAGTGATGTCGTCTAAATGCTGAATAATATTACAGAGCAGGAGATCAGAGCAGTTCTACGGTTACACAATGGATTAAATAAGTTCACAATATAACCTAATTAAAACATTGTAGAACAATTTTTTATCTCGTCCAAGTCTACTACATGTTTTTATTTAAAATTTTCTTTCCGTTGATGTTGGCATTTCGAAATAAGAAAAATAAATCTGATGTTTGTTTCGTTATACATAATTTACACAAGATTAACATTCTACAGGTTCATATTTGAACTGTGATTCAAAGGTCACTTACATTTACACACGATAAATATTTATTCACTGTATTTAGCGATCATTTGATCGCTTAGACTATAATACAAATTGTATTTTATAGTTTTGGTATAAAGCTTTAGGTGAAATAAAATTACGTAACATCACATTCAGGGTAAAGAATACCAGGTAATCGAACACCATAATCCGACCACCCACCTTAAAGTTAAATGAATTCGATGCAGCCTCCCCACCCCTTCCTACTCAGAGCTTCTTAAATAATCTCAAAGTATATAAACTGTGTAAATGAGGTGATAAATCTCACGAAAAAAACTATGCATGTTTTGTTTTTTGTAATAACTGTATATATATATATGTGTGTGTGTGTGTGTGTGTGTGTGTGTGTGTGTGTGTGTGTGTGTGTGTGTGTGTGTGTGTGTGTGTGTGTGTGTGTGTGTGTGTGTGTGTGTGTGTTACATTAGTTCTAAAACTGATAATTTAGTAACAGGTGTGCAGAAAATAATTTACCTTATAAGTGAAGACTGAATCATTGAATGTTGGCTTAGTAGCATACGATGATTAAAAATCTCATTGTCAGAATGGAACACTTCTACATCTTCTTGGTCAATGGAGATACGAATATCCTAGATAGATCACATTTTATATGAGAAATGCCAGATTTAAGAGTGACGAATACCAAAGTATGCTGCAAACCACGTCGAAACCCTTGTGGTTAATAAAGAAAGGATTATTCTCACCAACGCGCCTTCCGGCATTTTAGCGTTGTTACCAAGAGATAAATGTTTATGTTTGTTTAGTGCAAATAGAGATATAATATTTTAAAAGAGATCAGAGTTAGTTAATACTAAATATTAGAAACCTAACAAATCTTTGAAATGATCAAATAGATGAAACATAAAGATGTTTGAAACAACTCTAATATATCATTCCAACATCAATGTCATCGTTATGTTTAACCTGTACTGCCCTATGTGTATTACTGCAGCTCTCTAAAAGCACTATGTTATATTTTAATGCATAAGAATTTGTGACATTTTCTTAAATGCAATTTATACGTTTATAAAACGTAAATCCATTTATCTAAAAATATAGCGTTTCTGTGAACAGATATTCGAAGTAATTGGATATGTCAATAAATATGTATGAAGGTTGTTGAAGATTTTATATTTATTTTTCTTGTGGGAATCTTTGAGTTACACGAATGAAATGTTAAATTGCTTCACAATATTTGAAATATCTAAAAAATATACGACATAGTAAAGCATATGATTATAAAGGAATTATTCAAATATGTAAAATATGTTTTATAAATTAGAATATTAAGTATTTGGGATTTTGTAGGAAAAATGGGACAATGGATGACACTGTTAGCTCTCAAGACACCTCTTAAAACTCACCGATGTGGTTACAATGAGGCGTGTAAAGGCCTCCACTAAAAACAATTGATAGACTGACGTGAATAAGACAACCGCAATTTCAGTATGGTAAGATTCAATAGAAATAATAATACTGCGTTCAAGCCTTCGAAAGATTTATTGCAGGCGCCATCTAACGCCAAAAAATAGTGCGATGAACATGTGATCTGTCCCGGAAGGTGAGTGATATAAACATAAATGCTGCGTGCGCCGAAATGTTGCAGGCGTGTGTGGATCAGTGCGGTGCCGGGTGGCAAGAGGTTCCTCTTTTTTTATCAGGTTAAAGATGCCATCAAAACAAAGGAGGCTTACAAAGTTTGGCTTAGAAATAAGTCTTCCCTCTTGCACTCACGGTTCAAGGAGGCGCAAAAAGTCGCAGCAGAGACGATAACTGCGTTCAAGGTTCTCACATAGGAGGGCATTGGCGTTAAACTGACATCTGACTTCCCAGAGCATTCTGCATGAGTGGAGTTACGTTGAAGCAGGTTGACAAATTCAAGTAATTCGGGGCCGTTTTCACGAGTTAAGAATGTAGAAGGATCAATTAAGTGCAAAAATGTATGGAGCTGAGGCAGTAATGGATCAGTTTCAGTATTGGCAGGTGTAAAAGCCAAACTCGTAAACTTGCCTATGGTCATTAATTTTGAGTACTGACTACGGCCAAGCGTTACTCCATTGGGTGCGTATCTCGAAGATCAGGTAGAGACGCTACTTCTCATAATCGAGAGATCACAGTTCCGATACTACGTACATGTGGTTGAATTGTTTAAAGAAAGAATCGTTGGACAGATTTTACGTGCAAAGCCAAGGGGCACGATACCCAAGAGGTATACCACGATCATAATGGTTGGATGATATGCCTTAGCTCGGTTGGTCTGGCTTGGGTGCCCAGCTGGATCATTTGGTGAGAGAATCGACTCGACTACTGGATTACTATTTTATTTACCCCGAAAGGATGAAAGGCAAAATTGACTTCGGTGGGAATTGAACTTAAAGTGCTGTGAGCCACAACAAATACCGGACGCCCTAACGACTATACCGATTCGCCACTTTAGCGCCAACAGTAAAAAGTGGAAACCGGTGTCATGTTTCTCGAATTTCACATCATTGAATAATGTCATACTATCTATCTATCTAGGGTGGGTAAAATTCCCGAGATCCATGGACGAGTTCTCTTCAGCGGTCTCTGTCCCTCATTATCGCTGCCATGTCCTGCGTCTCCAAGAGACCAGTGTCTGTCCTTAGGGCATCAACATATGTCAACCTCGGTCTCCCTCTTCCAGTGTGTCCATGCAGGGGCTCCCACAGGAGCACTGAGTGCAGTGTCAACTCTGGATGTCGGTGAGAATGTCCAGCTAACCTCAGTCTCCTCTGTGCTATTCTCGAGCTGACTTTTGGGAGGCTCCCGTACAGCTCTGAGTACTTCAATGTTCGAAGGCATCCTCAGCATTCTCGTGTAGCACCCATCCTCCACCCTATTCTGAAGTAGTTATTAAGACAAAGACTACCTTATATGACGATAGATGGATACCTGATAAGGAATCTTATTCCATTACACCTATTCAGTTAATCTGTGAGATCATTTTAATTCAATTCAGTTTCCAAAGTCTTCCCTTGAAGTTATTTATTTATTTATTTATTTTTTTTTTTTATTTATTTATTTATTTATTTATTTATTTATTTATTTATTTATTTATTTATTTATTTATTTATTCCATTTTTTTCTTTCATTTATAAATTTTAAAAACAAAATAGCAATTGCTGAACTCTGCAGTTTGCAATACACGAAAACTTGGTTAGTTTCCGAAAATAATAGAATATCTGAATCTTTCAGCTGCAACTAATCGTTTCAATTTATAAGACTTCGATTCAATATCTTTACAAAAATAAATGAAATATTACGACGTCTTAGAGCCAATAGGTTTCTATTTAAGCATAAGATCATTATGAATGTAATAATAGGGTCGGGCTAGCTATTGCTTCTTCTTTATAAATATATATTTCTCTTTAAAAATATCATCATCGATGTTTTCTAAACAAACACTCGACACAGATACACACACATACATACATATACACACATACACACATACACACACATACACATACATACACATACATATACACACATACACACATACACACACATACACATACATACACATACATGCACACAAACATACACGCACATACACACATATACACACACACCCATACACATACATACACACAAACACACGCACATACACACACATACACACACATACACATACATACGCACAAACACACACATACACAAACAGACATTCTATTTTGCTTTATTTTTTTGTTTTGTTGTTTCGTTTCGTTGTTTTGTTGTTGTTGTTGCGGTTGTTGTTGTTGTTGTTGTTGTTGTTGTTGTTGTTGTTGTTTGTTTGTTGTTTTTTTTTCAATCATACAATACGTTTATCCGGAGAGAATTTTCAGATATGATTAAAGAAGTTAATTTTCAACTTCCTGTTTTATATGTTCATAATTATTTATAATTTAAAGATGCTGCTATTGGTTTGGTGTCAATTATTGTTAGATTTGTATTCTCATATTTATTTATTGCCTATTTTTCCTTTTCTTTTTTAAGTTCATTTCATTTCGCTTTAATATCTTTTTTATTTCTTTGCAATCGTGGCTTATAGATGTCATGGGGTATCAAGTGCGGACTACAGCTATTTTTACACAACGTATTCTAAGGACAGAATTGACAAGGACAGAATGATCTGTGGCATTTATTCCGGCTCTCAATACTCAGTAAACTAAGTTCAAATCCCGCTGAGGTCAACTTCGCCATTTTTCATTTCGAGGTCGATAAAAAATGTATACCAGTATTGAGAATCAATACTTCTAATCTCTCTATATCTATCTATCTATCTATCTATGTTGAAATTGTTTGTTTTTATATTTTTTACACGACTGTATGTAAAATCCCCGGCATGTCTTTGTATTGTCCCCTTTTCTTGTTGCGCCCTTGTGGCTAATAAAGAAATCTATCTATCTATGAGGAAGAGAAATCGACTAATTTTTTAAATTGCATTTGTGATAACATTTTACACGTTTTTATTGTATGTAAACTTCCCCCTTTGTATTTGTCCCCTTCTTTTGTGCCCCTGTGGCTAATAAAGAAACATATCTATCTATGAGGAAGAGAGGAAGGGAGTACTCACTCTTGCTGCTCCTGGAGATGAGGGTTGTACATTTTTTCGGGGTGTGTACAACCCCTGTGTAACGCCTCCCCCCTATTGGGGATTTCAATTGTTATCTGTTATTTTATTAAT
This sequence comes from Eledone cirrhosa, assembly GCA_964016885.1. Lineage (NCBI taxonomy): Eukaryota > Metazoa > Mollusca > Cephalopoda > Octopoda > Eledonidae > Eledone > Eledone cirrhosa. Next base: position 39,184,685 of record OZ024749.1, read on the forward strand.
AGTTTTATTTTCATATACCTGTATGTAAACTCCCCATTTGTATTTGTCCCCTTCTTTTGTGCCCTTGTGGCTAATAAAGAAATTTATCTATCTATCTATCTATCTCTTCCCCCTCTCTCTTTCTGTTTCTCTCTCTCTCTCTCTCTCTTTCTCTCTTTCTCTCTCTCTCTCTCTCTTTCTCTTTATCTCTCTTTCTCTCTCCCTCTTTCACTCTCTCTTTCTACTCCCCTATCTCTCTCTCTTCCTCATCTCTCTTTCTCTCTATCTCCCACCCCTCTCTCTCTATCTTTCTCTCTTTCTCTCTCTCTCTCTCTCTCTCTATCTATCTATCTATCTATCTATCTATCTATTTTGTTATATCTTATTTTATTTTTATATTTTGTTATTGCCTCCTCCTTATTGAGGACGCCTTTTTGTGTAAACTCCCCCCTTTGTACTTGTCCCACTTTTGATGCCCTAGTGGCAAATAAAAGAAACATATCTATCTATATCTCTTCCCCCTTCTCTCTTTCTCTTTATCTCTCTCTCCCTTTCTCTTTACCTCTCTTTCTCTCTCCCTCTTTATCTCTCTCTCTCTTCCCTCTCTTTCTCTTTACCCCCCCCCCCCCTCTCTGATTCACTTGATGAAATTGGCTGTATTCAGATTTGGAGAGGGATGGGTTCCACCACACCCCGGATGTCATGGCCGCGCCCCTACAACTCCACAAGCAGTTCAGAAGTGATTCCTTTACGTATATTTCATCAGTTGCTGTTCTTCTTTAACTTCCAATTACCTCTGATCAAGAAAACTTAACATCAAAGCTGAAAATTCTATATAGTTTTCTATATCCAATGTATTCTCCTTTAAGAAATTTAAGGAAAATTTGGTTGCTATTCCTAGCACTTTCAACAACTCCGACATTCTGGGAGTTCGTAAATCAAGTTCAAAATTCTAAATACTTCTTTGTAAATATAATTTTTTCTACTTCTGGCACAATTATCCCAGTGTATTACTGGTATTTTATTTTATCGACCTCGTAAGGATGAAAGGCAAAGTTAACCTCGGCGGGATTTGAACTCAGACCATAAAGGGCAGTAACTCTTTGCTGCAAAGCATAGCGTCCGACCCTCTACCGATACTGCCAATCCACCGCCCTTCTTTGTAAATATAATTGTTTCTACTTTTTGGCACAAGGACAACAATTACCCAGTGTATTACTGGTACTTTATTTTATGGACCCCGTAAGGATAAAAGGCAAAGTTAACCTCGGCGGGATTTGAACTCAGAATGGCGAGGGCCGTAACTCTATGAGTCAAAGCATGGCGTCCGACCCTCTACCGATACAGCCAATCCACCGCCCTTTTGTAAATATAATTGTTTCTACTTTAGGCACAAGGCCAGCAATTACCCAGTGCATTACTGGTACTTTATTCTATCGACATGCATTACTGGTACTTTATTCTATCGACCCCGGAATGATGAAAGGCAAAGTTAACCTCGGCGGGATTTGAACTCAATGTTAAAATAATGTTGGAATATTACCTTGGAGGTGTTTGAATAGTCCTTAATATTTCGGGATAAAGTCCCTTCGTCACAAGAATAGTTTGGGAAATTAAGCTGGAGCAGGTTATCTTATGCTGTATTTATATGCTGGCAGTTTTAATTTGAAAGGTGTAGATGTTGGGTATCTGCTGAAACTCTAACGCCTTTAAGAAATGTGTAGTATAGATTAAGCAAAGTAGTAAGGATGAAAGGCAAAGTCAAATGTTCTGTAAATATAATATAAATATACCATTGGATACCCTTTCTTCTCTAAGTATAAACATTTCTCCCTGTTGATTGTTATTTTCGCTATATAACTATCTGGGATGAGAGTAATTGTAGAGGGGAACCGTGAGAAAATCCATTTAAATAAAGCGGATCCATGGTAGTGTAAAGCTTGAGAAGTTCCACAGCATAGTGAAGTATTTAGATGTCTGATTTATTGACGACATGTTTAGTTTTTTATGTGAAATATATCATTGTTCCAAATATAACCTTCATTTTTTATAAATACTGAATCCAGAAAATACCGAAGCTGTAATACATACATTACATAAACATAATTCTAGTAGCTTCCAACAAACATTTATAATATAGATCAAATTACACAACTAAAATAACCTGATAGTAAAAATGAGATCAGCTCAAACATAAGGCATTAGATATGATATATAAAAGAAATCCAGCTCAGCATCTAGTGAGTAGAGAAATAAATAAAAAGGAAAACTTAAGGGAGATAATCAGCAATATAACAAACGTCTGTATCTAGTAGAAACCGTAAATCACCCAATAAAACTATACACTCATTTTTCCCACGAAACCACATAGAAAAAATAAAGGAACAAAAAATGCTAGTTACAGACATTTCAACAAGATCATCACTTTGGCATCTTCTTTGCAGAAAAGCATTGAAGGTGTATGCCAAACACTCGAATTTGTGTTTTGTGTGAGAAATAGTTAATCCATGCTTGCTCTTAACCCTTTAGCATTTACATTACTAAGCCTATGTAGGGTGTTTTGTGGATGACCAGTTATCACCCATGCATATAAGTATCTTCTTCCCACGATACCGATGTTGTCCAAGGGAAACTAAGGCCTATACAGCTTAACACCAGAGTTACCGCATATAGTGTCTTGCTCAAGAAGGCAACGCTCAAACATGTCGAGGAATCAAACTCACGATCGTGAGCCCAGTACCGTAACCATTGAGCCCCACGCCTTCACTGTATCGATCAGTCTGTCTATCTATCTATCTATCTATCTATCTATCTATCTATCTATCTATCTATCTATCTATCTATCTACATACACACATATATATACTTAAGAGAGTATTGAAGTTTGCTTGAAGCATTGTGGAATAATAGGTAAATATCTTTAAGTCGTTTGGAAGCCTCGACAATGCAAATGGGTAAATCTCCGGGTAACAAGATCCGGTGGTGGAGAGAGAGATGTAAGTGGGTGTACGTTGAAATGCGTGGTGTGTATAAGACGTGTAGAGGAATGAAGGGAAGAGTATAAAGGATACAATTAAAATAACAACACGAGAGAGAGAGTTACCTTGGGAGATATATGCTTATATACACATGAATACACATATGTGTCGTTCAATGTAGTATATTTGAAAAGTTGGATTAATTCTTGTTTTCGATGACAGCAAACAAGATGTTAGGTAAAGAAAAATATATATATTTCGAAGAGACAAACAATTATTTAACGCAATATGTTATTCTCTCCTAGACAGCACTATGTTTCTTTATAAATAGATGGAGAAAAAATAACACCACTGGAGTAATTTTATAGTAATAATTTCGGTTGTCATATAAAAAACTTTTTTGCTGAGAGCGATGTATGTATGTTATGTATGTATGTATGTGTGTATGTATGAATGTGTGTGTATGTATGTGTGTGTGTGTATGAATGTGTGCGTGTATGTGTATGTATGAATGTGCGCATGTATGTATGAATGTATGTATGTATATATGTATGTGTATGTATGAATGTATGTATGCATGTATGTATGAATGAATGTATGCATGTATGTATGTTTTTGTATGTGTATGTATGTATGTATGTGTATGTATGTATGTATGTATGAATGAATGAATCTGTGCGTGTATGTATATGTATGTATGTATGTATGAATGTGTGCATATATGTATGTTTGTGTGTGTGTATGTATGTATAAATGTTTGTATGTATGTATGTATGTATGTACGTATGCATACAATATAATAAATTATTGTAAACTTATTCAATTTTATATATGTTCTTTTGAATGCGGTTCCAATTTTGTCGACTTATTTTATTCATCTCTTGTTTATGAAACGACTATGTCACGGGATATAAACAAACACAGGCAAGTATACACACGTATATGTATGTATATGCATATATATATATGTGTGTGTATGTGTGTGTGTGTGTGTGTGTGTGTGTGTGTGTGTGTGTGTGTGTGTGTGTGTGTGTGTGTGTGTGTGTGTGTGTGTGTGTGTGTGTGTGAGTGTGTGAGTGTGTGTGTGTGTGTGTGTGTATGCGGGAGAGATCGTCCTGATGAGAAACAGTCGAGTTCGAAATGCATCGACGATTGTCTCCCTTGCTTCAGCCGAGCACCGCTATGTGGCGTTAGCTGCCAGTGTCTTTCATTGCTATGGCTTTCTAAATGTTATTTTATAAACATACCGTATTTCTTTAGAAATACAAAATTCAAATACATATATATGTGTGTGTGTGCGTGTGTGTGTGCGTGTATGTGTGTGTGTGTTTTAGAGGGGCCACAGCAAGTAATGCAAAGAGGACATTCAATGTTAAAATAATTGTTTCTAATTTTGGCACAAGGCCAGCAATTACCCAATGCATTACTGGTACTTTATTCTATCGACATGCATTACTGGTACTTTATTCTATCGACCCCGGAATGATGAAAGGCAAAGTTAACCTCGGCGGGATTTGAACTCAATGTTGGAATATTACCTTGGAGGTGTTTGAATAGTCCTTAATATTTCGGGATAAAGTCCCTTCGTCACAAGAATAGTTTGGGAAATTAAGCTGGAGCAGGATATCTTATGCTGTATTTATATGCTGGCAGTTTTAATTTGAAAGGTGTAGATGTTGGGTATCTGCTGAAACTCTAACGCCTTTGAGAAATGTGTAGTATAGATTAGGCATATCAAACTAAGGGTTCCCCGAGGGCCACATGGGTCACATATCTGTCATGACAACTAATTGCACACATTACTAATATTTTTTATTTTATATTACGCTCGCGCTGTAAAAGCCTTTGTGCGAGCCGCGGGTGTGCTTGCATAGGGCCGCATGCGGACCGAGGGTGTGCTTTTAAAGGGCCGCATGTTTGACATGCCTGGTATAGATGACTTGGTCTTCCGTTTTGCTGCAATTATTCCGGATACGCATGAGTTCATTTCGTACGTATCCGCACCTAGCGCTAGGGGGAAGGGTTGATTTGTAGTGTACAAACAGGTCTCAGCAGGCGGGTTTTCTGTTGTCTTTAGTTGGAGGTCGAGCAGTATCGTCGGGATGTTCTATGGTGAACCACATGTTATCATTTATGATTTAGAAGGTTTCGAATACTTTGTTGGTGTGCCTGTATGTGTGTGAAAGAGAGAGAGAGAAAGAGAGAGAGAGAGAGAGAGAGAGAGAGAGAGAGAGAGAGAGAGAGAGAGAGAGAGAGAGAGAGAGAGAGAGAGAGAGAGAAGGATGAAGCCCAATACCGTACTGCTGCTTATTTATCGACCTTGAAACGAT
>OZ024749.1:39194971-39202471 GCA_964016885.1 Eledone cirrhosa
CTGTGAACAATTTGTCAGCATTTTCTATTCCGTTTACCAATATATATATATATATATATATATATATATATATATATATATATATATATATATATATATATATATATATATATATATATATATATATATATATATAGTTATGTAATAAACAACATAAGGCAATTATTCCAATTACCAGTGGTTTCTAAAAAGCAAAAGATTTTGCTTTCAATCCTCAGAATGAAAAAATCCTGGAATAATTGCCTTATGTTGTTTATTACATAACTATTAAGCTCTGTTACCTACATAGAGCACTCTTTTTTCCTGGACTTTTCCGACGGAATTACTTCATTCACACACACACATATATATATATATATATATATATATATATATATATATATATATATATATATATATATATATATATATATATATATATATATATAGTGAAAAATGGAACGGGAACAAAACAGAGAGGCAGTACGAACAAAGGTTTATAAGTTTCACGTGCGTGTCGGATATTTTCCAAGTGATGGAGTTGATAATGGGAACGATGGCCAATGGTGTGTAATCTGTGGTTGTGTTGGTCGGAAGAGGGGAGATGTGGGGGTGCGCGCGCAACAGGAAGCTGGCGATGGGGGGGGGGGGAACTCCCGCCGAGACGAATGTCCCGGAGGTGTTCGGTGAAACGGTCCGCCAGGCGACGTCCAGTCTGTCCGACGTAAGTCGCGCTACATTCCGTGCAGCGAAGTCCTTAGACTAGGTTGGAGGAGGTGCAGCGGAAGGCGTGCCGAACAGAGAAAGAGAGCGTGGCCGTTGGGACCCTGGAAGGTGGTGGTCTTGGTGATGTAGGGGCAGGTGTTGCAACGAGGCCTGGAACAGAGAAGGGAACCGGGGGGGAGGCGTGGGTTGGGGGGTTAGGGAGCTGCGGACGAGGAGGGTGCGGAGATTGCGTGCGCGTTTGAAGGAGAGGAGTGGTGGGGATGGGAAGATGTGGGAGGTGGAGGGGTCGGAATATATATGAATATGTATATATATATATATATATATATATATATACACTCATAAATATGTTAATATGGGTACTAACGTAATGAATATTAACACACACGTCTACACATACACAAAGGCACACACATACTCTATATAGAGAGAAATACTTTTCATTCTTTTTCATTTGTTTGTAAATTCAAACAGTTTATTTATATCAAACCAAATTTGAATATTTCTGAAGACTGAATGAAGATAGTTTTGTACATGCATCAGGCTAATAGCACCTTCATGCATTTATATGTTTATAAATATATTGTAAATACACCCCCGCACACACATACATACATACACTCACACACACTCACACATATATATACATATATATATATATATATGTATATATATATATATATATAGTAATAATAATAAAATTGAAGACTAAAATCCAAAGAGGGCTCGATAAGGAAAATATATATCAAATATATAAGAACCGTAGAGCAAATATTTATTTTTTTTGAAATATCCAGTTCTGCGTTTACAGATTGACTTTGTTAGTTTCAGAAGATCCCGTTAAGGGTGAAAGCAGCGATTCTTTGCTTAAACTTTAATCTGTTATTTTAATAAATATATATATATATATATACGTTATTCCGGGTTGAATCGGAGGTAACCACAGTAAGTAAGGTACTCAATACATTGCAGAGAATAAACGTTTTAATATAGATGAGATTCTACAGGACTAGAACTGTTTCATTCTTTAGAAATCATCAGGAATCATATATATATATATATATATATATATATATAATCATATATATATATATATATATATATATATATATATATATATATATATATATGTCTATATATGTATATATATGTATATTTACATTTATATATATATATATGAATATGTATGTATATATATTTACATATATATGTATATATGTATATATATATATGAATATGTATATATGTGTGTGCGTGTGTGTGTATGTATATACATATAAATATATATATATTTTATATATATATATATATATTTCGTTTCTGAATTTCTTATTGGCAACATGACCCCCCCAAAGCATAACAATATATATATATATATATATATATATATATATATATATATATATATATATATATATATATATATGCATATATATCAACTATTATTAGTCATCTGTATACTGACGTATATATGCAGGAAAGAGAGAGAGAGAGTGAGGGAGGGAGTTCTTTATTTACGTTGATATTTGGGTCAACTAGTGGTTCGACAAACGGAGATCGATAAAATTAGAACCATGGTCGATAAGATCATCTATAACCATTCATAGCCGTGCCCCAGCATGACCTCGGTCCAAGGATTGATCTCAGTAAAAGATTAAAAGAATAGTGATAATATATATATTAGTTATATATATATATATATATATTATTTATAACTATATCATCATTATTCCTTTAATATATACACATATGTGTGTGTGTATATATATATATATATATATATATATATATATATATATAAATATATATAACGAAGGAAATGTGGTAAGGAACCAGGAGGACCATAACGCACCAAAGTACTCAATACTTAGGGTAGTAGAGTGGGTAATTCTGTACAGAATTAGCCGTCGAAACGGCTTGAGCTCAGCCGTCGGGGTCTTACTTGTTCCTATAAATATATATATATATATTTATATATATATATATATATATATATATATATATATATATATATATATGCAGAGGTTATATTTAATTTGTTGGGATTCAAATATATATATGAATGAGTGTGTGTGTGTGTATATATATATATATATATATATATATATATATATACATACATACATATTAATAAAGACGAGTAGAAAGAAAAATAAATGATATTTATATAAAATAATAGAAGAGAAGTTAAGAACAACCATGATAAGACAATGAGTGCTGATTGTAATAAGCCTGCCTACAAAACTATATTTGCGAAGAGAAAGAAAGAATGAGATTTGTCAAGTACCTGCAGCTTTTCTCAAAGAGATTCCTACTATGATTGCTATCATTGGTCGGTTTTTCCAATCAATAAATATACGTCGCCGTCCTATTCTCAGCAATCTCTGATGCACGGCATTTTTCTACAAGCATTCATATAAATCAAACCTGGAGAAATACAAAAGACAGTATCATTTTACTATTATTAGAATTTTTTATTATCATTATTATATACACTGTGTTCTTCATTTTATCAAGTTACATATCTTTATCTGTATCTTTATCTATATATAAAAAAAAAATAAATATAAATATAAATATACTGTTTTATAAGCAACATACGTTTACACGGAAACAAAGCTATATATATCATCATTATCATCAACATCATTTTACGACCGCTTTCTCTGCTAGCAAGAGTTTTATAAAAAAAAATATTCACACTTTTACACACGCATATAGATAGATAGATAGATAGATAGATAGATAGATAGATAGATAGATAGATAGATAGATAGATAGATAGATAGATAGATACATGCATTATAGTTTTGTTTTAAAAGAAACAAAAACAAAAACTAAAAATGAAAGTAAAAAATAACTGAAAAACCTACACACAACCCCCTTCATTAAACATTTATAAACAGTTTGACTATTTTCTTTGATTTTTTTTCTCTTCGAAAGAAACAAAAAGACATACCACTGACCATATATATATTTGTATTCTTCAACTTATATGAGATACCCGACACATTGATTTATAACAAGGACAAAGGTTATTAATGAAACATTACAGCTCTATATTAATACCGATGTATCGATATATATATATATATATATATATATGAGAAGTTCTTCAACAGGTAAGAAACTTTTGTATATTTTTAATATTGATGATGATTTTATGTTATTTGTTTAGAAAGTTTGATATGTTGCTATTGTTAATAATGATTTTAATTATTTGTGAGATGTAAGATGTTTGAACACTAAAGCAATTACAAACATCTAAAACACGCACAAGTACTCTTAACTTTACTGCATATTTATCATTTGTGAAGGCGTGTGGCTGAGTGGTTAGCGAATTGGATTCGCAATCATGAGGTTGTGAGTTCGATTCCCGGACCGGGCAATGCGTTATGTCCTTTAGCAAGACACTTTATTTACGTTGCTCCTTTTACCTGGAGTTGCGACCAATAAATAGTATTAGCAATTGGAAAGACCAATGGAAACATTGATTCCTCGTCCCGATTTGACGAAAGTCCATCGTTCCTTCCTTTCTTTATCATTTATTTATGGCGCTAAAATTTTTGTCGCAATGTCTGCAACCTGATAACTGATACAGTTTCACTTTAGCTGACTTGAAACTAGGAACTGTATCAGTGACCATGTCGCAGTTAGCGCGACGATCATTTGATACCAGGAAGTAAACGATAAATATGAAGTAATTTTAGAAGTTTTTTGTGTTATGATATGGCTAAAAGTCTCTTCTACGCTGTAATTCTTTTTTTTTCCCAATCAAGACATTGTAATGAGAACAAAATATTAGTAAAATAATTGTTTATACTTTTGGCCCAAGGCCAGCAATTACCCCAGTGCAATACTGGTACTTTATTTTATCGACCCCGTAAGGATGAAGTTAACCTCGGTGGGATTTGAACTATGCTGCAAATATTAGTAAAATAATGATCATCGGCACCATTATGATACATAGCTTGTCTTGAGTATTTTAAAACTGGCGGGGCACGCATCCCTTTCTGGGGTCTGCCAACACAGCCGTTTTCTTTTGATGAGAAAGAGAAGAGTCGACTCTAGTACTAGATGAGTATTTTATTTATCGACCCCGAAAGGATGAAAGGCAAGTTAACCCCGGCAACATTTGAACTCAGGGTGTATAGAGTCTGAATAAACATGGCAAACCATTCAAAGCTTCGTTTGCTTTCAAAGAACAGAATTGATGGAGATTGTACATCCTTCTTCCCTCTCCCACTTGGGGTTCAAAGCAGGCGCGAAAAGTCGTCGCTGCAGAGACAGTAATGTCAAATATGGGAGTACTTTGGGGTTAAGATGGAATCCAACTTTAGATCAGCATATAAAATATTCTGTCAGATCATCCGCCGACTTTGTAATAAGAAGTTGTGATCTGCGGTTCTTAGTCAAAGTGGATCCTAGGTACATAAAGGTGGCTACATCTTCACGATGTCCTTCGTTAAACACTCTGTTTGTTGCTATATTCTTTTTATGACTACTAACCAGAATCTTGGTCTTTTCTGAGCTTATCTCCATTCCGGTTGCTCTTGACACTTTTCCCAGTGAGCTCCTGGGAGATGTTATCTACACCTGAGGATTTTCCGTCTTTGAACATGCTTAATATTCAGACCATATTTAAATGATATTAGTCTAATCTGTGAGGAACAAGTCTGTCTTGCCCTTAATGACAGTGATGATATGTTGCTTTGTTTTCGTTAACATTTTGAGGGTTTCATAAGCAGCCTTGTTGTTGCCCTGTTTTTTTTTCATCCACGCTTATGTGTTTCGCACTGACATGTTAATCACTTATATTTGGCTTCTCTCATTTTCTTCCTAACCTTCCTATACACAGAGTTGTATTGCTTTCTTGCCTCATGACTCGTTTACTTAATCACCCTCGGGTCCTGTCTTAAATTACATACGTATATAGTTTCTTTTTCCTTCTTCTCCCCAGGACTTCTAGTGCTGTTTCATGATATTTTCTACTAGAAGGGTGACGGCTGCAAACCCACCATCTACGTTGCAAATTTGGGGTCTTTTAGTTTGTGTATATCAAACCTAATATGTGCAGTGTAGCTCCTTTCTTATGGATCTTTTTCAGAAAAAGAAATTCAGTGTCATCTGAACCAAACCACAGTTACAGTTGAGATCCGTATCAGAGAAGGTTCTACTACTCGCCTTATTGATACTGAACCAGTGAGATGTGCAGATCAAATCAATTCGGCCTTGCCATTACGTGCATGTCATGTTTTTCTCTCTTAAGCCACACACATCCACGGTGTGTTGTACTGTAAAGACTTGCATGTTACTAAATAGGTTTGCAAATCTTATAAAGGAAAAGACTGAAGATTTGTATCTGGTCAGCGTGAGGCGTCTAGAACTTTAGCTTTGCTATCAACAGTTAACTAAAGGAAAGCAGTTAAAGCTGCAGGCTGCATATTTACGTATACATATATACATATATATATATATATATATATATAAATATATATATAAGTATATACACACATTTACATATATATGTACATATTTACGTGTATATATATAAATACATATATATATATATATATATCTATATATACATATATACACATACACATACATATATATATATATTTATATATATATATATTTATATATATATATATATATATATATATATTATATATGTGTGTGTGTGTATATATATATATATATATATATATATGCGTGTGTATGTATGTGTATGTATGTGTATATATATATATATTCACACATACATACATATACATATATATATATATATATATATATATATATATATATATATATATATATATATATATATATAGGAAGAGAATCAACACCCCGACGGCTTAGTTCCGGCCGTTTCGACAGCTAGATCTAGCTGTCGAAACGGCAGGGGCTCAGCCGTCGGGATCCTGACTCTTTTCCTATTACCTACTCTACTACCCTAAGTATTGAGTACTCTGGTGCGTTATGGTCCATCTGATTCCCTACCACAATCCCTTTGTGATATATATATATATATATATATATATATATATATATATATATATATACATGGAAAGTTATATTTAAAATTGTTGGGTTACAACTAGTAAATATTTATAACTGATATAAAAGCACTCGACAAGTATTTGGAGTATATTTACAATATTAAATAAATGGAAACTATATTTATAAAACCATATTTATTTCATTATATATATTTCGGGGATATCATATTAACAATATGCTATGCCTTCCTCAGACAAAATACAACCTCTTCAAATGCAAGTCGGTGTTGTTACGGTATGTCGAATCTATTTATCTATAAAACTGTTTATATTGTATTTTGTCTGAGGAAGGCATAGCATATTGTTAATATGATATCCCCGAAATATATATAATGAAATAAATATGGTTTTATAAATATAGTTTCCATTTATTTAATATTGTATATATATATATATATATATTAGAAAGTGAGTTTTGGGGGGTTTTTTTACAAAATTTAAAAAAAACGAGATGTCCTACACGAGTGAAAGTATAAGGAGAAAAGATGAAATCGAAAATGCAACTGGAGTCTTTTTTAAAAAATATATATATATTTGGTTCCTCTACCGGTTTCGCAGTTCTTGTGCTTTTCAAAAGTAGAATTGAGATGGAGGGTTTGTGGTTTTTCTCGCATCGTATATATATATATTGGTAAACGGAATAGAAAATGCTGACAAATTGTTCACAGTTGAAAAATGGTTTAATTAGGAATAAAAGAGTATTAGTGATTGTATGGGTTAGTATTCAGTT
>OZ024749.1:39214971-39219271 GCA_964016885.1 Eledone cirrhosa
ATGGTGTAAACACACACACACAACTACTACTACTACTACTACTACTACTACTACTACTACTACCACCACTACACTACTACTACTACTACTACTACAACTACTACTACTACTACTACCACTACTACTACTACTACCACTACTACTACTACTACTACTACTACTACTACCACTACTACTACTAATACTACTACTACCACTACTACTACTACTACTACTACCACCACTACTACTACCACCACCACCATCACCACTACTACTACTACCACTACTACTACTACTACCACTACTACTACTACCACGACTACCACTACTACTACTACTACCACTACCACCACCACCACTACTACTACTACTACTACTACTATTACTACTACTACTACCACCACCACCACTACTACTACTACTACTACTACTATCAAATAAATGCGTGGGAGCCTTGAGGTTTTGCACATAAGAAAACGATAAGTTTGCTCTATATTAAGAATGACTTGGAGTTAAACAACAACAACAACAACAACAACAACATACACTTGGTTTCACTTGATCCTTTCAGCGCCTTACAGTTTTCTACGACGTGATAGAATTGTGTGTATATCTTCTAATGAGGAGCTTAAACAAGAACAAAACATATCCGTTGGTTTTAAATACCAAATCGACAATCCAAATATGTATTGTACATGTTGTCTATAAAGGTCATTCAGCATTTCATATAATATTTATCTCCCTTAATTGTTGATCATAGATTTTAAAGAGTCCTAGAGAAATATTTTGTCTAGGAATTACTTGGATAATTTCAGATGATTGAATTTGTTCGACTTTCTATTATTACACTTGTGAGGTCATACCGTATGTGTATTTAATATGAAGGACGCGGCCTCGTGGTGTTTTTGGTTTTTGTCACCACCAATACATTCTATATTGACAGCATTTTTTTTTTTTTTTTAAATCTACGATGCGTTTCATTCGGCTTCATCACCGATCGTCTTCAGCGATATTTGTAGTAAATTAACAGAGATAGAGAGAGAGGGAGGGGGGGCGGTCAGAGAAATGGAGAGAGGAGGGGTCAGAGAGAGTGAGGCAGGGTCAGAGAGAGAGAGGGAGAGAAAGAGAGGGTCAGAGAGAGAGGAAGAGAGAGAGAGAGAGAGGGTCAGAGAGAAAGAGAGAGGATCAGAGAGAAAGAGGGTCAAAGAGACAGAGAGGGGGGGGGGGGGCAGATAGACAGAGAGAGAGAGAGAGCAGCAGCAGCAGCAACAACAGCAGCATCATGCATTAGCAGAAATGGCGCAGTCTGCATTTTAAATTCAAATACCCGCTGCGGATAATCTTTGCCTATATTCTCTTCGCAATAACATATAACCTAACCAGTGATACACTATGATTGATTCAACAAATTAAACTCCCACAGATTTACGACATAATAAATGGAAAGAACATTATGAATTTTCCCTCTCTAATTGCCAATTCTATTGTTTGTATGAATGAGACAAGGAAGGTTATAAAGATTATATAACTGGAAATCTTATGGCTTCTAAGTAGAGAGAGCGACACATTAGTCAACTGAATCTGGAAACATTAATCTAAATAATCAGCGTGTTGAAGATAGATAAGTTGATATGTCCAGAACAATCTAGATGTTTCGCAAAACGACGAGTATATTTATTTCTAAATTAAGCTTTTATTGTTAGCTAAACATGTCATGAAATGAATGGAAGGAACGGGGAGTTGTTATGTAGACTGTTCAACTGTAAAAATTTAGATTTGATTCTTGGTCAATTGTTAATAGCTTAGATGGATGACCACTTACAAAGATTTTTTTTTTAAATTACAGCCATGATTTTCTGAGATAAAAAGACTAACATCGATACGAGAGTGATTCGATTAGAATTAAGCTAGCTTTTCATGACTGACAAAAGAAAAAATCGATTTCAATTACGTCGACAAGAAATTTGTATCACCGTTCTATACGATTGTTCGGTTATGTTTCTGATAGACTTTTATTAAGTTTGAGTTCCTTATATGTGACATTCTTTAATATACAACTACATATTCTTCTTAATACAGACTATCCAGTTATTTCTACACTAGGGGCAATGATTTTATATCTAAAACAACGAAATCCTCTAAATAAGTTTATACATTTTCTCTCTTGTTACATAATATTTATCATACTCTTATTTGTTTTACTGGTTTCAATCAGTAGGTTGAGGCCAAGCTGGAGCTGGGCCCTCATTAAGTCGATCATATCGACTCCAGTATTTGCTATATCGAATGAAGTCTTCTTGCAGGATATAAATACGTATGCACCCGTAAACACACACACAACACACACACACACACACACACACACATATATATATATATATGAAAATATTCAGGACCCCGACGGCTGAGTTCCGGCCGTTTCGACAGTTAGATTCGAACTACCCCAAGTATCGAGTACTCTGGTGCGTTATAGTCCACCTCGTATCTTACCACACCCTCTCTGATATATATGATATATACATATATATATACATATATATATATATATATAATATATATATATATATAATGCATATATTGTATATATATTGTATATATATATATATATATATATATGTAAAGTTATATTTAAAATTGTTGGGTTACAACTAGTAAATATTTATAACTGATATAAAAGCACTCGACAAATATTGTATATATATATATATATATATATATATATATATATATATATATATATATATATATGTATATATATATATATATATTATATATATATGTATATATTGTATATATATATATATATATATATATATATATATATATATATATATATATATATATATATTATATATATATGTACATATTGTATATATATATATATATATATATATATATATATATATATATATATATATATATATATATATATATATATACTCTGCAGGAACTATACATTTCTTTGCTACCAATTGCTTATTAACGCAACTCTTAGAGCATTTGAGCGAAATAACTAAGGCGTAAACATAATAACACAAAGAAAAAAATACAAAACAAAATAAAACAATAAACATCTAGATAGAAACAAATATCTGTGTGATTTAATTGCTTCGAATTTTCGGCACAAGGCCAACAATTTAAAGGGAGGTGGAAAGTCGATTAATTCGATAATTGTTTCTACTTTAGGCACAAGGCCAGCAAATACACAGTGCATTACTGGTACTTTATTTTATCGACCCCGTAAGGACGAAAGGCAAAGTCAACCTCGGCGGGATTTGAACTCAGATCATAAAGGGACGTAACTATGCTGGAAAGCATGGCGTCCGACCCTCCACCGATACTGCCAATCCATCGATAATGATTTCTGTTTAGACACAAGACCAACAACCTTTGGGCTGAGGAAAATCAATTAAATCGACCCTAGAACGTTACTGGTACTTTATTTTATTGAATCATGTAAGTATGAAAGGCAAAGATAACATGGCAGGATTTGAACTCAGAATGTAAAGGATCGTAGCCATATGCCGCAAAGCATATTGTCCAGCGCTCTACTGATAGTGCCAATCCACAGCTGTATTAATAACGATTTTTTTTTTAAAAACGGATATTAAAAAAACGGCTGAATTATTTTTATATGACTAGTCCCCTACTACTTGAGAATTGAACTCATCTTGAGAATAATTCACTTTGAATTTCATTAACTATATAATATAGTTTTTCCAAATGATTGAATGAGTAAATAATTCGATAAATTTATTAAATTCTTGTTAAATATATCATTGATTTTTAATAACGAATATACTTATTGAAACAAATTTTAAAAATAAACCTCAAATGCTTATCAATTTATTGAAAATCTATATTCACATGTAATTTTTTGCAAATCCTCCAAATACATTGTAATGCAAGTCAAATATATTGCAATACGTGTCAAATGCATTACTTCAACAAGTAAATATTGACTGATTTTTCTTTAAATATTGACGAATTTTTCTTTAAATATACATCTCATATAAAACGCCACATGAAAGTGTTGTCAACAATCCCTCTGGTTCGATGATTATTATCCACCATATTTGCCTTCTTTATATAAGCCAACTGTACTGGCCATCCTTTATATGCCTGCGAGACGTGAACGTTCACAGCAGAATCACAGAGGAAAATACTGGCATTCGAAAAGAAATGCTACAGAAAAATATCTCTCACCTGCACATTGATACTTTATTTCATCTTGCTCCAGTCTACTCAGGAAAAATTAGTTGTACTTGTAATTCAAAAGACGAGACATTTCACACACTAAGACACAATAAATCCCCCA
>OZ024749.1:39229471-39429471 GCA_964016885.1 Eledone cirrhosa
ATGTTTTGAATCAGAATTTTAATCTTATTTTCATAAGTGAAAGCTGATGAACTACTACTATAACTTAGCAGGAATTATGACTGTTACTAAATATTCATAATGTCGTTAATATTTACAACCTCAGTCCTTTAGTAATCATTAGATATATATATAAAAGAAAAATATAGAAAAAGAGAGTGAGAGAGAGAAGACTTGCACACCCACAATAAGAGACGCTGGATGATTTTTCGGCAAGTTCATACGCTCGCAGCGCGCGCGTCATAGCGATGCGAAGACACTGGAATAGCCAAGCATTCCCCCCGATACATCAGTAAAACAAGCCGACTGCAATGACAAGAGCTTCGTTTATTTGTTATAAACATCGAATTTTTTTTTATCAAATACCGAGCAATTATTGAGTTGAACTGAATAAATTTCTGATTTTATCTGTAAACTACATTTTTCAGCCTCTGGCATTCCAGACGTTCGGGATTGCCGCACCTCTGACTACGAGGTTTTGTCATTGTTGGCGACTCGCTTTACTGAATAAATTATAAAAGTGATATTTATGGGGTTGCTTGGCTATTCCAGTGCCTTAGCCTCGCTATCACCCGCAGTAATGCAGTGACTTGGCTTCAGGGTGGATGCGCCAGCAATCCCTATGTAATGTGTAATTAAATGTGTACGTCTCCTCTGTTATATTTATCTCTGACTAATTTTTATTGATTTTTATAAATCGATATAATATCGATTGTGTTTATATGGCAACATATTAGGTAAACTAAAATTATGTAGAATACGTATACTTTACTAATGGACTAGTGCCATCCATAATGATGGCAATAGCATTGAAGGTATTTATTTTTTAGAGTCCAGCTATGTTACTGGACAGTGCAGTAAATAATGAAATCTTGTTACAGCTTTGTTAAAGTTTATATACATATAAATGGAGTTGGTCATTTAGAGTACAGTAGCTCCAATGATGTAGTGACATAGTCTATGACGACCTGTCCAACCCATGCTGTAGTTATGAAAAGAAAAAAAAGATTTAACCAGTCTGATCCATCTGATCAGGGTGTTAAAAAAAGAAATGTATTTTGTTTTGAGAAAAACCTTTTTATTGAGAGAAGATAGATTTCATGAAATAATTTTTACAATGTATGGCTCAGGGCCAGGGGAAATTACATTCTTTCAAGATTCTAGTTTAATGAGTATTTTTTTTTAAATTACGGAAATGAGCTCATTGGTTGACACATTAAATTGCACCATTTATTGAAGCGTTTCTTAGGCTGGAGGTTAAATTTTGCCTGACATGTTATTCTTTTATCTATTGCTGGATGTTCTGAGAGATCATGAGGACCACTAACTCCTCTTTTTCCCTCTTTCTCAGGTGAAATGTGTATCTGGTTTTGTATAAGGTGTTTCTTTGTTGTCATACTGGGTTCCTCGTGTGGCGCATTTATAGATATATCTGCACATGCATAAAACTGCTCCTGATCACCACATCCCGTGCAACATTTATCAGAAACAGGATCACAGTTATACGTATTTCCTGAAAAATAAAGAAATAAAACAGTTAATTAAACAGTCAATTTTTTTTTTTTTTTTTCTGTGGTCTGCGATAAAAAGAACCCAATCCACTCTGTAAGATGGTCATACTTGTGCCATGACAAAAAGCACAGATTCCACCCTGTAAGGTGGGGATCAGTCTATTACATCAACCCCCACTTCGTTTCATATTGCTCCAATATACTCAGCTGAAAATGAGTACTAACAGTAGATGGGAGTTAACCAGGACTGGTATTCTACCCAGGGGAATCTTGTATTCTTACTTGCTTAACGCTGAGGAAATCAGGATAAACATTGGCCTAATGACCATCTAAGCTTGGGACTGACTTTGTATGAACTTAAGTACATTCTTAGTCGCTTAACCATTTAGCATATCCGGTCAGCATTCTCTCATCTCTTTCTGTTCAAACTGGTTATAACCAGCCACTCATACTGATGTTAAAGTATTATTCTCAAAATAAATAACATCAAAATCTCATAGATTCGATATTATGTGAGGTAAAGCCTTTACAATGAAAATACAATAGTAAATATTAGAGTAATGTAAACGTTAAAGGGTTAACGCTGAAGAAACTAGTATAAGCACTGGGTTGATGAGCCTCAGGGCTTGGGACTGAATTTAAATTAACTTAAGTACAGGGCTGCTATCTTATTCTATTTACCCTGAAAAATCCACTTCCATGGAATTTGATCTTAGAAAGTAAAGGGCTGTAACTATATACCATTAGCGATTTTTTTCAATGCTCTAACGATTCTGACAACCTCTTGGTTTAATGAAACAGCATTATTTAGTTCAATAACGTTAATTTAATTCAAAGGCGATGAATTGGAAGATCCATCAGAACGTTGAATAGTATCCTCTATGATATTTATTCTGCCCCGACTAGGCACTGAGTTAATTCCCTTCAAGCGTCTTTCATCGTTTTGAGGTCAATAAAAAGAAGTACCAGTCCACTACGAAGGTTCATTTTTCCTCTCTCCCACTCTCTTTCTCTCTCTCTTTCTCACTTCCTCTCTCCCTCACTTTCTCACTTCATCTCTATCGCTCTAACTTTCCCTCTTTCCCTCTCTCTCTCCTTCTATGGAAGGAATCAGCTGTGTTCAAACTTAAAGAGAGGATGGGCTCTGCCACGTTTAAAATGCTCAAGAGATGCCGTATATCACTATGACCCTTACCCCGTGACAACACAAGGAGTTACAGGTCCATACGTACATACAATTTATTCCAACTTGTAATAATTTTAATCTGGAGTTATTTCCCCTGGTATACTATCTATAAAACAGAATTCGTCACGTTTTCTTCAGTCTTTTTTCTTATTATGAGTATATTTTTTTTATTCTTAGAAATACAACAATGGTAAAAAAAAAAATTTAAGTCTCTAAATTTTTACAACAATCCTCTTATAGCTGCAATGATCATCTAATTCAAAGTAAAGATTGCGATTGAAAAGATTCGTCAGGATAAGCAAATCTTTATTTATTGTGGTTTTATTAAAGACTAGGATGAAAGATATTTTGAGTGTTCTACAGGTAACCCAGAATTGTAGTAGCAAACTCATCAACAGCTGTCCGTGATGAAACTATCCAGAGACGATGGAGATGGATTGGTCACACTCTCTGAAAGCTGACATCTAGTACCACAAGGCAAGCCCTGAAGTGGAAACCACAGAGAACAAGGAAAAGAGGGAGGCAGAGGATAGCCCACATCTATGATGGCAGGAGAAATCTTTGTTGGTGGCCTATTTCATTGTGAACTGTTTTCTTCTTCTTCTTCTTCTTCTTCTTCTTCTTCTTCTTCTTCTTCTTCTCCTCCTCCTCCTCCTCCTCCTCCTCCTCCTCCTCCTCCTCTCGATCCAGCTGAATCTCCAAGCGAGACCAACCAAGCTCATGGATGTTATCCAACCATCTTGTTTGTGTTCTACCTCTCACTTTGCATGTAAAATCTGTCCAGTGTTTTTTTTCCTTAGACATAAACATTAGAAATTAGAAAGCAAAAACTATAGTAATACATACCAGCAGTATACTTCCATTGAAGGACACATTGTGAACATACCAAATCAGCTGGGAGTCTCAAAGATAGACTAAAATTTGTGTTACTGCGGAAGTCTTTGAGGTAATATCTGCTAGTTCCATCAAGAAATTGCAATGGATATCTATATTTGAACAAATAAAACATATTAAAAACTGATAGTCATTATTGAACTTTTATTCACCAACTTTTTTTTTTATTATATTAATTAATTAATTGCTTGATAGTTTTTGAAACCAAGCTGACCAAAACCAGCTCTGGTTCTATGAAATAAAATAACCCATTTTCAAAGGTTTCTAATACAATTTTACTTTTGAAAAAGGTACATATCCTTTCGCTCTTTCACACACACACACACACACTCACACATACACACTCACGCTCACATGTGAACACACTCACACATACACACACATACTCACATGTGCATACACACACACACACAGAGACTCACACATACACACACACACACTCAAACATACATATTGCATACTATGAAAAGAAATGTGTATTAAAAACCGTTATTAAAATGAGGAAAATAACTAAAAACTGATGACATACTTATCTAAACAATCTTGTGTTATCTTCTTCTTAACATCATTATTAGGACAAAGATGGAATTTAAAGTAGCCTTTATGATTGGCAGTTATTTGAATTAAGACTTTTAATATTCCTCCTGGTTTATAACTTCGAGTAATTATGCCTCTTGCAAACATTCCTCCAGCTTCACTATCATGAGGACCTTGGTAAGGATCACCACACATTCCACATTTTCCTTTATTTTTACCAAACTGCAACTAAAGTAAACAAATAAGATAGAAAAAAATAACATGAATTTGGTTTAACCCTTTAACATTTAAACCAGCCATATCTGGCCAGTGTTCTCTCACCTTTTTCTGTTCAAACCGGCCATAACCGGCTGCTGATACTGATGTTAAGGTATTGTTCTCAAAATAAATGGTATCAAAATCTCATAGATTCAATATTATTTGAGATAATTATGTGAAGCAAAGCCTTTACCACGGAAATATAGTAGTATATATAGAGTAATGTAAATGCTAAAGCGTTAAAAATAAGTTATTGGATATAATAGAAAGTTGAAATAGCAAAATTATTAAAATAATAAAATAATATTCTTGGCAGAGCTGCTCTTCTTTAAAACTGGTCACATATGGTGGATAGCGATATGACCACCAGATATGATGGTTAATTGCTCTATAAACAGCCTCCTGTTGGATGAATAAGCAGCCCTGAACCAACCGTAGTAAACTACTAGGAGAGATGGAGTAATAGGTGATATTGTTAGCTCCCAAGAAAATTATGACAACCCAGTAATGAAACTAAGATGAAGCAAGTAAAGGCCACCTCTAAAAAAGTCTATTCTTCACAAGTTTGAGAAAAGTACCAAATTGGTGATTGCTGCAAATATGAAGGTGATCACCAACATACACTTGATTGATTTGCTGCTTAGTGTTGCATGACAGAAATGAAAATCAGTACTGCAAAGACTGAGACACTCATCCTTTCAAGGATGAGTGTCTGTTGACAACAAAAGATTTCTCTTGACAAATAAAGGACTAGGGGTTTGATGCCTGTGTGTGAGTCTATATTATTAAATTAGCCATTAAGAGAGAGATTCCAGCATGGCTGCTTGTCCAATGAGAGAAAACAATATTAAAAAATGTGAAACTATTTCTTACCCCTACTCCTCCACAATTGTGACCATTATCATCATAATCTGGAGGGGTATTATATCCAAAACGCCACATGCTATTTCTTGAAGGCGGTTCCAATAAACGTCCATGACCAAAGACAAGAGTGAATAAAATTGCAAAATTTATTATAAATATCTCACCATTTATAAGCCTCATTATTTTGAACAATCAAATCTGAAAAGAGACAGTATTAAGACCAGATTTTAATAAAAAGTTACACAGTTGGGTGTGTTCTTGTAAATAAGTGTTAGTGTAGAAAATTGTCGTTAAACAGAGATGATGATGATAATGATATATGACATTGGTGCTATGACACAAAGCCCCAGTCTACCCTGTAAGGGTAGACTGGGGCTTTGTGTCATAAAAAAAAAAAATAATAATTGTTTCTACTTTAGGCACAAGGCCAGCAATTACCCAGTGCATTACTGGTACTTTATTTTATCGACCCCGTAAGGATGAAAGGCAAAGTCAACCTCGGCGGGATTTGAACTAAAAAAAAAAAATAATAATAATGCATCCAGTATGACCGGTAAATTGTTCGGAATTAGGAATGACATCCAGCCATAGAAAACAAAACACAGAATATACAAACAAGACGTGGTTACCTGATCTGTCTAACATCAATACGTGACAATTTGTCTAACCCTTGTAAGCATAGATAATAGATGTTCAATGATTATGGCAATGATGATGATATATATGTACTATATGAATATATATATATATACATTATCAAACTTAATACTACAAGAAAGACATAGCAGAGAGAAATGCAATATATATATATATATATATATATATATATATATATATATATACATTGCTGTAGTGGAGTCTGAGCTGCTGTACGGGTCTGAAACTTGGACACTGACCAAGAAACTCACTCAGATGGTGGATGGGTGCTACACGAGAATGCTGAGGATGGCTCTGAACATTAATCAGTATACACTGAGGATGAAAAACTCAGAGTTGTATGGGAGCCTCCCAAAAGTCAGCTCAAAAGTGACACAGAGGAGACTGAGGTTAGCTGGACATGCTCACCGACATCCAGAGTTGACATTGCACTCAGTGCTCCTGTGGGAGCTCCTACATGGACACACTGGAAGAGGAAGACCAAGGTTAACGTATGTTGATGCCCTAAGGACAGACACTGGTCTGTTGGAGACGCAGGACATGGTAGCGATAATGAGGGACAGAGACCACTGGAGAGAACTCGTCCATGGATCTCGGGAATTTTACCCGCCCTAGAATAGTTCAAGGATATTGGTATGGATATGTGATGCATATGCTGGATACCAGCTGTATAAAAAGGTGCAGGTCACTCAAACTTAATGGAAGTTATATAAATCTTAGGCACATGAGAGATGTAGTGAGATAATGGGTAGATTAACAGGAAGAAAAGACTATATAAGAAGAAGATGCACAGAGGTAATCGAGGGGAAGAGTGTCAATGATGTAAACCTTTTCCAGTCACAGAAAGGGTTCATAGATGTGGTTGATAGCTTCTATCTAAACAATGTTTTTAGCAACAAAAGAGGATGCTCTGAAAGCGTAATAGCTAGAATAAGAATAGGATGGAAAATAGTTTAGAGAGCTACTCCCAGTGTTGACAACAAAAGGTTTCTCCCTGCGTACAAAAGATGACTGTATGATGCCTGTGTACGAAGTACGAAGCTGCATTGTAGTGAAACATGAGCTGTGACTGCAGAGGACATGCATAGACTGGAGAGAAATGAAACGATTATGTTTTGTTGGATGTGTAATGCAAATGTGAAAGAAAGGCAGAGCTTGGACGAGCTGAGAGAGAAGCTGGGTTTAAGAGGAATCTGAAGTGGTGAGCAGGAGAGAAGACTACATTGGTACAAACATGTGATGTGCATGGATGATGATTGCTGGGTGAAGAAATGCCAGGAAATTCCAACCAAATTAATCAGACAAAATACCTATGCAGATGGAAAAAAGTGGCCAGCAGGCATTACAGAAAATCAAACATTGTCTTGAAAACCATGTGAGTATTTGGGAGGTACAGTTTGATTCATTATAGCAGCTGCTTCCCACCATTTCAAATTTCGAATACCCAGTACAGTGATTCAATAATTCATAATATATACATGTGTGTGTGTGCATATATATATATATATATATATATATATATGTGTGTGTATATATATATATATATATATATATATATATATCATCATCATTATTCCGGGTTGAATCGGAGGTAACCACAGTAGGTAAGGTACGCAAAACATTGCAGAGTATAAAAGTTTTAATATAGATGAGATTCTACAGGGCTAGAACTGTTTCATTCTTTAGAAATCATCAGGAATCTCTGATGATTTCTAAAGAATGAAACAGTTCTAGTCCTGTAGAATCTCATCTATATTAAATATATATATATATATTATATATATATATATAGGCATATATAAACACACATATACATATATATATATATATATATATATATATATATATATATATATATATATATATATGTGTTGGTTATACATACATGCTCTCAGATGTGCAAATATAAGCACAAACTTACACACACACACCACACACACACACACACATGACACTTAACTTACCTTATCAATGTGTTATAATTGCATTGCCAAACTGTAAAAAGGTAATTCTAGATGAGAGATTGTAAATATGTGACTAGATAATCACGTGGTCATTTCTATATACATTCAGTCAGCATACTTTGAACAATTGTATGTTTAACATCCCCAAAAGCAAGTTTAAGAAGAATCTATTTAAATGACTATAAGCTTTCCATCATTTCAATAGATACATCTCATGAGAACAACAAATAAACCTTAAAGAAAACTTACTCTACTTAAAGTATTGGCTAAATAAATTTGCTTTCCTGAGGATATGATAAAAAAAAACAAGTGTTTAGTAATTTCTTATAAATATAGGTCAAAGCATTCTTTATTCTTATACAAACATAAATTAAATACTGCAATACAAAAGAAATATTTTCTGGGTTCGATCAAAAATGCCAATAGTCATTATTCCTTTTGGCCAGAAGCTCTTCCAACGGGAGTATAGGAAACAAGTATATTCTCATCATTGTCATCATTATTACATTTTTATAGTTTGCTATTTAAATTTAACAGTAATTTGTTTTGTTTTGTTTGTTTTTTGTAACCTTTGGGTTTTACATACATTTTGTTATATTCAGTGCAAAGCACTTTACTTTTCCTCTGTTGTCGACGCTGCAGTGATACTTTTAAGCCTTTTGATACCAACCTGCCTTAAACCACCCCTGGTTTTATTAAAGACAAACTAGAGGAAGTGTATTGAAGCAGGGTTGGATTTAAACCTTGTGGGGCCCGGGATACTTCAGGTTTAGGGGGTCCCTCATACACAAAAAATTAGAATACACAGCAAACCCCACCACCCCACAATTTTACATATCAAAGTTAGCTTGGTACAAGTAATTGTAATTGAATAGTTATACATACAGGTATTAAATTCAAAAATTCTAACCAACCTAAAACTAAAAAGCCTGGCTAAGGGCACAAATAAATTGCTACAGTAGTCACTGGTAGGGCTCGCCTCTACAGAGGGCCCAGGGTAATTGCCACCTTTGCCCTCCATTAAATCCAGTCCCATATTGAAGAAGTTTGATGTTTGATGCTGTTCTACTATTGTGAGGTATATGTTAAATATGCTATGTAAACTTGACAGAAAAATTGAGAAAATATACAAGTCATCAAAGCAATTATCTTCTATGTGCATAAGAAGCATGGAATCAGGAAGGATATCTAAGATAATTTTGATTAGCTTATGATTTCATTGAATTTTATAAACTAGCTGCTGCGTAACCAAAGATTTATGGAATGTTCTTAATGTATTCATAAACTATCCAGGCTGTATGATGCCTGCATACGAACAGCAATGTTACATGGCAGTGAGACCTGGGCATTGTGTGCAGAGGATATATGCAGACTGGAGAGGAACGAAGCTTGCATGCTCCGCTGGATGTGTAATAGTAACATACGTGAACGGCAAAGCATAAACGAACTAAGGGAGAAATTAGGAATAAGAGGGATCATATGTTGTTTACTCGAGAGAAGACTACGTTGGTACGGTCATGTGATGCGCATGAAAGACGACAGCTGTATAAAAAAGTGCAGGGCGATAAAAATAGACGGTAGCCACGGAGTAGGCAAACCCAGAAAAACCTGGGACGACTTGATAAATTCCGACCTCACACACTTACACCTCTCCAAGACAATGTCACTAGACCGAGATCTTTGGCACTACACAGTCATACAGAAGACCCGCCTTGCCTAAGTACAAAGCGAAACCTACAGTCAGTAGGCACCTCTAACAAAATACACCCTCGCTCCACTACCCCCCCCCCCTTAAATGTGAAGTTATGTTGGTACCACAACATCCAGTCCGAAACAAATGAGGTCGTGTAGGTGTCACGACAAAAAAAACACACAGTCCACGCTGTAATGTGGCCGTGTAGGTAACACGGTAAAAACCTCCCAGTCCACACTGTAAACGTGGTTGGTGTTAGGAAGGGCATCCAGCCGTAGAAAACCTGCCAGACAGTCCTATACGAGCAGGACAACAAATCTTGCCTCAAGTGGGAAAACTCCCGTCCAAACCCATGCAACCGTGGAAGATGGACGTTAAACAATGATGATGATGATGATGATGATGGTGATGATATCCAATATATAGTTGTAGAGGGAGGATTTGATGATGGATAAAACCTCTTCATGTATCCAAAGGTGGGGTGGGTCTATTCAATAATACACTACAAAATAAATTTAAAACAAAGATTCCTTTTATCGAAATACTACAATCATCATCATCCTTCTAATTTATACTGGCTTCATGAAGTTTATATAGATTGCCAAAATTAAACTAAAGCGGAAATTTGTTCATCTATAAGAGGTTTTCATGTAGAATGCATGAAGTGTATATATATATATATATATATATACTAGCAGAATAGCCTGTAGTTGCTGGGTAATCACGAAACCCTGCTGCGAGGAAAAGTCCTACACACATTACTATGAAATCAAAAGACAAACAGAAAAGAGCATTTCAATGGATGATGGAGGTTTCTAATGACATTCAATTTTGGAGATTTTGAAGTTAAGTTATTTCTCTTTGCAAATTATATATATATTCCAGCTGTAGAAAACCCGCCAGACAGTCCACGCTGTAATGTGGCCGTGTAGGCAACACGGTAAAAACCTCCCAGCCCCACACTGTAAATGTGGTTGGTGTTAGGAAGGGCATCCAACTGTAGAAAACCCGCCAGACAGTCCTATACGAGCAAGACAACCACTCTTGCCTCAAGTGGGAAAACCCCCGTCCAAACCCATGCAAGCGTGGAACACGGACGCTAAACCTGATGATGATGATGATGATGAATAAATACAATATCGGAGAAAGCTTTTTAGCGATACTCCGGCCAAATTCTAACTCACTCAACAAACATTAGGAAATAAGTGATTATATTCCCAATTATGTGTTCGGGGTGCTAACTAAAAGTATTGCGTGGAAAATTGGCTGTATTATTTCAAATGAGACATATCTAATATATCTCTTCCCAGACGGACGTCTCGTTTCATTATAGGACTATAATTTGGGTGAAATTATACCAATTTATGTAGGAGCTTGTATACCATCAATAGATATATATTCAAGTGGGCTCCTATAATTCATCAGTGGGTGCCCCAAATATATATATATATATATTTGATTACTATTATAATAACCAAATCCCGCCGAGGTTAACTTTGCCTTTCATCCTACGGGGTCGATAAAATAAAGTACCAGTAATGCACTGGGTAATTGCTGGCCTTGTGCCAAAAGTAGAAACAACTATTATAATAACCAAATACATTCTTCTTGGGATGCAGATGTTGAAAATCAAATCTGTTTTTGGCTGCACCATTTTGGAGCCTTTCAGCTGCACACACAGATGTATAGATGCATATACTCTCAAACATATAATGGCTTAGTGGTTCAAGCGTCTGGCTTCCAATCCTAAGGTTGTGAGTCCAATTCTTGGACCAGGCTTTGTGTTGTGTTCTTGAGTAAAACACTGTTTCATGTTGCTCCAGTTCACTCAGCTGTAGAAATGAGTTTACCCAGCTATGGGTTAAATAGCGTCACCAACCCACAATTGGCCAAGCATAGTGAGTACAATTACACCCCTGACATGACCAAAACCAAAACAGAAAAGGGTGGAGGTCAATCAGGGAGGGGTTCCTCTGGTAGGAGTGAAAAGGCCCTGGATTGAATGAAATACATATGTATTAAAACTAGTCAGTAGGCACCTTTTAACCCAATATAAACCTCACCCCACACACCCTACTCCATCTTCCCATTTCCATCCACTGTAAAGTGGTCATGTCGGTGACACGACAAAAAGCCCCCAGTCCACACTGTAAAGTGGTTGTGTAGGAGACACGGTAAAAAGGGTCCCAGTCCACACTGTAAATGTGGATGGTATTAGGAAGGGCATCCAGCCGTAGCAAACCTGCCAGGGACAGTTCTGTACGAGCGAGTCACGGTCTCCCTACCAATCTCGCCTCAAGTGGAACAAAACTATCCAACCCATGCTAGCACAGAAGATGGATGTTAAACAATGATGATGATGATGATGATTGTATATATATATATATATATATATATATATATATATATATATATCATCATCATCTTTATCATCATTTCATTTTACGTTCGCTTTTTCCCTGCTTGCAAGGGTGGGACGGGAACTGATGCTGGCTTGATTTCTACAGCTGGATGCCCTTCCTAACACCAACCTCATTTACAGTGAGTACTGGGTGCTTTTTTGCCGTGGCACCTCCACGACCACTTTGCAGTGGAATGATATGGACCCCAGTCCCTATCATCTCATTTCTACAGCTGAGTAAACTGGAGCAATGTGAAATAAAGTGTCTTGGTCAAGGAAACAACACATCACTCGGTCTGAGAATTGAACTCACAACCTTTCGATTGCAAGGCCAATTCTCTAACCACTAAACCATGTGCCTCCATATATATATATATATATATATATATATATATATATAGATGTCAATAACATGTTTTCCAGCAGGCTTTAACTGTACTTGTGTCGTCTCTGAAAAGATCTTCAAATCAATCACAGGTCCAAATACACAAGTACAATTTTACAAATATGACCACATGATAGAATGTCAAATAATCAGAAATTATTTCATTGTAGACAGGTGAGTTTTAATTGAAATTCAGCCGATGATTACTGACGTAACCATGTAAATATATTCAAAAATTATTTTTGAATAAAAAAAAAAAAACATAATTTATATAAAATAAATATTTACATATGAGAAAACAGTTAAGAATATGAGTGATATGTTAATAAATCTGAATATAATACCACCTATATCTAAATATTTACAGAATCAAAAGAATGTGCAAGTATTCAGTTATTTAATAGGATTAAGTGATTCCTTGAGGAAAGCATTTAAGACCCTTTTGTCACCGTATTAACATGGTCGTGGTGGTGGTGGTGGTGGTGGCTTTGGTGGTGGTAGTGGTGGCAGTGGTGATGATGGTGGTGGTGGTGGTGGTGGTGGTGGTGGTGGTGGCGGTGGTGGTGGTAGTGGTGGCAGTGGTGATGATCATGATCGTGATGGTGATGGTGGTGGTGGTGGTGGTGGCTTTGGTGGTGGTAGTGGTGGCAGTGGTGATGATCATGATTGTGATGGTGATGGTGGTGGTGGTGGTGATGGCGGTGGTGGTAGTGGTGGCAGTGGTGATGATCATGATCGTGATGGTGATGGTGGTGGTGGTGGTGGTGGTGATGGCGGTGGTGGTGGTAGTGGTGGCAGTGGTGGCAGTGGTGGTGATGGTGGTGGTGGCAGTGGTGGTGGTGGTGGTAGTGGAGGTGATGGTGGTAGTGGTGGCAGTGGTGGCAGTGGTGGTGATGGTGGTGGTGGTAGTGGTGGTGGTGGTGGTAGTGGAGGTGATGGTGGCAGTGGTGGCAGTGGTGGCAGTGGTGGTGATGGTGGTGGTGGTAGTGGTGGTGGTGGTGATCATGATAATGATGATGGTAGTGGTGGTGGTGGTGGTGGCAGTGGTAGTGGTGGTGGTGGTGGTGGTGGTGGTATTGGAGGTGATGGTGGCAGGGGTGGCAGTGATGGTGATGGCGGCAGTGGTGGCAGTGGTGGTGGTGGTAGTGGTGGTGATGGCGGCAGTGGTGGCAGTGGTGGTGGTGATGGTGGTGGTGGTGGTGGTGGTGATCATGATAATAATGATGATAGAAGTAGTGGTGGTGGTGGTGGTGGTGGTGGTAATAACGATGATGGTGATGATGCTTTAACCTTTTCAACTAAACATACAGCTGGCCATGAATGAAGCAAGTCACATGTGGGTGGTCTGTAGCTTTCACTATAGAAAGAAAAGAAAACGAATGTTCCCTTTCTTAACTCTGATTAGTCAGGTGATTAGACTCAATACCACAGGTAGCCACAACTATTAACTACTTGCTATGTCAACTGGTTACTCTTTAACTCATTAGTATGGAGAGCACTTTTCTTTTCTTTTTTTTTTTTTTTTTTTTTTTTACAAAGCTTTACACATGTACTACTACTACTACTACTGCTACTACTACTGCTACTACTGCTACTGCTACTACTACTACTGCTACTGCTACTACTATTATTACTACCACCACCACCACCACCACCACCACCACCACCACTACTACTACTACTACTACTACTACCTCTACTACTACTACTACTACTACTACTACTGCTGCTGCTACTGCTACTACTATTATTACTACCACCACCACCACCACCACCACTACTACTACTACTACTACTACTACTACTACCTCTACTACTACTACTACTACTACTACTGCTACTTACTATCTATCTACCTATCCCCCCCCCCCCACACACACACATATAATAATTGTTTCTATTTTTGGCACAAGGCCAGCAATAACCCATTGCATTACTGGTACTTTATTTTATCGACCCCGTAAGGATGAAAGGCAAAGTCAACCTCGGCGGGATTTGAACTCAGATCGTAAAGGGACGTAACTATGCTGGAAAGCAATATAATAATTGTTTCTACATTTGGCACAAGGCCAGCAATTACTCCAGTGTATTACTGGTACTTTATTTTATCGACCCCGTAAGGATGAAAGGCAAAGTTAACCTCGGTGGGATTTGAACTCAGTCCGTAAAGGGACGTAACTGTGCGTCAAAGCATGGGTCCGACCCTCTACCGATACTGCCAATCCAGTGTCGCCATGAGTTATGGTATTCAATATTTTCTTTCTTAAGATATATTTCAGGTTCATTCTTCCTGTTTGTCTAATTCACATATACATAGTCATAGCACCCACTACCTTTTTAGTTGTTGTGCACTCACAGTGTTTAAATATTTCACCTTGATGAACTAAAACATACATAAAGTCATAACACTGACTACTTGTACAGGTTAGCTTTACCTTTTATCCTTAAGGGGTTGGTAAAATAAAGTACCAGTAATGTACTGGAGTCAATTTAATTGACTTTCCATTTCCCCCAAAATTGTTGGCCTTGTGCTTAAATCAGAAACCATTATTTGAATGGCCAGTAAAATCGGCCAATCACAGCACATTCTACCAGTTTCTCCTTATTAGGGCTCCTTGTTTTACTAGATAAAGCCCAGAGCGAGATACTAATAAAAGCACATAGTAATGTATGTCTGACTTATCAAGTTATTGTGCACTCACAGTGTTTAAATATCTCACTCAGATGGACTAAAACCGTATTGTCTAAGTCAATGGTATTGTTGAAGTCAAAATTTTTTAACTCATGGATCAAAGAAGAAATATTTTAAAGCACTTTGCATTTTATATTTAAATTTGAAAAGTTATTCAAAAATGGTATTTATACAGCATAAACTAGAACTATAAATAATTAAAAAGGCCAGTAATTTGTGGGGAAGAGCAAATCTTGATTGAATCAACTCAATACTTGATTTTATTGACTTCAGACATCTTGATATATTGCAATAGTAAGAGCTTTTATTCAATCTTCAACGTTGCCATATTGTTTCTCAAGAGAATCTCATGAGAACCAAGCTCAGGAATCTTTTGTGAGGTGTCTAATTTTGTATATTTGTTTATTGTTTCCAAGAAATCAATAACTAAGCATGACTTTTTGTTAAAGTTAGCTACATTGAGTAAGCCACAGGCTTTGACTGGGTTGAATGATTCCTTTGTTTAATAGATGCTCGATCTTGGTTTTAATGATGTCCCTATCATCATCATCATCATCATCCTCATCATTAACATTGTTTTACATCTATATTTCACATTAGCATGGCTATTAGACGGGTTTGTCCCATTAGAGGCAAGTTGAATCGGGCGACCGTGTCTAGCTCATATAGGACTGTTTCTGGCTAGATTTCTATGTCTGGATGCCCTTCCTAATGCCAACCACATTTACAGTGTGTGCTGGGAGCTTTTTGCCGAGTCTCCTGCCAGCAATTATTTCTTCATGGTATGGAAATTGGTTTGAGGTTCTCAATGTCCACTCCTGGTTTGAGACACAGTGCTTCCAAGTATTTTAAGACTAAAGCAGTATGGCATAGATATTAAGGTACCACCAACTTGCAGGGAAACTGAAGTGTGGTAAGACAGGAAGTCACATCCAAGTATTAAAGGTGTAACCAGAGAGCATGTAACATAGACTTTAACATAGGGTAGGAATTACCGTTAGTCATTATTTCCGTTATAAGTTCTCCTTCAACTGAGAAGTTAGAGTTGTTAGCTAGTCTAATGGTTCTATTAGACTGGTGACTGTAGGCAATGTGTTGTGCTTTTTGAGGTATTTTCATTCTCTGCTGATGTTGCCGGATCCGGTATTTAGTAACCCACAAATGGAATGACCATTGAATTTGGCATTGACCAAACAGCGACCCTGTGTCCCAAGGTTGTCAGTATGGCAGATAGATTGATTTCTCCATTGTCAATTGCTTCATCTGGAGAGTCAGGTTTATCCAAAGAAATTGCCAAAGTGTTTGACTTAGGTCTAGATTTTGAAGAGCTCTTGCTTTTTTTTGGCAATAATGCCATATTGAGGACTTTGCAGGAAATGTTGTGTGGTCCCTATGGCATGTTCCTCCACAGAACATGCACTGTGTATTTTTGACAGCTGACATGATATTGGATGTAACACTCATGCCAGCGACTGAACAACAACAATTGCAAACTTCATGGTGGTTGTAATTTTGTATACGTTGTCGTTGGATGGTGGTTCTTCATTGCACTCTAATAAATGCTGATGTATACTGGAAGAGGAAATAGCGGCAACAAAGCCATCAAATATTAATTGGTCCACCAATACTGTTCTGCTGTCAGGGCTGGGATATAACACTTATTTGCCAGTTGTTTAAGTGTGTCCCAATACTGTTCTGCTGTCAGGGCTGGGATATAACACTTATTTGCCAGTTGTTTAAGTGTGTCCCAATACTGTTCTGCTGTCAGGGCTGGGATATAACACTTATTTGCCAGTTGTTTAAGTGTGTCCCAATACTGTTCTGCTGTCAGGGCTGGGATATAACACTTATTTGCCAGTTGTTTAAGTGTGTCCCAATACTGTTCTGCTGTCAGGGCTGGGATATAACACTTATTTGCCAGTTGTTTAAGTGTGTCCCAATACTGTTCTGCTGTCAGGGCTGGGATATAACACTTATTTGCCAGTTGTTTAAGTGTGTCCCAATACTGTTCTGCTGTCAGGGCTGGGATATAACACTTATTTGCCAGTTGTTTAAGTGTGTCCCAATACTGTTCTGCTGTCAGGGCTGGGATATAACACTTATTTGCCAGTTGTTTAAGTGTGTCCATGAACTGCTCGATGCGCTCTTCACCCTGTTTTTTGTGAGCACAATTGATGGCGATTCATAAAGGAAGAAGAACACTTGGTGTACTTATTGTCCAGAAGAGCTATCACAGAAGTAAAGTTAGCACATTTTTCTACATTAGAGGAGGCTTCTGGTCTGCAAAGATAAAACAGGGCATCCAATGTTACATCATCAAGAATGTTGACTTTTTCAATGAATTTGTTTAACATAAACATCTTTTCCCAGTAAATGTAATCTGCCTCTATGGGGTTGCTAAGTAGTTGACGCTTGAAATATTTTGGTTCAATAGCAATAAATATTGAATAAAATTATTAACTCGTAGATGTTTCAATAGATTGTGATAATAATTGTTTCTACTTTAGGCACAAGGCCAGCAATTATCCCAGTGTATTACTGGTATTTTATTTTATAGACACCCCCCCGCTCCCGTAAGGATGAAAGGCAAAGTTAACCTCGGCGGGATTTGAACTCAGAATGGCAAGGGCAGTAACTCTATGCGTCAAAGCATGGCGTCTGACCCTCTACCGATACTGCCAATCCACCGCCCTAATAGATTGTGATAATGATAAGAGCTTTTATTCAATCTTTAACATTGCCTTATTGTTTCTCAAGAGAATCTCGCAAGAACCAACAATATGGTAGAGGGACAAATATCTGACAGTAAAGTTGACCGCGGTGAGATTTGAACACAGAATGTAAAGAGTCAAGAACTATTAAAACAATGGCATTTTATGTAATGCTCTACCCATTCTGCCAATCCACTACCCTCTAAAGCAAAGGTTCTCAAAGTGGGCGCTACCGTTGAGAAGGTCCAGGGTGGGGCACTGGGACCCAAGGAGGCAGTAGAGATGATATAAAAGTATATTAAATATCGAATGATATATATTATATATAAATATAGTAAAATGAATAATATAATATTTATTTAAACAGTATATATTATATTATTTATTATATATAATATAATATATACCGCAGTGGATTTGCAGTATCGGTAGAGCGTCGGACACCATGCTTTGTGGCATAGAGTTAAGGCCCTTTGCGTTCTGAGTTCAAATCCCACCGACGTTAACTTTCCCTTTCATCCTTACGGGGTCGATAAAATAAAGTACCTGTTATGCACTGGGGTGGATTTAATCGATTTTCCCCCTCCCCCAAAATGCTGGCCTTGTGCCTATATAAGAAACCATTATATATAAATTAACAATTTTATTTATTATATATTATTTACAATGTGCGTGTAGGCAGGTCTCTCTGGATATAGGCGTGGGAGGCGTTGAGGGTATTACGTGCTGGGGGGGGGGGGGGGGGGGCAGTGGGCCAAAAAGGTTGAGAACCTCTGCTCTGCAATATTACCAGTATAAGGAAGACAAATTCAATTTACATATATATATATCTTAACAATAAATTCAAAGCAATTTCTTTATTTTATTTAGTCACCATTTTAAACTGTTAAAACATTCAATCAACTTGGAGTCTGAATTTCCTTATTTACCAGTTTTTTTTTTATTTATATTTACCATTTTTTTTTTATATTTATTAGTTGTTTATTTATGTTTATTAGTTGTTTTTTTTTATATTTTCATATAGTTTCTTTATATTTAGGGTTTTTGAAAAAATTTTAAACACTTTCCAAATAAAATGTTGTTAAAAAACCCATGACTTAAGAAAAAAAAAGAGAGAGAGGGCAGTGTGTAAGAGAGAAGGGGAAGAGAAGGGAGTGTGTGGGAGGAGGTGGAGACTGGGGGGGGGGGGTGACGTGCGGAGAGAGAAGATAGGTGGGAAAAGAGAGGAACAGGCAGAAGTGAGGAGAGTGTGAGAGAGAAGGATAACAGATTGGAGAGTGTGTGAGAGAGAGGTAAAAGGGGGGAAGGAGGAGAAAAAGAGGAGAGAGAGGAAGAAAGAGGAAGAGTGAAATAGATTGAGAGGGAAAGAGACAAAGAAAGTAATTGAAAGAGAATAAGAGAGAGAGGAATAGTGTTAGAGAGAGATAGGGTGAGAGAGAGGGAGGGGGGGGTGCTGGAGGACAGAACAGCTGAATCATTGTGACTAATCGAACCAAGAGGACATCCGGTTCAGATAGATGTGAATATAACAAAGATATAGTTGAAATCATCATCATCACCACCACCACCACCACCACCACCACCACCACCACCACCACCATCACCACCACCACCACCACCACCACCATCACCACCACCACCATCATCACCACCAACACCGCCACCATCACCACCACCACCACCACCACCACCACCACCATCATCACCACCAACACCGCCACCATCACCACCACCACCACCATCACCACCACCACCACCACCACCACCATCACCACCACCACCATCATCACCACCAACACCGCCACCATCACCACCACCACCACCACCACCACCACCACCATCATCACCACCAACACCGCCACCATCACCACCACCACCACCATCATCACCACCACCACCATCATCACCACCAACAACAACACCTATATTTCTACTGTTACAAATAACTACAAATCAACATTACCACCACCACCACCATCCCCACTGCCATAACCATTACCACCACCACCACCACCATCCTCACCGCCATAACCACTACCACCACCACCACCACCATCCTCACCGCCATAACCACTACCACCACTATCCCCTCTGCCATAACCCCTACCACCACCACCACCACCACCATCCCCACTGCCATAACCATTACCACCACCACCACCACCATCCTCACCGCCATAACCACTATCCCCTCTGCCATAACCCCTACCACCACCACCACCACCACCATCCCCACTGCCATAACCACTACCACCACCACCACCACCATCCTCACCGCCATAACCACTATCCCCTCTGCCATAACCCCTACCACCACCACCACCACCACCATCCCCACTGCCATAACCACTACCACCACCACCACCATAACCACTACCACCACCACCACCACCACCATCCCCACCGCCATAACCACTACCACCACCACCGCCATAACCACTACCACCACCACCGCCACCATCCCCACCACCATAACCACTACCACCACCACCGCCATAACCACTACCACCACCACAACCACCATCTCCACCGCCATAACCACTACCACCACCACCACAACCACCATCCCCACCGCCATAACCACTACCCCCACCACCACAACCACCATCCCCACCACCATAACCACTACCACCACCACCACAACCACCATCCCCACCGCCATAACCACTACCACCACCACCACAACCACCATCCCCACCACCATAACCACTCCCACCACCACCACAACCACCATCCCCACCGCCATAACCACTACCACCACCACCACAACCACCATCCCCACCGCCATAACCACCACCACCACCACCACCACCACCACCACCACCACCACCACCACCATAACCACTACCACCACCACCACCACCACCACCACCACTACCACCAACAACACCACCACCAACAACACCACCAGTTATAACTGTAGTGACCACAGTGTTTCAGTTGTGAGTGAAGTGGTGGGTTTCTGTGAGTGAAGTGAAGCAGTGAGTGGAGAGATCTTGTGAGTGAAAGGATGCTGTAAGTGGAGTGATTCTGTGAGTGGGGGGATTTTGTGAGTGATGGGTTGCTGTGAGTGAAGGTATGCTATGGGTGAAGAGATGCTGTGAGTGATGGGTTGCTGTGGGAGATAGGTTGCTGTGAGTGAAGGGATGCTGTGAGTGAAGGGACGCTGTGAGTGAAGCGTTGTTATGAGTGGAAGGATGCTTTGAGTGATGGGTTGCTGTGAGTGAAGCGTTGTTGTGAATGGAAGGATGCTTTGAGTAAAGAGAGTCTGTGAGTGGAGTGTTGCTTTTTTGACATGAAAGGATGTAACTTAATGAAGGATTTTAAATCTCTATATGTAAAAACAGACACTCACACTGATATATATAGTCAAACACAATCATGCATTCATATAAATTATGTGTAGTTTCTGTCTACCAAAATTTCATTAAAAGACACTTGTTTGAGGTGCTGTGAAGTGAGATTGAGCCCAGAACTCAGAACTAAGTTTCTGGGAAGATAACTTCTTAACACCATGGCTATACCTGTGCCATAGTAATTAATTTTCTAACTGAAAGTAGTTTTTGACAAACTTGTTTTTCTGGTAGAAGTTTGAAGTCATTATTTATCTTTTCAAAAAGAATTGGTGACAGTTTTTGAAAGTATAAAGGACATTTCTTTTATTGTTGGTTTGTTTTGCAGAGTAAGGTTTCTTTCTTCAGTGAGTACTTAGAAAGTACTTGCAAACATATTTAATATATGTTTGCAAGTACTTTCTAAGCATTTCTAAATAGATGTTAAATTGTGATGATGATGATGATGATGATGATGAGAAGGATGATGAGGTGGATGAGAATGATGATGATGATGATGATGATGATTTGGGATTTGTGTTAGATAAATAGTAGGGTCATTTTCATTTCTAGGGAGTTTCACAAGTTGTTATTGTTTCCTTAACCCTTTAGCATTTACATTACCTATATACACTACTCTTTTAAAGGATAAAAGGCAAAGATGACCTTGGCAGATTTTGAACTCAGAACTCAGAGAACCACAAGGAATACCACAGCTTCTATCTGACAATATAATGACTCTGTTAGTTCACCATCTTCTATATCTAATTAACCCTTTAGCATTTACATTACTCTATATTTACTATTGTATTTTCATGAGGCTTTACCTCACATAATTATCTCATATACCATATTCCCCGTTAGATGCACCCCAATTTTAACAACCAAAAATTTGAAAAAAATAATAAACAACCTTCGGCCTCCAGGATGCAGGATACATTTTGAGACTTATTTTTGGAAAAAAGTAGCATCTTCGACGCAGGGAAATACGGTAATATCGAATCTATGAGATTTTGATATTATTTATTTTGAGAACAATACCTTAAAGTCAGTATGAGGGGTCAGTTATGGGAGAGAAAGGGGTGAGATAATTTTGGGAGGATACGGCCGGTTTAAATACTAAAGGGTTAAATTATGTTCTGTACTTTTTGCAGTCCCTAAAATATTTTTAGTTTTCTGGATTTAGTTGATTAGCTTATAGCCCTTAATTAGATATAGAAGATGGTGAACTAACAGAGTCATTATATTGTCAGATAGAAGCTGTGGTATTCCTTGTGGTTCTCTGAGTTCTGAGTTCAAAATCTGTCGTGGTCATCTTTGCCTTTTATCCTTTTACTGGAGTTGATTCTGCCCCACCCCCCTCTCTCTCTCTCTAAAAGAAATGGCTTTGTTCAGACCTGAAGAGGGAATGGGATCTGCTTGGTTTAAAATGCCCAACTATGTCAGTAAAGTGCCTCTATAACTCCATGAGGACTTATGAATCCATCCATCCATACATACATACATACATACATACATACATACATACATACATACACACATACAGCACCCTAATTCATAGACTACAAATGACTGTAATAGCTGGTGCCTTCAAAATTTGCAAAACATTCTTGCGATTCAAGGGATGACAATTTCTTTTCTTTTGCAACTTTGCCTCCAAGAAGGTGGCCAGTCAAAAATGTACTAGAAATTAAGAGAAAGAGAAACATACATACATTAGATATAAAAATCTTATTAGTTATACATTTAAAAATGAGAAAACTCATCGCTAGAACAATCGTTAAAACAACTAAATACTGTCAAAGACAGCGATGGACAAAAATGTCTCAAAAGTGGCCAACAGAGAGACAATTCACAATATTTCATCTGCCTGTCACCCACCTTGGGGATTGTCTCTTTGTTTACCATTGGCCGCCAGTCTCTGTCCTCTGAAGCATTTTTGCCCATCGCTGTCTTTGACAGCATTTAGCTGTTTTAATTGTTGTTCTAGCGAAGTCCTTTCTCATTTTTATATATATTCAGGTGCATATATATTTCATCTCGATCAGAGACAGTATTGTCTTTTCATTTACCTATTAGTTATATTTTTTTTTACATTAACCTCTTCAGTGCCGTAGGGGAGATAACTCGTCCTAACATGTTTGAACTCTTTTCCAACAGTTCATAACTTCAAAGCTAGATGGGGTTACTAGTTTATTGATGTTTGTCAATTATTCAGATATGTGTTGTTAATAAATGTTTGTTTAAAAAAATAGTCATTTTACTGAAAAAAACAAACCCGGCACACCAACTGTAGCTGTGTAAAATATACATGGCAGTCAACAAGTTAAAATATTCTGGCAACCATTTTAAAACCCAGCTTTTTATCACAACACATTTAATGATTTTGTACCCATACAAATACGATCCATCAATGTCATCAAATTTTAAATAAATAACAGAATTGTGCTTGTTGTAATTTCAATCAATTACAATTTGATGATATATGCCTTTTAAAGTGATTTTAGAAATTTAACATAGACAAACTATTTTATTATTTATATATATCCCGCCGAGGTTAACTTTGCCTTTCATCCTTATGGGGTCGATAAAATAAAGTACCAGTAATACACTGGGTATTTGCTGGCCTTGTGCCAAAAGTAGAAACAATTATTTATATATATATATTAATTTTTTAGTTTTATGTAATTTAGGTTTTATTCATAGTTGTATAAATAACATTACAAATATGTTTTAAATATATACATAAATAACATTTCAAATACAAATGTGTAAATAACATTATAAATTGCTCAAAATTCGTTCAGAAGAACATTACAAATATAATGTCATTGATAAACACAAATATAAACGCATAAAAGAGAGATAAAAAACATTTTTAAAAAGGAGAAAAAAAAAAGGAGGGGGCAACTCACCACCAAGTGCGACAATCGGCCGCACATCACATCATAAGGGTTAACTAAACACTTTGAGGCAAGCCAACATGCTCGTGGCATTGCCAAAGGTGATGGTGAGGCTGAGGCACTGAAACAACCAAGCACCTTCATGTGTATCACCTGATACCTCAGTAAGGCGAGCTGCCAGCGATGACAAGAACTTTGCTGTCAGCGGCTGAACTCCACCAAACGTCTCGAATGCCACAGGTTGATATATTCGTAAATTATCACAGATAAAGGATAGAAACTACATAATAACACAGCAGCTGCAGCCTGATGTCATCTGTCACCCTCATATCAATAATTGGAACAGGCTGATTGTTGTTTGGATGAAAGATCTAGAGTGTCTTTGATGAGTACTATTCTAACCATGACAACCCTGATTTTTTAAGGGTATGCCTAGGATTATATTATTCAGTGTCTCTTAAAAATGAGTGTGATATGGCTGCTGTTTCTAACAGATTCAGCAACCATGTACAAGCTCTACCTATCATAAACATGTAAGAGACTCATCAGATGAATTCTGAATATTTAAATTGTTGTGGTTTCAATTTATTAAGAGTGAAATATTATTGCAAATAAACTTAGTCACAACAAACTATGTCACAACAAACTTAGTCACAACAAACTTAGTCACAATAAACTTAGTCACAATAAAATTAGTCACAATAAACTTAGTCACAACAAACTTAGTCACAATAAACTTAGTCACAATAAACTGTAAATGTACAAATATATAATACACTGATATCAATGTCAAACATGCTATCTTCAAGATAGCGTGTTTGTACTTGAAGTTGTATATTATGTTTGTGTTGTTTGATTGGGATTGGTTGGTCGTTTGTGATGTTGTTTTTACTTGTTAATTGCTTCGTTAAAATATATTTGCTGATTAATTCTGGAACTTTTATCTTCTCTGCCGGGTGATTTTTGTGTTCACATATATTTTCTGTATATCTTTGGTAATCTAATAGTAAATTTTATTTTTTGTGATTTTTTTTATAAGGTTCGGCTTTCTTTTTATAAGGCTTGGCTTCCATTTCTCTAAAGAAAGTGTCTTTTAGTAAAGTATTTTATACTATTTATTCATTTCTTAGTTGCCTTTGTTAAGATACGGTTATAATAATAGTTGTGTTTATTTTAGTTTAACTGTGCTTTTACCTTTGTCCGTATATATAAAGTTTATATTGTTTGGTGTTTATATTATTTCTTATCAATACAATTTCTATGTTGCATAGATTAAATACAATTTGTTAAAAACTACACTATTCTATTTTATATTGTTGAATCAGTCATAATATATTTGTTAAGCCATTTTTCTAGTATAGCAACTCACAAATGTTATATAAAATTGGTGGTGGTACAGAATTACTGAATCAACTATATAGGCTTGTAAAACATCCGGTAGAAATAAATTCAATAGATACCTAATGTTTAGAAATTTATTATTCAAATAATACTGAAATGACCTACAGGTCAATAATGCCCCTTCTGAGTTTTTTCAGATAGCTTTATGGAAGGTTGACCTTCACCTTTTAACATTTCTTAAATAAAAAGGGATTTTCTACGACAAGCAAAGCATTGTCAAACCACAAGCTGAGCAAAGCAGAAACATGTCAATTGTACACACAATACTACTTCTAACATTAGGAGTCTTATTACAGAATAGTTATGTTTCAGCTCATGGTAGATTGTTAGATCCAGCGGGTCGTTCTAGCATGTGGCGTTTTGGTTTCCATAATCCCATTAATTACAATGACAACCAACTTTATTGTGGTGGCTTTAATGTAAGTTCTTCAATAATTTTTTTCTTTGCTTAACTTTCAATACATTTGTCAGTCTACCGAACAAATATGTTTATGCAACAGATAATACATACATACATAATTCATTCATACATATATAT
This sequence comes from Eledone cirrhosa, assembly GCA_964016885.1. Classification (NCBI taxonomy): domain Eukaryota; kingdom Metazoa; phylum Mollusca; class Cephalopoda; order Octopoda; family Eledonidae; genus Eledone; species Eledone cirrhosa. The sequence goes on from OZ024749.1 coordinate 39,255,417, forward strand.
ATGCATATATATATTCATATATATATATAGGTAATACATACATACATTTATATATATATATATGCATATATATATATATAAATGTATGAATGTATGTATGTATTACATATATCTCCGACATCACACACTTACACCTCTCCAAGACAATGTCACTGGACCGAGACCTTTGGCGGTACTCAGTAACAGAGAAGACCCGCCTTACCTAAATATATAGTAAAACCTACTCCAGCCAGTAGGCATCTCTAACAAATACACCCCGTCCCACCACCCCCACCCGATCCACACCACCCCGTTCTATGTAAAGTTATGTTGGTGCCGCGCCATCGAGGCCGAAACAAATGAGATCGTGTAGGTGTCACGACAAAAAAACACACAGTCCACGCTGTAATGTGGCCGTGTAGGCAACACGGTAAAAACCTCCCAGACCCACACTGTAAATGTGGTTGGTGTTAGGAAGGGCATCCAACTGTAGAAAACCTGCCAGACAGTCCTATGCGAGCAAGACAATCACTCTTGCCTCAAGTGGGACTACCCCCGTCCAAACCCATGCAAGCGTGGAACACGGACGTTAAACGCTGATGATGATGATGATGATGATATATCATCACCATCATCATCATCATCATCATCATCATCATCATCATCATTTTACGTCTGCTCTTCCCTACTTGCAAGGGTGGGGCAGGTCTTATTCAGCACAGCATCTCTCCACTTGTCACGGTCCTTCGTCATCTCTACCGTGAGCTTCAGCGATCTGAGGTCTGTTCTCACCACCTCCGCCCATGTTTTTCGTGGTCTACCTCTACCACGTCTTCCTTCAACTGGCATTTCCTGGGCCTTCTTTACCCATCGGTCATCCTCCATGCGCATCACATGTCCATACCACCTCAGTCTCCTCTCCCGTACACTACATTCTATCCCTCTCAGATACAGTTTCTCTCTCAACACATTCATGCTGGGTCGTTCACGCACATTGACACTGCACATCCAACGGAACATGCTTGCCTAATTTCTCTCCAACCATCGCATATCCTCTGCAGTTGCTGCCAATGTCTCATTATCATGCAACATTGCGCTCCTCACACAGGCATCATATAACCGGCCTTTCGTACGCAGCTCCCTAAACTTCTTCCAACCCGTCCTTATTCTAGATACTATGGCCTCGGAACACCCTCCTCCCATGCTAATCTGATCTCCTAAGTACCGGAAGCTATCCACCACTTCTATAGCGCCCGCCTGCATTTGAAAAATGTGTCTATCAATGCGACTTCTACTGTCAAATTTCCCTGTACATCTACTGCATACATATTTCTCCCTACCTGTTAGTTTGCCCGCTATCCCACTACATCTCTTGTGTACCCAGGATTTGCATTGTGTGCATTTTATAGAATTTATGCCAGTTCCTTTTCTGCATATCGAACATGGCCATTTCCCTGACGGAATCGGAGTTTTGTCCTCTTTTCTACTCATCAACACTTTTGTCTTAGCTAGATTTACTCTCAGTCCTCTTGCTTCCAACTGCTGTTTCCATAGCCAGATTTTATTCTCTAGCTCCTCTACTGATTCTGCTATAAGAACCAGATCGTCAGCATAGAGAAGTTCCCATGGACAGCCAGTCTGAAACTCCTCTGTTATGGCTTGGAGGACTATAATGAACAAGAGCGGGCTGAGGATCGAACCTTGATGTACTCCTACTTGTATCTGGAATTCTTCACTAAACTCCATTCCTACCCTGACTTTACTGAGAGTACCTCTCTACAAAGTTTGCACTGTCCTCACAAGCCATTCCTCAACACCTAGTTTCCTTAGGGACCACCAGATGACAGATTGTGGTTCCCTATCAAAGGCCTTCTCTAGGTCAACAAAGGCTAAGTATAGTGGCTTATTTTTCTTTAAGAACCTCTCTTGCAATTGTCTCACCAAGAAGAGGGCATCTGTTGTACTCTTCCCAGGCACAAAACCAAACTGCATCTCATCTAGTTTGACCCTTTCTCTAATTAGTTGTGCTAATATCCTTTCTGCCACTTTCATAACCTGATCCATCAGTTTTATACCCCTATAATTGCTCCTCTCCAGAGCATCCCCTTTACCTTTGTAGAAATTTATGAGAATACTGCTGCACCAGTCTTTGAGTATGACACCACCATATATAGCCTGATTGATGATGCGTGCAACCAGCTTAGTACCTACGTCCCCTGATGCCTTCAGCATCTCAGCAACTATTCCCGATGGTCCAGCAGCTTTACCATTTTTTATTTCCTTAATCGCCTCGTGGACCCTATATTCGTCAATCTCAATAGCTGGTCCCTCTGTCGGATCTACTAAGGGTAATTTCTCTCTCTCCCATTCGTTCTCCATATTCATCAGTCTCTCATAATGACATTTCCAGGCCTCTTTTTTCTGATCATTCGTGACACTAAGTACACCGGCATCATTCCGGACGCATTTATCTCCAACAACATCCTAATTTGCATTGACACACTACCTTGCAATGTGGAACACTGCACCGCCTCTGATCTTCCCGTCGCAGAACATTGGCAAACCTCCTACTCTCAGCCTCCCTGCGTGCTAAGTACACCTGATGTCTAGCTTCTCTCTTAGTGGCTGTATATTCTTCCCTACTCCCACCCTTTTTCCACGCCTTCCATGCTAGTCTTTTGTCTCTAATGGCCTTATCTACTATGCTGTTCCACCACCAGAGCTCTGCTCCAGCCACAAGTTTCATCAGTAGTCTGCAGTAAGTTGTCACGTAAGAAATTCCAGTTATTATCTATGTCATACATCTCTAAATCGTCTTCTTTTTCATCATACACATCTTGAAGGGCTTTCCTAAATTTGTATTTTAGTGAAAGGTCTTTTAGCTTCCAGACCTTTATTCTCCACACCTTCCTGTATGTCTCATTCCATCTCTTGCTTACTGAGATATATATATATAAATGTATGTATGTATGAATGTATTATATATATATATATTTCGTTTCTGAATTTGTTTAGCAAGATTCTTTATCTGAAAACGTGTGTTGAAACCGATATTGTTATACTTTGGGAGGGTCATGTTGCCAATAAGAAACACACGCACCAGTTGCTTTCACTTCAATTTATTATAAATTAAATTATAAATTTAAAAAATTTTATAAATTTCCGGTTTGTTGGTTGGTTCCACAACCGGAAATTTATTAATTTTTTAAAATTTATAATTTAATTTATAATAAATTGGAGTGAAAGCAACTGGTGCTTGTGTTTCTTATTGGCAACATGTCCCTCCCAAAGTATAACAATATATATATATATATATATATATATATTGTTATACTTTATGAGAATACTATATATATATAATATATATATATATATATATATATATATATGCAAAAGTTCTATTTAAATTGTTGGGATACAACAAGCAAATATTTTTATAACTGATATAAAGCACTCAACAAGTATTTGGAGTAAACATACGATATTAACAAATGGAAACTATATTTATAAAACCATATTTATTTTATTATACATATTTCAAGGACACCAAGTTAAATTATGGTATGCTTTCATCAGACAAAATATAATATAGATCAGTTTTATAAATAAATATTGACATACCCTTAAAAAATGCAACCATTACTGTTGGAAGCTCCAGGATAGTGGAGTTGTTACTAATATAAGTAAACAACTCCACTATCCGGGAGCTTCCAACAGAAATGGTTGCATTTTTTAAGGGTATGTCAATATTTATTTATAAAACTGATCTATATTATATTTTGTCTGATGAAAGCATACCATAATTTAACTTGGTGTCCTTGAAATATGTATAATAAAATAAATATGGTTTTATAAATATAGTTTCCATTTGTTAATATCGTATATATATATATATATATATATATATATATATATATTATCATCATCATCATCATCATAATCATTTAACATCTGCTTTCCCTACTAGCAAGAGCTGGATGGGTCTTCATTGACCAAGTCAGTACCAAATCGAGGCTACTAACCTACCATACAGGCCAGGGGGGTCTGTATTTTCTTTATATATGGTTTCACATTCTACCTAGAGCATGAGAGAGGTTGACATGTCTTTGACACAACTGGGGGTCTTCCCAATCTGTTGTTTGGCAAGCTTTCAATAGTTTGATCAATAAGGCAGGATGTGTATATATATATATATATATATATAGAGAGAGAGAGAGAGAGAGAGAGGGAGAGAGAGAGAGTACCTTGTAAAGCAAAGATGGAAAACAGATTCTTGTTTCATACTTCTTTGTGATACATACAGGAATCGCAAACACAAGGTTCTAAAAACTTTCGCTAAGTACAAACCACTACCTCCCTACGGACAACTGACGCTGCACACCAGGCCCGAACACGGAAGAGCCGAACTCCCACTGTCATCCCCTCGCCATCTCTCTCACCCTCACCATCTCTCTGTATTATGAGCAACCGGGGTCCCACGTGCTGATCACCCCATGGTCCCGGCGGACAGAATGGAGAAGGCGTTTCCCTGGAGGCTAGTAAAGGAGATGCGTTCGAAGGCAGAATGGGGATGGCACTCACCAGTGCCAAGAGTGGGGGAGGATATAGTGTTGGAGAGAATAGCTAAGGAGTGATAGTGGAGGGGGAATGGGTGGGGTGCATAAGATTAAAATAAAAAACAAGTTATTCCTGGTGGAATTTGAACACGAGTGTGAAGAGCTGTAACTGAATAACACAAAAGAATTTTGTCTGTGGTTATAGATCCTACTATAATTTTTTTTATCTTTTTAGCACTGTGTGTATATATTCCCGAGTCTTCAATAATCATTCTCCTCAACTTATTAATTTTTCAGATTTTTTTCCAAACCCCATCGTTTAGTAAATTTTGCTAATATATCTTCGGCGAAATTTTATTTTAAATCGTAACATTCCTGGGACAATCAATTTTTTTTATACATTAAAAAACATTATACATGACAAAAAAAGAACATTACAAGAAATCTCATATGTTATAACATAAACAGAATGGGTTGGGTCTCAATATATAAACTAAATGACTAAATCAATGGAGACAATCTAAAAAAAATTCTTCTTCTTCTTCTTCTTCTTCTTCTTCTTCTTCTTCTTCTTCTTCTTCTTCTTCTTCTTCTTCTTCTTCTCCTCCCAAGTGAATAGGCCTACTCTGAGTATGCGCCTATAAATTGTAGGTGGAAAACTGGGAGAGGGCACTTGCCCTGGAAGTCAGGGTCACCGTGGCTTTTTTTAATGGGCTTTCTCCATGAGTGTCCCTCGAAAGCTCCCCACTATTGGGGAATTTTCCTTTGTTTCTTTTTTGTCATTTCCTTTGTTTTTTATTTACATACAAAAATGCCCATTTGTACCGTCCTGTGCTGTCCTTAATGTTATACTTTATGTCAACCCTTGTGCTTAATAAAGAAAAGATTATTATTACTGGTGGTCAGGGTCACTGTGGCTTTTTAATGGGCTTTCTCCATGAATGTCCCTCGGAAGTCTCCCCCCTATTGGGAATTTTTTTCATTGTTCTATTATTACATCCTCTGTTTTTTGTTTTTTTACACGCAGAAATGCCCTTTTGTACCGTCCTGTATTGTCTTGTACTGTCCTTAATGTCTACTTTGTGTAAACCCTTGTGGTTAATAAAGAAAGCATTATTATTATTATTATTATAAAGTACCAGTAATGCACTGGGTAATTGCTGGCCTTGTGCCTAAAGTAGAAACAATTATTACTATTATTATTAGGGTCGGACACCATGCTTTGATGCATAGAGTTACGGTCCTTGCCATTCTGAGTTCAAATCCCGCCGAGGTTAACTTTGCCTTTCATCCTTACAGGGTCGATAAAATAAAGTACCAGTAATGCACTGGGTAATTGCTGACCTTGTGCCAAACGTAGAAATAATTATTATTATTATTCCTGAGAGGGTCAAAGGCAGATGAATAATATCAAAAACAACCATCACCAGAGGACCAGACTGGATTTCCAAATGAGACTACCCAAGCTTATGGATGCTATCTTACCATCTTGCTTGTGTTTTACCCCTTGGGTTCTTCTTCCCATTTAACTTTGCCAATAAAATCTGATCTGCGGTTCTTTCCTTTAATTTTATTTTTGCAACTGATCTTAAAACAGTTTTGTGATATGGTTGTTTAAAAATTTCTCATAATGATTTCTTTTGTTATTTTAGGAACAATGGTATAAAAATAAAGGAAAATGTGGAGTGTGTGGGGATCCATACAATGGAAAACGTGAAAACGAAGCTGGTGGAAAATATGCTAATGGAATAATAGCAGCAAATTACAAAGAAGGAGATGAAATAAAAGTGACTGTAGAATTAACAGCAAACCATTTAGGTGGCTTCTTTGAATTTAATCTCTGTCCTGTGAACAATCCTAGAATACGAGCAACTGAAAACTGTTTTTTCAATCACCCCGTATTGACATTAGATGGAAAGAGACGTCATATTTTACCAACAAAAAATTCTGGTTTGTTTTATATAATTCTTAAATTACCACAAGGAATTTACTGTACACAATGTGTATTTCGATGGAAATATAATGCAAGTAAGTTGATTTGTTTTTATTATTGACAAAATATCAACCAACCTATATTATTTATTGTTGACAAGATATCAACTAGCCTATACTATTTATTATTGACAAGATATCAATTAACCTATACTACTTATTGTTGACAAGATATCAACCTATACTACTTATTGTTGACAAGATATCAATTAACCTATACTTCTTATATTAACAAGATATCAACATATACTACTTACGTTAACAAGATATCAACTAACTTATACTACTTATTGTTGACAAGATATCAACTAACTTATACTACTTATTGTTGACAAGATATCAACCTATACTACTTATTGTTGACAAGATATCAATTAACCTATACTTATATTAACAAGATATCAACATATACTACTTACGTTAACAAGATATCAACTAACTTATACTACTTATTGTTGACAAGATATCAACTAACTTATACTACTTATTGTTGACAAGATATCAACTAACTTATACTACTTATTGTTGACAAGATATCAACCTTTACTACTTATTGTTGACAAGATATCAACCTACCTATATTACTTATTGTTGACAAAAATACCAGTCAAGTACTGGGGTTGATTAAATCAAATTTGTCTAAATTAGAAATCATTATTAGCTGGAGCAGTAAAGTGCTTTCTTTACTGAAACAAAAACTCTAAGGTTTTATTCTGTTTTATCTTTCTTCATATTCTTATGATTTTTCAATCTCCCTCTCTAAAAAACGGATGTTAAATGATGATGATAAATGATGATGTGTGTGTGTGTCTGTATATATAAATATTTTTAAAAATTATATTTATTCTCAGATACATCATGGGGCTGTGATGGGAGCAGATGTTGTCCAGGATGTGGGCCACAAGAACAATTCTATGGATGTGCTGATGTAGCAATTGCTCGGAGAAATTCCTTTGAATGGAGAACAACTACAATAACATCTAAGAGTACTGTATGTGAAGCAAAGCTACCTTGGCGAAATAACCCAGCAGCCACCCCTTGGTGTATACGTCGTTGTAGGTTTAGTGTGTGTCCTTACAAGTATTGTGAAGATGCTTGCAAACTTTTAGTACCACACAATTATCCCATACCTTTATTTTCTAAGAAATCTCTTGATGAGTTTTGGAAAAATATGCTTCGGTCTAGTAATGCTACGACTATGTCACAATAAAATGGCAGTTTAAAAACAAAAGAATCTCAACTAATACTCATATATATACACAGTTTCATTCTGTCATTACCACAACAGAGGTCTGACAAGCTTTTGATTCCAGAGTCAGGCCAGATCAATACAGATCACAACTTGAGCTGATCAATAGCGAAATGCACATCATCACTACTCAATAAATGTAATGAAGGCATAACAAATCATCCTTTTATTATTATTATTGTTATATCTATCTATCTATCTATCTATCTATCTATCTATCTATCTATCTATCTACATATCTCTCTCTATCTCTCTCTCTCTATATATATATATATATACATACTTATATATTTATATATATATATTTATATATATATATATATATATATATATATATACAGTATTTTCCGTTGTGTTGTAATATAAATATTACACACAGTAGATTATCAGCTCACGTAGAGTTTGCTCGACGGTTCCAGTTGTAGTTCCAAAAGTAATCCGGAGAAAAATAGAAAGATTTGAATGGATACAGTTTAGTTGAAAGGAATTTATTGACACGTGTTTCTATAACAGTTACATAACCTAAAACAGCTATCTACAAACTTTTAGTTATGCAGACATTCAATATTTCAATGTTATTATTTACTGTCATTTCATCAGAATAATATTACTGAGGACCTATTTAGTTTTTATAGAGAATATTAGGAGGGAGGGGTGAAGTTGTTAGAAGAATAGTTGAAGGAGTGGTTTTTCGATAGCAGTGAGAATTCTTGGTGGCAGTGAGTAATTAGATTCCCATCTGTTGTTTTGACATTTTTTATAGAATATATTATTGGTTATTTTTCTAAATCTATAGAAGGATTAGAGATAGTAAAGATATGCGTGGTTGGTTTTGTGTTTGCACTTAACATTCAGACTTAAATTTTTCTTTCAAGTGTACGTATTCTTTCACCCACGCATTCACACACAAATATATTTGCACACCTCTACAAAATACATATATTCACAATTCACATATTCATACTTACATATATATACACATGCATACACATATATATACACACATGTATTCATGTACATACATACGCGCTCATGTGTATACATTTTCATACTTGAGTATGAAAATGTATACACATGAGCGCGTATGTATGTACATGAATACATGTGTGTATATATATGTGTATGCATGTGTATATATATGTAAGTATGAATATGTGAATTGTGAATATATGTATTTTGTAGAGGTGTGCAAATATATTTGTGTGTGAATGCGTGGGTGAAAGAATACGTACACTTGAAAGAAAAATTTAAGTCTGAATGTTAAGTGCAAACACAAAACCAACCACGCATATCTTTACTATCTCTAATCCTTCTATAGATTTAGAAAAATAACCAATAATATATTCTATAAAAAATGTCAAAACAACAGATGGGAATCTAATTACTCACTGCCACCAAGAATTCTCACTGCTATCGAAAAACCACTCCTTCAACTATTCTTCTAACAACTTCACCCCTCCCTCCTAATATTCTCTATAAAAACTAAATAGGTCCTCAGTAATATTATTCTGATGAAATGACAGTAAATAATAACATTGAAATATTGAATGTCTGCATAACTAAAAGTTTGTAGATAGCTGTTTTAGGTTATGTAACTGTTATAGAAACACGTGTCAATAAATTCCTTTCAACTAAACTGTATCCATTCAAATCTTTCTATATATATATATATATATATACATACTTATATATATACCGAATGAAACAGTTCTAGTCCTGTAGAAGCCATTTCTATATTAAATATATATATATATTCTCGTCTAACCCATGCTAGCATGGAAGAACAGACGTAAAACGGTGATGATATATATATATATATATATATATATATATATATATATATATATCATCATCATCATCATCGTTTAACGTCCATCTTCCATGCTTGCATGGGTATGGACGAGAGTTTTCCCACTTGAGGCAAGAGTGGTTGTCTTGCTCACATAGGACTGTCTGGCGGGTTTTCTACGGCTGGATGCCCTTCCTAACACCAACCACGTTTACAGTGTGGAACTGGGAGGTTTTTACCGTGTTACCTACACGGCCACATTACAGCGTGGACTGTGTGTTTTTTTGTCGTGACACCTACACGATCTCATTTGTTTCGGACTGGATGTTGTGGTACCAACATAACTTTACATTGAAAGGGGTGGTGTGGATGGGGTGGGGGTAGTGGGACGGGGGTGTATTTTGTTAGAGGTGCCTACTGACTGTAGTAGGTTTCACTTTGTACTTAGGTAAGGCGGGTCTTCTGTATAACTGTGTAGCGCCAAAGATCTCGGTCCAGTGACATTTTCTTGGAGAGGTGTAAGTGTGTGAGGTCGGACGGAATTTATCAAGTCGTCCCAGGTTTTTCTGGGTCTGCCTACTCTGTGGCTACTGTCTATTTTTATTGCCCTGCACTTTTTTATACAGCTGTCGTCTTTCATGCGCATCACGTGACCATACCAACGTAGTGTTCTCTCGAGTAAACAACATCTGATCCCTCTTATTTCTAATTTTTCCCTTAGTTCGTTTATGCTTTGCCGATCACGTATATTACTATTACACATCCAGCGGAATGTATATATATATATATATATATATATATACATAAAATAAAGTTAAATAAAAGTCAAATGATTAAAATTTAGCTTCGTTTATTACTGCTATATATATTTCAGTGACAGCCATCTTTGGCTGTGACCTCTTCAGGCAGTTTGAATTAGTATGGTATAGACAAGTACATATGTTGTTGAGGTGTATAATATTGTCAATACTATGATATGCCCAGTTCCTTGTTGGGTTGTTATTTCACCGAGGAACTGGAGTCATATCCATATATATATATACATATATATATAACTAAGACTGTTATTTGTCTCAACTAGAACATAAACAAATGTAAAGTAGTAAACCCATACTTTTCACAAACTCAATTAAATGCTAATTATAATCCTACAATTAAACCTATACACCAAAGCATACAACACCAGCCATAAATTAAATTCAAACAATAACCATACCAACCTGCTTCAAATACTAGTATGGGGGTGACAAGTGCCATCAGGCTGCAGCTGTCATATTACATAATTTCTATATTACTCTGCAACAACTACTACCCTATTAGCAGATGTCACATGTATATTACTGGTATGGGGGTGACAGGTATCACCAGGCTGCAGGTGTGATGTTATGTAGGTTCTATATTATTCTATATTACTCTAGTCTTGTATGTTCTCATGTCTATGAATATCTCAATAAAAGAAATAACACTAAAATGCATTTTGTTTATTTTAATATTGTAAAAAAATATATACTTCATCTTTGCTTAACCTTTTAGTATTTACATTACTCTATAGTTACTAAAGGCTTTATCTCATTTAATTACCTCACATAATATCAAATCTATAAGATATTGACATTATTTATTTTGAGAACAATGCTGTAATATTATTATGAATGGCTGGTTACAGCCGGTTTGAACAGAAAGAGGTGAGAGAATTCTGGCCAGTTATAGCCAGTCTAAATGTTAAAGTGTTAAATAAGCTTTAAGAAAAATATTTATATTATACACTAGATGTTCTTTTTATTTTGGTTTCATCTGGAAATGATTTTATTTTTGTTATATTCAGAATTGTAATTTGTCAATATTCAGCCTCAAATAAATTTTAACATATTACTCTTCTTCGTTGTATTGAGCACTTTTTCTTTCAGTTGATTACATTGCTGTGCACTTCTTTCCAACACAGGCACCCCCCCCCACACACACATACACACACAAACAAACACACACATATATATAAATACATATATATATATATATCATCATCATCATCATCACCATTTTACGTCCGCTTTTCCCTGCTTGCAAGGGTGGGACGGGTCTTATTCAGCACAGCATCTCTCCACCCGTCATGGTTCTTCGTCATCTCCACCGTGAGCTTCAATGATCTGAGGTCTGTTGTCACCACCTCCGCCCATGTTTTTCGTGGTCTACCTCTACCACGTCTTCCTTCAACTGGCATTTCCTGGCACTTCTTCACCCATCGGTCATCTTCCATGTGCATCACATGTCCATACCACCTCAGTCTCCTCTCCCGTACACTACATTCTATCCCTCTCAGACACAGTTTCTCTCTCAACACATTTATGCTGGGTCGTTCACGCACATTTACACTGCACATCCAACGGAGCATGCTTGCCTCATTTCTCTCCAGCCGCCGCATATCCTCTGCAGTTGCTGCCCATGTCTCACTACCATGCAGCATTGCGCTCCTCACACAGGCATCATACAACCAGCCTTTTGTACGCAGGGAGAAACCCTTCTTCATCAGCAGAGGAAGCAGCTCCCTAAACTTTTTCCAGCCCGTCCTTATTCTAGATACTATGGCCTCGGAACACCCTCCTCCCATGCTAATCTGATCTTCTAAGTACCGGAAGCTATCCACCACTTCTATAGCGCCCTCCTGCATTTGAAAAATGTGTCTATCAATGCGACTTCTACTGTCTAATTTCCCTGTACATCTACTGCATACATATTTCTCCCTACCTGTTAGTTTGTCTGCTATCCCACTACATCTCTTGTGTACCCAGGATCTGCATTGTGTGCATTTTATAGAATTTATGCCAGTTCCTTTTCTGCATATCGAACATGGCTATTTCCCTGACAGAATCAGAGTTTTGTCCTCTTTTCTACTCATCAACACTTTTGTCTTAGATAAGTTCACTCTCAGTCCTCTTGCTTCCAACTGCTGTTTCCATAGCCAGATTTTATTCTCTAGCTCCTCTACTGATTCTGCTATAAGAACCAGATCGTCAGCATAGAGAAGTTCCCATGGACAGCCAGTCTTAAACTCCTCTGTTATGGCTTGGAGGACTGTAATGAACAAGAGCGTGCTGAGGACCGAACCTTGATGTACTCCTACTTGTATCTGGAATTCCTCACTAAACTCCATTCCTACCCTGACTTTACTGAGAGTACCTCTGTACAAAGTTTGCACTGTCCTCACAAGCCATTCCTCAACACCTAGCTTCCTTAGGGACCACCAGACGACAGATTGTGGTACCCTATCAAAGGCCTTCTCTAGGTCAACAAAGGCTAAGTATAGTGGCTTATTTTTCTCTAAGAACTTCTCTTGCAATTGTCTCACCAAGAAGAGGGCATCTGTTGTACTCTTGCCAGGCACAAAACCAAACTGCATCTCATCTAGTTTTACCCTTTCTCTAATTAGTTGTGCTAATATCCTTTCTGCCACTTTCATAACCTGATCCATCAGTTTTATACCCCTATAATTGCTCCTCTCCAGAGCATCCCCTTTACCTTTGTAGCAATTTATGAGAATACTGCTGCACCAGTCTTTGGGTATGACACCACCATATATAGCCTGATTGATAATGCGTGCAACCAGTTTAGTGCCTACGTCCCCTGATGCCTTCAGCATCTCAGCAACTATTCCCGATGGTCCAGCAGCCTTACCATTTTTCATTTCCCTAATTGCCTCGTGGACCCTATATTCGTCAATATCAATAGCTGATCCCTCTGTTGGATCCACTAAGGGTAATTTCTCTCTCTCCCATTCGTTCTCCACATTCATCAGTCTCTCATAATGACATTTCCAGGCCTCCTTTTTCTGATCATTCGTGACACTAAGTACACCGGCATCATCCTGGACACATTTATCTCCAACAACATCCTGATTTGCATTGACACACTGCCTTGCAATGTGGAACACCGCACGCCTCTGATCTTCCCGTCGCAGAACATTGGCAAACCTCCTACTCTCCGCCTCCCTGCGTGCTAAGTACACCTGACGTCTAGCTTCTCTCTTAGTGGCTGTATATTCTTCCCTACTCCCACCCTTTTTCCAAGCCTTCCATGCTAGTCTTTTGTCTCTAATGGCCTTATCTACTGTGCTGTTCCACCACCAGGTCACTCTCTGTCTGGTTGGAGCTCTGCTCCAGCCACAAGTTTCATCAGTAGCCTGCAGCAAGTTGTCACGTAAGAAATATATATATATATATATTATTATATATATATATTTGTGAAGATTAAAATCCGAAGAGGGCTCGATAAAGATTATCTATATATGGTATATATATATATATATATATATATATATATATATATATATATATATATATATATATATATATATATATATATATATAAATATATATATGACATATCTACATACACATACACACACACATATATACACATCTGCATACACATACACACTCATATATATATATATATATATATATGTACATACACGCATATATGCACACCACATACACATATATATGATTGGCAAAGTGTAGATGAACTGAGAGAAACTGTGCATAAGAAGGATCAAATGCAATGTGCAAGAGAGGAGATTGCATTTGTATGGACATGTGATGTGTATGAAGGATGACAGCTGTATAAAAAGGTGCAGAATGACAAAAAGTGCCCAGCCTACACTGTAAAGTGGTCGTGTAGGTCTCATGACAAAAAGTGCCCAGCCTACACTGTAAAGTGGTCGTGTTGGTGACACAACAAAAAGTGCCTAGCCCAGCCTACACTGTAAAGTGGTCGTGTTGGTGAGACAAACAAAAAACGCCCAGCCTACACTGTAAAGTGGTCATGTAGGTCTCATGACAAAAAGTGCCCAGCCTACACTGTAAAGTGGTCGTGTTGGTGACACAAACAAAAAACGCCCAGCCTACACTGTAAAGTGGTCATGTAGGTCTCATGACAAAAAGTGCCCAGCCTACACTGTAAAGTGGTCGTGTTGGTGACACAACAAAAAGTGCCCAGCCTACACTGTAAAGTGGTCATGTAGGTCTCATGACAAAAAGTGCCCAGCCTACACTGTAAAGTGGTCGTGTTGGTGACGCAACAAAAAGTGCCCAGCCTACACTGTAAAGTGGTCATGTTGGTGAGACAAACAAAAAACGCCCAGCCTACACTGTAAAGTGTTCATGTAGGTCTCATGACAAAAAGTGCCCAGCCTACACTGTAAAGTGGTCGTGTTGGTGACACAACAAAAAGTGCCCAGCCTACACTGTAAAGTGGTCATGTAGGTCTCATGACAAAAAGTGCCCAGCCTACACTGTAAAGTGGTCGTGTTGGTGATGCGACAAAAAGTGCCCAGCCTACACTGTAAAGTGGTCATGTTGGTGAGACAAACAAAAAACGCCCAGCTTACACTGTAAAGTGGTCGTGTTGGTGACGCAACAACAAGTGCCCAGTCTACACTGTAAAGTGGTCGTGTTGGTGACACAACAAAAAGTGCCCAGCCTACAATGTAAAGTGGTCGTGTTGGTGACAACAAAAAGTGCCCAGCCTACACTGTAATGTGGCCGTATAGATAACATGACAAAAAGCACCCACACTGTAAATGTGGTTGGCATTAGAAAGAGCATCCAGCTGTAGAAATCAAGCCAACATCAGTTCTGCATGAGCAAGATGTGGTCATCTGATCTGCTTTGTCTCACAATAGGGCGACTCGTCTAACCCATGCTAGTGTGGAAAATAGACATTAAACGATGATGATGAAGAGGAGGATACACACACACATATATATATATATATATATGTACACACACGTGTTCACACACATATATGTATGTACACACATATATGTACACACACACACGTGTACACATACATATATGTACACACACATACACACACACACACACACACACACACATATGCATATACATATATGCATACACCTGCATGCTGTCAGTTTCTACAATGAGCGTTCCAACTGCTCAATCAGTGAAACAGCCTGGTGATGAAATTAATGTGTAAGTAACTGAGCATTCCTCAGGCATGTGTTCTCTTAACATAATTCTGAGGGAGATTCAGCATCACATGTTAATAGTACAGTCCATTCAATAGGCTTCCATATAGTTTCTGCCTACCAAATTCCACTCATAAAGCATGAATTGACCTGAGGCTATAATAAAAGATGTCATTTAGTGAGATTGAACCAAGGACCCAAGGATTGCATAGTGAACCTTTTGACTCTGATGTTTCAATGAACATTCCGGAAATTTTCATCATCCACACATCAAGTGAATTTCAATGATTTACATAATTCTATTAAAATATATTTTTGTATTTTTAAAAATTTCATTTACAATTTTGGTCGCTCTCTGACAGGTTTGCAGTCACGCCCGTAGCAGTGTCCTTGGTCCAAGGACCACCTCCCTACTCACCACCATCAGCACAGAGTTGGCTACCCGTATGTGTAAGCCTCACAAGCTGGAATGGCTCTTCCAATGCATCTCCCTCACCATTCTCTGCGAAAAAGCTGTCTCTCTTCTGTCTGCCGGGGTCGCAGGTTGGCCAGTGCGTGGGCCCCCATTTCCTTAAAATAGTGAGAGATGGGGAGAGCGAGCGAGATGGGGGCAGTGACTATACCAAAAGTTAACTGATTTTATGTTATTTGGGGATTTGATTTTGCCCTTCACTTATTACTGTTATCCCTAAATATATTCACAAGAACTCATACAGAGCTTATTGAAACCCTAAAAACTGTTGTGTATTTAGTCACTGAATGGTTTTTACCATTCAATATAGAATAGAATAGACTTCAAAAGTAAAATGTTGCTTACTTAGTCCCAAATATTACATAAGTCAAGTCTATCTTTTGTTAAAAAAATGGAACGTGACAGAATGCATAGTCATAGAAATTTAATGTTTGCTTTTAGTTAACGGGGTCGAGTATCTCTCCAAACAAAATAATAGTTGAAATACATTGCAACTACTAATCTATTAAATTAACAAAGAAGTAGTTTCTGTGGGAGTGCTCTCTGTGAATGAAGAAAATGTCAGTTAAAAGAATCTTTTCAAAATTAGGGTAACCTCACTCCAAAATTATTATAAAGGAAGTGTATTATTCTTATTGAATTCTATAATATAATAGCTAATGGTACTTAACGTTTAACATTCTGCAATGATTTCCCAAAAAATGTACTTATACATGCACCTTTGATGAGTTGTAGTGTGCCTGAGCACTGTACACAATAATTTTCATTATTATTATTTAAAATTTCTAAGAATGGGTTTTAATATATTTATTAGTTAGCACATTGTTGTGAACATTTGCAGTATTAGAGTAAACTTTAACTTTTAATGTAATTCAGTCATAGTGCTATTTTGTACTTTTCAAGAATGTCTTGCTAATGTGGTTTCATGTGGTACAGGACATTGAGTAAGTATATATTTTTTAAATTCATAAAATAAAGAATTAGAAATATAACAAATAACTTTATTACATACTAGCAGTAAAGCCCGGCGTTGCTCGGGGTCGCTCAGTAGCTGTGTTAAAGTTACAATGTTAAGTTTCTTTTTTGGCTTAAAAACTGTAGTGTCTACTGTGCAGACTTGCATGTGGTGTTTTTGATTAATATTCCCTCAACCAACAATATGCCTTATGAAGTTAAGAAAACATAACGATAACCCGAATGTTATAACAAAAGAGGATGCTGGGGATAAAAACTGCACTGGTTATTTATTAACAAAGATCGAAAATGTAAACACTGCAACGCAGAGAAAAACATTAGCGTAACCAAATTATCAGTTATGTCTGTCTGCACGCCTATATCACCTCTCTGCACGACTGTCTGTCTGCACGCCTGAAATATTTGCTTGTTTTACGTAGTCTTTAAATAGACTTGTTTTCAAGTAAAAATATTGTTTTAAAATGCTTTTAAATGGAAATGAAGCAAAACGGAAGCTTAGTGTTCGAACTGATGAATTTTGCAGGTCAATATTTTGCTGGCTCGAACGCTGAGAAAGCCAGCGTAATTTTTTACGTAAGACGCTCAATGTAAACAGAACAAAGGGAAATAACTGATAACTTACGCTCAAAAATCGATACATTATATTCGATTTCGTCACATAGGGTGGGTCAATTTGAAATTTTTTTTTTCCGATGTCTTCGCTAGGGCTCAATGTACAAGTCTAGCAATTTCGGTGCAATTCCGTGAGAGATTCTAAGAGGAGATGTGTGCCAAAAATCGATAGACAGACAGACAACCACAGTTTTATATATATAGATGAGCAACAATCAGTACAAGTGTGCATGTGGAGTGGTTGATGTAGCGGGTGTCACTGAGTGTTCTCTTAGGAAATGCTTTCATGATTTTGTCCGTGGGGTACAGGTGAGATATAACCCGTCCCAGTTGGGGTGTAACATCTGCCACTTCCTGTACTCTCTCCTCACTTTCATTATTTAAATCCCGCCGAGGTTAACTTTGCCTTTCATCCTTACGGGTCGATAAAATAAAGTACCAGTAATACACTGTGTAATTGCTGGCCTTGTGTCAAAAGTAGAAACAATTATTTATAAGGGCGGTGGATTGGCAGTATCGGTAGAGGTGCGGACACCATGCTTTGCAGCAAAGAGTTATGGCCCTTTATGGTCTGAGTACAAATCACGCCGAAGTTAACTTTTGGCTTTCATCCTTACAGGGTCGATAAAATAAAGTACCAGTAATACACTGTGTAATTGCTGGCCTTGTGTCAAAAGTAGAAACAATTATTTATAAGGGCGGTGGATTGGCAGTATCGGTAGAGGTGCGGACACCATGCTTTGCAGCAAAGAGTTATGGCCCTTTATGGTCTGAGTACAAATCACGCCGAGGTTAACTTTTGGCTTTCATCCTTACAGGGTCGATAAAATAAAGTACCAGTAATACACTGTGTAATTGCTGGCCTTGTGTCAAAAGTAGAAACAATTATTTATAAGGGCGGTGGATTGGCAGTATCGGTAGAGGTGCGGACACCATGCTTTGCAGCAAAGAGTTATGGCCCTTTATGGTCTGAGTACAAATCACGCCGAGGTTAACTTTTGGCTTTCATCCTTACAGGGTCGATAAAATAAAGTACCAGTAATACACTGTGTAATTGCTGGCCTTGTGTCAAAAGTAGAAACAATTATTTATAAGGGCGGTGGATTGGCAGTATCGGTAGAGGTGCGGACACCATGCTTTGCAGCAAAGAGTTATGGCCCTTTATGGTCTGAGTACAAATCACGCCGAGGTTAACTTTTGGCTTTCATCCTTACAGGGTCGATAAAATAAAGTACCACTGAGATAATTGCTGGCCTTGTGCCAAAAGTAGAAATAATTATTTATATTATTGCAAACATTATATAATTTATAATAACTGAATTTTAAAACGTCAGGACAGTTGAAATCTTATTTTATTAATAATTCTTTTTAGGAGTTTCTATTTCCTCTTCTACTTTGCTACTTGTTTTGTTGTTTATAAGCATTGTTTAACTAAGTATTGTGTGTGATTGCAAGATATAATATATATATATATATATATATAAATTAATAAAAACAATGAATAAAAACAAAGAAACAGTTCCTTATATTAAAAAATTCATCATTTTACGATCGTTTCTAGGATATATATGTGTGTGTTGGTATGTATATCATATAGATCTATGTAAAAATTTTACAAACTATCAGAGGGAATATACATACCTACACATATATATGCTGTCTTCAGAAATAATATATATATATATATATATATATATATATATATATATATATATATATATATATATATATATATATATAAGGAAAATAGACGAAATCGAAAATGCAACCACAGACCCTCCATCTCAACTCTACTTTTGAAAAGCAGAAGGAGTGCGAAACCGGTAAAGGAACCACATAAATATATATATATTTTTAAAAATATATATATATTTATGGGGTCCGTTTTTTATTTGGGTGCACCGTTTTTTTATGGGGGGGCCGTTTTTTATTTGGGTACCCCGTTTTTTATTTGGGTGCCCCGTTTTTTATTTGGGTGCCCCGTTCTTTTATGGGGGGTTCCGTTTTTTATTTGGGTGCCCCGTTTTTTTATGGCGGGGTCCGTTTTTTATTTGGGTGCCCCGTTTTTTATTTGGGTGCCCCGTTTTTTTATGGGGGGAGGTCCGTTTTTTATTTGGGTGCCCCGTTTTTTATTTGGGTACCCCGTTTTTTATTTGGGTGCCCCGTTTTTTTATGGGGGGGTCCGTTTTTTATTTGGGTGTCCCGTTTTTTTATGGGGAGGGTCCGTTTTTTATTTGGGTGCCCCGTTTTTTATGGGGGGGTCCGTTTTTTATTTGGGTACCCCGTTTTTTATTTGGGTGCCCCGTTTTTTTATGGGTGGGTCCGTTTTTTATTTGGGTGACCCGTTTCTTTATGGGGGGGTCCGTTTTTTATTTGGGTGCCCCGTTTTTTTATGGGGGGGGGTCCGTTTTTTATTTGGGTGCACCGTTTTTTTATGGGGGGCGCCGTTTTTTATTTGGGTACCCCGTTTTTTATTTGGGTGCCCCTTTTTTTATTTGGGTGCCCCGTTTTTTTATGGGGGGGGTTCCGTTTTTTATTTGGGTGCCCCGTTTTTTATGGGGGGGTCCGTTTTTTATTTGGGTACCCCGTTTTTTATTTGGGTGCCTCGTTTTTTTATGGAGGGGGTCCGTTTTTTATTTGGGTGCCCCGTTTTTTTATGGGGGGGCCGTTTTTTATTTGGGTGCCCCGTTTTTTTATGGGGAGGGTCCGTTTTTTATTTTGGTGCCCCGTTTTTTATTTGGGTGCCCCGTTTTTTTATGGGGGGGGGGGGTCCGTTTTTTATTTGGGTGCCCCGTTTTTTTATGGGGGTGGTCCGTTTTTTATTTGGGTACCCCGTTTTTTATTTGGGTGCCCCGTTTTTTTATGGGGGGGGGGGGTCCGTTTTTTATTTGGGTGCCCCGTTTTTATAGTTTCCATTTGTTTAATATCGTATATATATATATATATATATATATATATATATAAAATATTAAACAAATAATGAATAAAACAATGAAACAGTTCCTTATATTAAACAAAAAAAGTTAACTACCGTAAACTCTTGGTAGATTTATCTACATATATATATATATATATATATATATATATATATATATATAAAATATAAGAGCAGAAGATGGTTAAAAGAGTTCCAAGTATTTTATTATACGCATTTCAAAAACAAATATCATCATGGGATGATATCTGCGTTCTCATCAGATAAAATAGGGAAACCTGATATGAAGCTTAAAAAACATCTGTGAGCCGTGAAGTTGATTTAAATATGTTGATTTAAAACTTCACTGCTCGCAAGTGTTTTTTAAGCTTCATATCATGTTTCCCTATTTTATCTGATGAGAACGCAGATATCATCCCATGATGATATTTGTTTTTGAAATGCGCATAATAAAATACTTGGAACTCTTTTAACCATCTTCTGATCTTATATTATTTATACTCCAGTCCTACAAACTGTAGAGTGCTACATATCTGATATTTGCATTGCTTTATCGTGCTACAATAAAACTTACCTCCTACATATATATATATATATATATATATATATATATATAGGAGTAAGTAAGACCCCGACGGCTGAGCTCAAGCCGTTTCGACGGCTAATTCTGTACAGAATTAGCCGTCGAAACGGCTTGAGCTCAGTCGTCGGGGTCTTACTTACTCCTATTACCCACTCTACTACCCTAAGTATTGAGTACTTTGGTGCGTTATGGTCCACCTGGTTCCTTACCACTTTTCCCTCGCTATATATATATATATATATATATATATATATATATATAATTATTGATGCATGGTGTGGACGTGGATGTTTTCAAGAAACATCTTGACACCCTGCTATCCAGGATCCATTAGGCAAAGAAAATTACGCTTTGTTGGTCATTGCCTCAGAGCTGGGGGAAGCGTGCGGGGGGCAGGGGCACCCCAACCTTAAACACTAACCCATAAACCTAACCCTTACCTTAACACTACTCCTAAAACTAACCCTAACCCTCCCTACATTTGGCGTGAGATATCGTTAACTAAAAAAACGAATAATATAACACACGTAAAAAAAATGGTAAAGAAAACTCCGGTGGTGGAGTAAGTAAAGTCCGTGCCGCCCTCTGTCCCTGCGTTTTCCGGTGAAATAATTCCTTTGCAGTATGCTTCAGAGGACAGATTAGTTTACAAGACTTGATAAAAAAAATAAAAAAACAAGAACAAATAATCATTTCCAGCTGAAATCGAGAGGCGTGTGTTTCTATAATAGTACAATATATGTTGTTTTTTTTGTAACAAACTCATAAACTCATTTTAAAAAGAGCGACTGCTTTATATTTCATCGAAAACTTACCGGAAGAATTGGCATCAATTTTTACAAGGAACTTCATGTTTATTACACCGCTTATTAATACGTTGAAAGTTTATTACATTCATACCAGAAAATGTCTCTCTGTTATTATTCAATTGTATATATTATTATATCGTTTTTGTATTGCTTTTCAACTGTTTTAGCTAACCTGACATTTCCAAATCTTTTATTGGTTTCTTTTGATGGGTTTCGATGGGATTATTTGGCTCGTTCTAATGCTACTTTGAACAACTTTAAGTGGATTATCGAAAATGGCGTTTTTGCACGACGTGGTTTACAGAATGCCTTTATTACGAAGACATTTCCTAATCATATCACTTTAGTAACTGGCATGTTTGAAGAGAGTCATGGCATAGTTGGTAATAGAATGTATGATCCTCTTTACAACGAGACATTTACTGGTTCTCATGATCAATTAAGAGATAGCAAGTGGATGGACGACGGTGGCGAACCTATATGGGTAACTAATCAAAAACAAAACACCCAGGCTAGAAGCGGGTGTGTTTACTGGGTAGGTGATAGTTCTAACATAAAAGGGTTTTTACCCTATAGGTATTTAGAATTTAATCCAAAACATTTGTTGAATTTTACTAGCAGAATAGACAAAATTATTGAGTGGTTCACCGACCCTTTATATCCTATCAATTTAGGGCTGTTATATTTTGAAGAACCAGATAAAACTGGGCATAAATTTGGACCCGATTCACAGGAAATTACGAAAAAATTAACTGCTCTTAACAACGATTTAGGCTATCTTCTTCAACGTTTAAACGAAACACGTTTGCTCCGTAAAACAAATATCATCATTACCAGTGACCATGGAATGGCGTATACTCCACCAAATAAAATTATTAACTTGGACTTATACATCACGCCGTCTAAATATCAAATTTTCGAAGCCAATCCTATTGGCAATATCCTACCTAACGAAGGTGAGAACTGATTTCATACATACATACATACACACACACACACACATATATATATATATATATATATATATATATATATACCTACATATATTCATACATATATTACACACACACACACATATATATATATATATAACCATATATTGTTTATTATTTCATAGATCAATTTTATTGCAGTATTGTTTAGCCCCAGGTCAGCCCTCATTAAAAGTCCTAAGGACAAATAAATGATCACCCCGTCTCGTTTTCAGGAATAGAGTATCTAACACTAATTCAATATATCTTTTCATTTTAAGACAGTGGGGTGTTGTTTGTGAGTGTTTTGACTGCTATTTCTAGCACGTACAACGACCGCGTTGACTTCATTATGTTTACGTTGTCAAATGTTTTTTTGTTTTTTTCGATTTGTCCTCGTTGAAATGATTGATTTATATTTGAACGAGATCTTCAATAACGCCATCGAAATGTTTAGTTAGTTTCTTCCGCTTCCTGGAGTATCGGGCAATGAAAGATCTCCCTCAAATGCTGTCGCAACCCTCGTTACCCCCTCCCAAGGGCAGGCCTATGATTGCCAGGGACTCTGCAGTACTTAACCAGGCCTTAACAGGTTTGCTAAGTTGTCGCTACACCCCTCCAACTAGCTTCCACTTGAGAGAGGCTCTCATTAATCTCTTCACAAGCCTGCATAGCAGATGGCCGTATATCTTGTGCCTAGGTCACCCAAACCAGCCCATTCCATGTCTCTGCAAGCAGAAATCTCTGTCGACACAACAATTGGCAGGGTTTGGCACCTTAGTTGATGAGGAAGTTAGGGTTTGGTGACTTCATTGATGGGGAAATTGTGGATTAGCACCTTGGTTGATGGGGAAGTTAAGGGTTTGGTACCCTGGTTGATGGGGTTTGGTGCATTGCCTGATGGGGCAGTTAGAGGTTTAGTGCCTTGAGTGATGGGGAAGTTAGTGGTTTAGTGCCTTGGTGGATGAGGAATTTGGACCATAAAGGCTTTGGACGCTGGTAGAGAGCTGCAGATTTGCTGAGTCTCTTCTTTACATCAGTTTCTGGAAGATTTACACATAGTCGACCCTGACTATACGGGCGATATCCAATTTTAGCTGCCTAAATGCCGCTTACTTGTTACAGTTGCTGCTTCAATGTATGAGGCTATTCCAACAAATTTACATTCCCCTTTTTTTTAGCCGTTAAAAGAAATATAGATTTTTTTTTTTTTTTTTTTTGCGATTTATTTGCCACTGGGGCATAGATTTCTTTATTTGCCCCTTTTTTGTTTGTTTGTTTGTTTGTTTTTTTACGATTTATTAGCCTTTTGGGGTCACACACACACCCGTAGAAAGTGTGCGACCTTTCTGCCAGGGAACACAGAGAGGGGGGGGGGGTACTCCCTTCTTCTCTTACCTGTACAAGCCGATATAGAGAGATGGCCCACTTACACGGGCCATTTATTGCTACTTTCACCCATCTTTCATGGAATTGGCTGGGACTGAGTGCCTTTTTCTCCACCCAGCCAATTCCATGAAAGATGGGTGAAAGTAGCAATAATGGCCCGTGTAAGTGGGCCATCTCTCTATATCGGCTTGTACAGGTAAGAGAAGAAGGGAGCACCCCCCCCCCCCCCACCCCCTCTCTCTGTGCTCCCTGGCAGAAAGGTCGCATACTTTCTACGGGGGTGTGTGTGACCCCAAAAGCTAATAAAACGCAAAAAAACAAACAAACAAAAAAGGGGCAAATAAAGAAATCTATGCCCCAGTGGCAAATAAATCGCAAAAAATCTATTTCTTTTAACGGCTAAAAAAAGGGGGAATGTAAATTTATTGGAATAGCCTCATACATTGAAGTAAACGGCATTTAGGCAGCTAAAATTGGATATCGCCGAATGATGTTACTGTCCAGTTATAAACTGGACCTTACCTTTACCACACCATTGTCAGTACTGTCCAGCTATAATCTGGACCTTACCTTCCTCACACCATTGTCAGTTATAAACTGGACCTTACCCCCCCCCCCTCATCATTATCAGTATTGTTACTGTCCAGCTTTAAACTGGACCGTACCTTCCTCACACCATTGTTGACATTATTATCCATTGATAAACTGGTCCTTACTTTCCCCGTTGACGTCCTTATGACATACACCACCTCCAATCGAAACAAGAGAAGGAGCAGTAGATATTCTTGGAGCTCTCTTTTGACAATACTCAACTTCTCCCTCTTTCTATCTTTAATTCTGACAGCACAGATTTTTATGCAGTGGGCATGTAGTAGAATTGTTAATCAACTATTACCTCACTTCCAGTGTGTATCACATATAGAATAGATGTACCATAGTCCTACATGTTGTACCACTACCTCGATTCCAGTTTCCAGTGTGTATTATGTATAGTATGTGGATTGGCAGTATCGGTAGAGGGTCGGGAGCCATGCTTTGACGCATAGAGTTACGGCCCTTGCCATTCTGAGTTCAAATCCCGCCAAGGTTAACTTTGCCTTTCATCCTTACGGGGTCGATAAAATAAAGTACCAGTAATACACTGGGTAATTGCTGGCCTTGTGCCAAAAGTAGAAACAATTATGTATAGTATAGGTGCACACTATATTGCTGCTTGTCATACCTCTATTTTGCTTCCAGTGTCTATTATGTATAGAATAGGGGCACCATATCCCTGCATGTTGTATGAAACAAGTAAAAGGTTTGGCATCACGAAGGGCATCCTGCTGTAAAACATTACCTCAGAATGTACCCACACACACATATATATATATATATATATATATGTGTGTGTGTGTGTGTGCATCCCAAGATGATAGGTAAAAGTTCTTAAAATATTTAATGCTTTACAATTATTTCAATACTCAAGAAATACAATGCCAGGACAAACATAAAAAATGAAAAGAAAGAAAATCTATATATACTATATACTATATATGGAGGCACATGGCTTAGTGGTTAGAGCATTGGCCTTGCAATCAAAAGGTTGTGAGTTCAATTCTCAGACCGGGTGATGTGTTGTTTCCTTGAGCAAGACACTTTATTTCACATTGCTCCAGTTTACTCAGCTGTAGAAATGAGATGATAGGGACTGGGGACCCTATCATTCCACTACAAAGTGGTCGTGGAGGTGCCACGGCAAAAAAGCACCCAGCACTCACTGTAAATGAGGTTGGTGTTAGGAAGGGCATCCAGCTGTAGAAATCAAGCCAGCATCAGTTCCCGTCCCACCCTTGCAAGCAGGGAAAAGTGGACGTAAAAATGAAATGATGATGATGATGATGACTGAACCTAGAAAATATCTGCAACACCCTAGCCAAACAAAGCTTTTTCCTACAGACCAGCAGACAGTGCTGCCTTTTCAATTGAGTCCCTCAAGGCTCAGTACTCTCTCTCATGCTCCTCAACCTGTAAATCAGTGACAGACTTAAAACAACATCATGACAGTATGGTTATGCAGATGACTGCGTCCTTCTCCACTGATAAAGTCTGAACTAACATAAAGAGCATATTAACAGTAGGCCTGACACAACTGGTAACATATTTCAAGACCTGGAGATTGAAGCTGACCATTGCAAAGACAACTGCAACAGGATTCCACTTGAATACCATGGAGACCAATCACCAGCTCACCGTTAACCTCGATGGCACACCCCTTCCATATAACTCCACACTGAGACCTTCAGCTGGCATATAGGCAGCACCTCAAGTCCTTATGCGGACAGGTGTCCATGAGGATCAACCTTCTATGCTGCTTGACAAGCTCATCATGGGGACTGACACATCCACCCTATGTACCAGCGCTGCAGTATACATGCCTCCTGTATGGTGCGGGAGCTCTCATACTAAGAAGCTAATTACAGTCCTGAAAAACACCTTAAAGCCCATACACCAACTGAATATCTACTTGTGTTCTCGGGCCTTGTTTTTACACCCCTTCGTTGTATCACACAGGTTGATAACGAAGGCCTCAATAGACCCAAATCATCCATTCCAGCACATGGCTGAGGATTCTCAGCTACTAGACCAACATCACTTAATGTCCTGCTGCACTTTCTTTCATCATGCAACTAAACTGCAAAACTAAAATTTCCACATGCTTCAGACGTGAATAGCTAGATGGCAACAAAAATCTCTACCAACACAACTGCATGTCAACCCTATTAGTCCTCCCACTAGGCATTAACCTCTCTCAGAGGGAGTCGGTGTCTTTGAATCAGCTAAAAACAGTTGTCGGCCCATTCAATGCAACCATGCACCGCTGGGGGGGTGCAACACTAAGCAGCTTGCCAGTGTGGCTCGCCAGAGCAGACTGAAAACATAGTGAATGAGTGGGTGCTCAGATCTCCAGTGCCTGGGAGATGTCACGAGATTTGTGTCTCATATAAAAGAAGATTAATTGGTGTATTTCGTCAGAAGCATTGTAAGAAACAAAGTCGACGAAAAGGGAGATGCGTTTCTCGATCGAAGGCTACGTTTTTAATGAAATTTTATTAGATCAACCATTATTCATGACGTCATACTGAACGCTATCGAATATTTGAAAAGTCGTAACCGAATTTGGTAGCTGTCTAAATATTAAGATAGCATGCGAAGGGAGGTAACTATTATGAAAATTTTATACAGCTCTTAGATATAAGTATCAAATATGTGTTTATCGATTCGAAAAATGTAATACAGATATATATATACACACACACACACATATGTATATGTGTATATACATGCATATATATATGCTTCGACAGCAAGGCTGCACAGAAGTGAGCACACTCTGTTGGCTGTATAATAGTAGTGTGCATGAGCGGTGAATCATCAATGAACCGAGAAAGAAACTAGGCATAAGAGGGGCCAGAAGCAGTGTGCAGGAGAGGAGATGGTATGGGCGTGTGATGTGTATAGAGAATGATGGCTGATGCAGAGCGCTCAAAGTCAACAGAAACTATGGAAGATGAAGATCTGGGAAAGCTTAGGATGAAGTGATAAAAGCTGACCTTGCACAAACTTCTCAAAGGTGATGACATAGGATCGAGATATCTGGTGTTATGCTGTATTGCAGAAGACCCGCCTTCCCATGTGCACAGGATGAAACAAACATTTAGGGGCACTAGTCTGTACCAATCTTCTCCCACATTCACCCTTCCCAGTCTAAATATCCTACTCACCTCCTCCATGTCCAGCTTCCTCATTCATTCCTCCCCAACCCACACACCCTCACCCTTGATACACCTCTCCTCTTCAACCCATGCTTACAAGCATGGAAAGCTGGACACACTCTACATCTGACCTCCCACAATGCTGCTGCCATGACAAAAAAGTCCATCCTGTATGATGAAATCTGGTGTCACAACTACAAAAGCATCTAGTCCACCCTATAAAGTGGTCGCGCTGGTTACATGAGAAAAAAAAGCACCCAGTCTACCCTATAAGGTAGTAGTTGTGTTGGTGACACGAGAAAAAAGAGTTGCTGGACAGATTTTATGGGCAAAACCAACTGGCAGGAGACCCAGGAATAGACCCTTAGCAAGATGGTTGGATAACATCCATGAGCTCGGCTGGTCTTTTTTTATGATTCAGCTAGATCAGTAGGAGACAGTTGTTTCTGAGAGGACTCTGCCAGGAATAAGTGTGCAAAGAAGAAAGGTTTACATAGTAAAAACGTGGGAGGACTAAAGGAGAGGAGGATAGATTTACCATGTGAAAAAAAAGTGTTCTTTTCCTTCACACACATTGTGCTTCCTCCACACATATCATCAATTCACCTTCTTCGTCCAACCCATGTCAATCATCATCATCACCGTTTTACATCCATTCTTCCACGCTATCATGGGTTAGATAGGTTGTCCTGTTGTGGCCATGCCAGGTCAGGTGACCATGTCTTGCTCATAGGGAACTGATTTGGGCTTGATTTCTACAGCTGGATGCCCTTTCTAACACCAACCTCATTTACAGTGAGTACTGAGTGCTTTTTTACCGTGGCGCCTATATGAGTACTTTACAGTGTGGGTCGGGTGCTTTTTGTCGTGACATCTAAGGAAGAAAAATGTGCTCTCTACTCCCACCCACATACCTGACTCACTTTCTTGTTTACACTAAGGCCCACCTCACAATATACCATCAGGCACAACTCACTCTCTTCAAGTCACCTCCATAAATCAACACTTACTCTCCCACAGTGAAATGAACCGCACCTCACATCAATACCGCCTTAGTGATGGTGCTATGATGAAATTGTACCCATCCCACTCACTAAAATGATCTAGTCTACCTTTTAATGTGACTGTGCCAGAGTCACAATATAATTTTACCAAAGTAAACACTGTAATGTGGTTGGCATTAGGAAGGTACCCCAGTCATAGAAATCCAGGCAAAAATGGAGCATATGAGTAAGATATGATCACTTGACCAGTCTAGTCTCAGTACGTGATGACATGATATGGCTAGTCTCTGTACGTGAACATCTAACCAGTCTAGTCCATTTAAGCATGGAAAATTGACGTTAAACAATGATAATGAGTTGACCTGTTTATCATTCCTTCTCTTCTTTGATCCAGACTATCGAAGCCTCTCATTTATAATCTTTGATTACATACTCTGACAGAAAGGGGAAACAACTCAATGGGTTGCCAACAACAATTAGGGAAAGCTGGTGGAGAAGTTACTTAGGCGGCTCAGATAAATCCAACGTATCGGTCTTCGATGATGCAATAGAGCTCGTTAGTAATAATCATGTCATCATCACCATCACAATAATCATCATCAAGTATTATTTACTATAGAACTTCTGTTTGTTTAAAATTAATATTTTCTTTTTTAGATGTTCCTATTGATCAGTTTGTAAAAAACCTATCATCAGTGCCTCACTTAAAGGTGTTTATAAAGAAGGATATTCCAGAAAACGTACATTATAAACATAATCGCCGTATTCAACCATTATTGTTGGTTCCCGATGAAGGATTTACTCTCAACTCCTCTCATTACAGTAACTATAGTGAGTACATTTCTTAAATTAACTTACATTTCTTGCATTTTTCAAATCATTTATATTTATGCTTTATATTTTATTTTACCAAAATTCTTAATTTATGAAATGGCTAGAGAGAAAAATGGAAGAAAGTCAAGGAAAATCGAAGATTCAAGCATTTGTACAGTGTTGTAATCAAAGAATTTAAATATTTAAATAAAAAGATTAAATATTTGTTTACTATAAACTCTGTCGTTTTCGATAGGTACTCTACTATTTGACCTCAGTGGGATTAGAGTGCAGAGAGCTGGAACAAATACTACAGAGCATTCTAGTCAATATTCTAATGGCTCTGCCAATTCAAAACATTATAAATGTTAATATTTGGGGCTAATTATTTCAGACACATTTATAATTCTAGCCATTCTAGTCATCCAACACAGATGGATAGACATGCCCATAATGCCACAGACTATCTTGTCAACACTGTTGTGAGAGAGGGGGGGGGGATAGAGAGGAAGATATCAAATTACCATTTCCCTAACAAATTTCATACAATGTGGTTGTCATGTGACTCTTGTGTTTTATTTATAAAGATAGTTGTTCTCACTTATTACATGATATTTTAATTATATCTTCCTTTGATGTTTAATTCTAGGAAAGGGAGAACATGGCTACAACAACTCTTTCCTTGATATGCATCCATTTTTTATGGCTTCTGGACCAAGTTTTAAGAAAGATTTCTCAGTTGATATGTTTCAAAATGTTGATGTGTACCCTTTGATGTGTTCACTCCTTGGTTTAAAGCCATCTCCGAATAATGGTAGCTTACACATAGTTCAAGCATTCCTTATTCCCAAGCACACAAGCAGTTTTACAACATTTATTACATGTAAGTACAGTTATGTCTCTATTTCTGCTTAAGTACAGCTGTGACTCTATTATCTACAGATGTGTCTTTATTATCTACAGATGTGTCTCTATTATCTACAGATGTGCCCCTATTGTCTACTGATGTGTCTCTATTATCTACAGATGTGTCTCTGTTATCTACAGATGTATCTTTAATATCTACAGATGTGTCTCTTATCTACAGATATATCCCTATTATCTACAGATGTGCCTCTATTATCTATGGTTGTGTCACTATTATCTACAGATGTGTCTCTACTATCTACACTAATTAGTTCATAATTATAGACTGAAGTTTTTCTCCATTAGAGACTTTAATTGACTCCTTTTCTCAGTGATTTTTGTTGAAATAAATTTAGGCAGTCACTATAAAGGATTGAAATATTTGGAGGGGGAAGAAATAGATGTGGTCTTTGGAACTATAATGTTCATCATTTATAAGAAAACTTCATCACAAGTGAATTGAGAAAGCATATATCTATGTATGTAAAGCAGAGCACTTAACTAAAAAATAAGTTTTTTAGCAGGGAAAACAGAAATTAATTGATGATGATGATAATTTTGGTGACACAACAAAAAGCACCCGGTCAACCCAGTCCAACTTGTCAGTTGGTTGTTTTAGTACCACAATAAAAAGTACCTCATCCATGCTGTAAATGTGGCTGGCATAAGGAAGGGCAGGGCATCCAGCTATAGAAATCAACCCAGAAATAGTTCTGTATGAGCAAGATAGGGTCACCTGATCTAACTTGTCTAACCCATGCTAGCACGGGAAAATGGACATTAAATGATAATGATGATGATGATATATATACCGTATTTCCCGACGCCGAAGACGCTTCGTCCTCGAGGACAGACCCTAATTTTGACAACCAAAAATTTGAAAAAAAAATAATAAACAACCTTTGGCCTCCAGGACGCATGGTAGATTTTTGAGACTTATTTTAGGGCAAAAGTAGCGACTTCGATACCAGGAAATACGGTATATTGATTGATTGATTGTAATATTTTAAACTCTTCTTTTCTCTTTCCAGATATGTTAGTTCTTTCCCTAACTGCTACATTGGTTGGTGTTTTTACTGTGGGTTCATGTCGCCAACAAAGGCTCAAGCACAAACACATGTCGTTTTATACGTCTGCTATAAAATTTTCTATTACATCAGTTCATCCAACTCAAACATCGTTATTGTCAGATTCAGATGATGGAATCCCATAAGTATTCCAAAATATGTATTATATTATTTGTTTGTTGTGGCACATGTTCATTTTCTGTTTTTTGATTCTGAGAGGTTGAATTAGGTAAACCCCCCCCCCCCCCCCTTCCTTGAATAAATTTAACCCTTTAGCATTTAAACCGGCTGTATCCGGCCAGAATTCTCTCACTTCTTTCTGTTCAAACCGGTCGTGACTGGCTGCTCAGACTTATGTTAAGGTATTGTTCTCAAATAAATAATATCAAAATCTTGTAGATTCGATATTATGTGGAATAAAGTGTTTAGTATATATAGAGTAATGTAAATGGTAAAGGGTTAAGTAAAGTTTTTTGTTGATTATTGTTTGTATTCTCTCTCATATATGTATGTATATCTAATCATTTAGTTTCTCCAGCCTCATGGCAACAAGCTACATATATATATATATATATATATAATTTTTGTTTTAACCTCGATTTTTCCCTGCTGGCATGCATTGGACAGGGTGTTTCAAAACAATGTTTTACAGCCTGATGCCCTTCCTGATGCTAGCCCTTTTAGTCACCTCCTACAACACACAAAGATAAGGTCTATCTATTCTAAACAGAATACGTATATATGTATGTGTTTATATGTGTGTTTTGTTACTATTATTTTTGGTGGTTTGTTAGTATCGGTAGAGCGTCAGACACTATGCTTTGCAGCATAGAATTATGGCCCTTTGCGTTCTGAGTTCAAATCCCACCGAGGTTAGCTTTGCCTTTCATCCTTACGGGGGTCAATAAAATGAAGTACCAGTAGCACACTGGGATAATTGCTGGCCTTGTGCCAAAAGTAGAAACTATTATTTTTTCCTAAAATTGTCTTAGCCCAAATGATTTTTAAATTGAAATATTTTGACTGTTTCCAAGAACAAACATAAGGCCAGAGTTCTGAAATGGAAAATCCATGAAGGGAATCCTTATTGATTTTATTGTAAAAGTTCAATCCTTTACATTGTCCTCTTTGTGTTTAACCACATCAATTTGTTTCCATGTAATATTGACACATTCCATAAGATTCAAGTACAAATGTTTTGTTGTTATATATATATATATTATAAAGAGTTGGGTCCCCGACGGCTGAGCTCTTGCCGTTTCAAGAGTTAGTTCCAGGCTTTTATAATTTAACCATATTTTACTACCCCAAGTATTGAGTACTCTGTTGAGTAATGGTCTAACCTGTTTCAAACTGAATCCATCCTGATTTATATATAGTTATATACTATGAAATGGAAGAGACAGTATCCCATATTCAATATCAGTTTATTTCATTACATCATTCTGTTATGTTCATTTTAAAGGCATCAAAAGGTCATTTGCAATGTGTTGTAAACTTAATTTTAATTTATATTTGATCTTATGCTTGGCAACACATTGAGTAACTGTTGAATAAAGATCTTTTTTTTTGTCTTTGCAATGAGTATAATAGGATAGGATGATGTAATGAAATAAACTGATGTAGAATATGTGATACCATCTCTTTTTCCCTTTCTTAATATTGATACTATATATGTAATACCTTGTGGTATCCATGATGTTGAGTTATTCCACCTGATTAAAACGTTATTGGTCTATTGCTTGGATTAACCAATGCTGAATATCATAATAAATATATTGTTTTATATATATATATAGAGAGAGAGAGAGTGTGTTGGGCTTACAACCGTGAGGTTGTGAGTTTGATTCCCAGACTGGACAGTATGTTGTGTCCTTGAGCAAGACACTTTATTTTACATTGCTTCAGTTCACTCAACTGTAGAAATGAGTTGCGACATCACTGGTGACAAGCTGTATTGGCCTTTGCCTTTTCCTTGAACAACATCAGTGGCGTGGAGAGGGGAGACTGGTATGCATGGGTGACTGCTAGTCTTCTACAAACAACCTTTCCTGGGCTTGTGCCTCAGAGGGAAACTTTCTAGGTGCAAATCCCACGGTCATTCGTGATCAAAGGATGTCTTTACCCTTTATATATATATATATATATATAACAATTTTGAAAGATATTATATTAAGATCTCACAAAAATAATTTTAAAAATCATATAATTATTTATATTGTAATTATCATCTGCATTTCTTTATTGGTTTTTATGATGTGAATAATTTATAAGCAATACCACAAAATAAATTCAATTATTTCATTGAGTGAAAGTAATGATGGAGTGAAATTTTTTATTTATTTATTTTTAAAATCTTTTATTTGAGTTTTAAAAAAATTGTTGAAAATATAAATACTAAAAAGATATTAAAGTTTGGAAATATAAAAATGTAAAGGATGTAAATGCTGTTGCAATATTTGTATTATGTATTTTCCCTAATAAATATTTATTTGTAAAACGAATCCAGTGTATTATGTTTGTCATTTTCTGTTTTAAAATTATTTTTGTTCAAGATATCAAAAATATACCAAAGCATAATTGATGAAATCATTGAAGTTAATAGCTTCAATTTGTTTACTTAACCAATCCAACTTGAATTTTGTTTAAAATCTTTCAAAGCAAAAAAAGTATCTAATTTTTCATCAAAGCCAAATTGTCTTTCATCACTGTTTTGGTAAGATGTGGTCATATTACCACCAAGATAAAGAATTAGATCACAATTTTCTTCAAATTTCTTCAATTTTTGTAAATATTTCTTCTTAATATAATCTGATTTCTGTTTGTTAAAAGCTGCAAAAAAAAAATAGAAAGAAAGGAAATATAACGTAAATAAGATCATTATTGCCCCAATCAGTCTACTAACCCTCAGCAAACACTCTAATCCAAATTAAGTCACCTAAATA
This sequence comes from Eledone cirrhosa, assembly GCA_964016885.1. Classification (NCBI taxonomy): domain Eukaryota; kingdom Metazoa; phylum Mollusca; class Cephalopoda; order Octopoda; family Eledonidae; genus Eledone; species Eledone cirrhosa. The sequence goes on from OZ024749.1 coordinate 39,290,204, forward strand.
GTAGAAGCTTTCAACTACTTCTATGGATCTTTGCAGGGATTGAAAAAGGTTTACATGTATATACAATATTGCTGTTAAAAAACAAACAACTTCCTCTCATAAAGATGCCAAAGCTTAGCTGGTGCAGGGTACCAGTAAATGTATGTATAACTTTAATTACGTGAAACAATACTTACCTTTAAGATGAAATGCTACATACAGAAGAGCAGATTGTGTGGCAGTGAGGAAGGGAAATTTAGGTTTAAAGTTTCCAACAGCAACCAATGCTTTTAAGATTGGTGTAGCTAAAGATTGTTCCATGAAGCCAAGATTTGGTAGAAGATTTATGACGAGAGGATCCAATTTAGGAGGAAGTTTACAACCCATTTTAATGTCACTGTATTTGTGTGGTAACCTGAGAATTGAACATCAGAATAAGAGCATTTGAGTGTAAGTGTGACAGTAATAGAGTTTTGAGTGAGATAATAACAGAGTTTGAGTGTGATAGTAATGTAGTGAGTATTAGTAATATAGTGTGTGTGTGTGACAATAAAGTGTGAGACAATAACAGAATGTAAGTGTGACAGAAATATAGAGTGAGTGAGTGTGCATGTAGCTGTTACAGAGTATGATAAGGGCCAACAAGAGTCAAACTGCTAATTATCTATTTATTTTATCCATGGATAGAGGGTCGGAGGCCATGCTTTGACGCATAGAGTTACGGCCCTTGCATTCTGAGTTCAAATTCCGCCGAGGTTAACTTTGCATTTCATCCTTACGGGGTCGATAAAATAAAATATCAGTAATGTACTGGGTAATTGCTGGCCTTGTGCCAATAGTAGAAACAATTATTTTATAGAGTTTTCAGAAATATAATTATAATCATCACTGTAAAATGAGGTTGGTGTTAGGAAGGGCATCCAGCTGTAGAAATCAAGCCAGAATTAGTTCCCGTCCCCCCCCCCCCCTTGCAAGCAGGGAAAGGCGGACGTGAAATGATGATGATGATGATGATGATGATGATGATTTATGAATTACACATTGTGGAATTTCTAAGTGAGATAGATTGAATGCATGTGAGGAGAGAGGCTAAAAACCAGACCACTTCCGTCTGTGTTTAGAGTGGGGAACAAAGTTTATTAAATCAACCCCAGTATTTGACCGGTGCTTTATTTTATTGACACCGGAAGGATGAAAGTTGAAGTTGGCCATTGCATGATTTGAACTCAGAATGTTCAGAGCTAGAACAATATATATATACCACAATAATATTTTATCCGATGCTCTACCAATTTGTGCTAATCCACCACCCTATCTAGGTAATTAATTTATTACAAACTCTTAACAATTAACAATATATGAAACCAAATATTCAGCTTTTATGCACTGAGAATATATATATGTAAATATATATATGGAGGCATATGGCTTAGAGGTTAAAGCATTGGCCTTGCAATCGAAAGGTTGTGAGTTCAATTCTCAGACCGGGTGATGTGTTGTTTCCTTGAGCAAGACACTTTATTTCACATTGCTCCAGTTTACTCAGCTGTAGAAATGAGATGATAGGGACTGGGGTCCCTATCATTCCACTGCAAAGTGGTCGTGGAGGTGCCACGGCAAAAAAGCACCCAGCACTCACTGTAAATGAGGTTGGTGTTAGGAAGGGCATCCAGCTGTAGAAATCAAGCCAGAATCAGTTCCCGTCCCACCCTTGCAAGCAGGGAAAAGCGGACGTAAAATGAAATGATGAATGATGAATGATGATATATAAGTATAAAGAATGTGCTCAAGCACAGAAGTGCTATAAACATAGCCTGGTCAATAGTTTAAATAACAATTTAGATTGCCAGAGTAGTGTCACTTGGACAAATATTTGGACATTCTTATATAAAAAATGATACATTACCTCATAAATTTATCCATGTTATCTTCTGAAGCAAAACAATAGAATTTATTCTTATATTCAACAACTAAATCTGGTCGACCAGTATTAATCGCTTCATATCTAGAGAAAAAAATAGCAAAAATGAAAGTTTGGCTTTATATTATAAACTAAATAGTTTATAAAAAGTTATAAAATAATTATATATTTCAGAAAATAATGTTTTCAAAAATGGCAGCTGAAGAGTGACAAACAATATACAGCTCTGATCTAGTTCTATTAATCTTTTGATGAAGGAATTTCATACCAAAAATATAAGGATCTATGCACACAGTCAGTGACAATATGTCCAACACTTGCTAGCTGGGAGAATGCACATTAAATGATGGTGGTGATAATGTTGATGATGATGTTGGCAATGATGATAATGATGATGTTGGTGATCGTGATAGCAATGATGATGATGATAATGATGATGGAAAAATTAACAATACAAAATCATACCGGCAGTCTCCTTCAACGTATGTCACTGGACAGTAGCCTAAGTTTTCAAAGTTAGTTATTTTTCCGTCCACATATTTCTTGGGAATCAAACTTTCAGGAGGTAAAGCCAGTGGTGCATTAGGAGCAACATATTTGTTTGGTTCTTTTAAAAACATCTCCAGTTTTAAATCATCTTCCATTTTGTAATACTTTCCTGGATATAATAGTAAAAAAAAAAATATCAACTATGAAATCGTCATACAACTTTAAAAGCTCTTAATAAACTTACTACTTTTATATAACTTATATATTATATACTTTTATATAACTTAGAAGTTATATTAACTCATACATCATCATCATCATCATTTTATGTCCGCTTTTCCCTGCTTGCAAGGGTGGGACGGGTTCTGTTCAGCACAGCATCTCTCCATTCGTGACGGTCCTTCGTCATCTCCTCTGTGAGCTTCAGCGATCTGAGGTCAGCTCTCATCACCTCTGCCCATGATTTTCGTGGTCTTCCTCTACTGCATCTTCCTTCCACTGGGATTTCTTGGCGCATCTTTACCCAGCGGTCATCCTCCATGCGCATCACATGTCCATACCAACGCAGTCTTCTCTCTCGCACACTTCAGTTTCTCTCTCAACTTGTCTATGCTTGGTCGTTCAAGCACATTGACATTGCACATCCATCGGATCATGTTTTGTAAATATTGAAATAATCAATATAACTTAGCTTGATCCTCAGTTAATCTGTAGAAGAGATAAAGCTTGACTGGGAAATAAATATAACTGTCTTCTCACATTCTACAATTTAATTACATATGTTAGAAGACATAATATATAACTCAAGATTACCCTGATATTCTGCGACATATTTCATTGATTTCTCTTGAGAACAATCTACTAATTCGCCTTTTTCAGCAAGTGTAACTGGACAGTATTCAAGGAATTCACCAATTCTATTCGAAAAGTCTTCTTTAGTTATACATAAACCATCAGTTTTAGCTGCATGACCTATGAGGAAGATGATATTTGAGAGAAAACATTTACATTCATGTTAGTTGGTATTTGCTACTTGATTAAATTTTCATCTGACATACAATTTAATATGCATATATATATATATATATATAATATGTCTCATCAGAAAAATATATTTGCTGTTATATTAAACATAATAAAAATAATTTGGTGGTAGTGGTGGTGGTGGTGGTGGTGGTAGTGGAGGAGGTGGTGACGATGTTGATAGTGGTGTGGTGGTGGTGATGATGTCAGTAGTGGTGATGGTATCAATGATGGTGGTGTGGTGGTGATGGTATTGATGGTGGTGTGGTGTGGTGGTGGTGTGATGTGGTGTGGTGGTGGTATGGTTGTGATGGTGATATGGTGGTCCTTTGTTATTATATAATAAATTTATTTCATATATAAATACAATCCAAAGAAAAGAAAAAGTTGAGATGAGAACTGAAGTCCCCCACATACTAAATCACACAGCGCACAACATGGGACACTGGACTTACCCCTCTAATAGTATTGGAGGCAAGGTAACACATGGGCAATATTGCCATGGGTGATAGCGAGGCTAAGATGCTGGAATAACTAAGTACCATCATCAGGAGCATCAGCTGATATAGTTAATAAGGAAAGATGCCAAAACTCCATCAGAAGAACTCGGAATACTGCAGCAAGTATACAGAGATGAGACAATATTGCGCTCACAGATTTTCAAGTGGCACAAATGGTGGAAGATGACCCTAGGAGCAAAGGCCTTCAACGAGCATGACTGAGGTCAATGTTGAGCACATAAGGCAGGTGGTGTATGGTGATCATTGGCTGACTGTTCAATTGATCGCAACTGAGCTGGGTTTGAACTGCAACAAGCATTTGGAAGATGAACACTGAATATTTAGGCATGTAGAAGATCTGCATGAAGATGGTGCTGAAGCTGTGGAACTGTGACCGGAAGGTGTGGCACATGCAGTCGTGTCAGGACATCCTTGAGCATCTTGAAACTGAACCAGACTTGCTGGGGAGAGTCATCACCCATGACGAGTCATGGATCTTCGAGTATGACCCGTTTTGCAGACATGGAAGCCATCAGAAGGGCTATGACAATGTATCTGCTGAGAATCTCAGGAGAATCTCTCCAGGAGTGCATAGAAGCATGGCGGAGAAGGATGGGGAAATGCATTAGATTTGAGGGGGATTATTTCGATAGGGAAAACTTGTAGTTTGGATTTGAAATATTTTTTTTGCGACCCCAGTTCTGTTTCTTTTCTGACACACTGCACATGAACTTTATCTAAGAAGAAAATTTTACCTTTTTTGATATTATCTAAATAAGATTCAACTTTTCCAACACAGTCAGATGTGATATCTTTAAGGACATTCCAAATTGACCACTTGGATTGCTTTGCATCAAATGCATATAGATTGTCATAGAGGTTCTTATAGCAATCCTGCAATGCTTGGCTTTCTTTTTTATATACTTGGTATCTCAATGCAAGAATCTCAGCACTGTTATGGTCAAAATAAGAGCTGAAACAGACAGATGGATAGTAATATAGAATTACAGCTTCTGTGTGTGTGTGTATGAGCATGTATGTATGTAGATGTTTGATAATACAATAAAATGAAATAAAATTAAAATAATAGAATAGAATAATAAAATAAAAAATAATAAAATAAAATAAAATAATAATAAAATTAAATTTAATTTTTAAAAAAATAAAAACAAATAAAATAAAATTAAATAAAAATTATTTTACATAAAACAAATAAAATAAAATAAAAATTATTTTACATTATTTTATAAAATAAGTCTAAAATCTTGTGTCAAAGCAACTTCCATTAAGTTAACATGATGCATATTTTCACTCTTACTCACTTTTCTGAATTGATCCTGTCAAGAGATCCTCTGTATGAACTTTCTGCCATATCAATGTCCAACACAATTATCTTCGTCGGTATAATCTTTCTGGCAATAAGTAGTTTTGCTTGATTTTCTGTTGCAGGAATGCCATCAAATACATAGCTACAATATAGTGCATTGTTGTAAAAATACAGAAATACAATGAGAAAGATTAATTTTGTAAGGATAATTATTTCTAAAATGAGGTGTAGTGAAATAACGATGGTGGTGGTGGTTCTAAATTAATTGTAGTTAGAACTCCATTTGATATCATTTAGTTATTAAACCTTTGCTTTGGCTTTATATGAGAGATGTCATTATAGCCAGTATAAGGTCTTATATTATCATATCTAGAGTAGATTTAGAAAGAGGAACTAATATTACTTATATTAACCCCCTTTTTTTTTGTTATGGAAGGTCAAATTATTTTATTTAAAAATACTCAAATATATTTCTAGGATAAAATTACATAAAAATAATTATGAATTTAATATTTAGTCAAACATATAAAAAAAGAAAGTAGCATTGGAAAGGTCTGTAAATACTATAAATGAGAAAAAAAGGAGGGAAAGACCAAAGATTATTAGGCAACAAAAGAAAGGGGGAAGGGAAGAGGGTGAAACTTGCTTTAACAGCTACCCCACTTCACGAGACTCCTTCCTCAGACAGGCTGCTGTCATTCTGATTTTACAGAGGAGGTCAGCTGTATGGGATCCATATTTAAACTGCCTATAATTATGAATTCACTTTGAAAATAATCAAGAATTATTAAGCTGTTGTTTATGGTTTTTACATGAAATTATGATTAAGGTTTTTAGATAAATATAAACACTTTAAAATAAACAGCTTTGTATCATAGAACTAGGGGCAGTTTCAGGTTGAATGGTGCCAAAAGAGTTAACAGGTAAAACTATGTAAAAATATGAAATACCCTCGGGTTTGAACATTGGTATCTAATAAAATAACTTCAATTGCTTTCACTACTAATTCATCTGGTACAGTGAGTCCTTTACTGAGATAACTAAATATTTCTGAAGCCAGGTGAGTCTTAGGTTGATTATCCATCACATTTCTAATAGCATCTCCCATCGATAATTTTGTTAATCCGTACTGATTCGCAAGTTTGTTACAAACTGAAAATGCAGAAGAAATAAAACAGAATATAAATTTGATCATAAAATATAATTACTAATTCAATTATAAATAACTGATAAAAGCTTACAAACACATACTTAAATGTATATATGTGTGTGTTGTATGTATATATATATCATCATTTCATTTTACGTCCGCTTTTTCCTGCTTGCAAGGGTGGGACGGGAACTGATTCTGGCTTGATTTCTACAGCTGGATGCCCTTCCTAACACCAACCTCATTTACAGTGAGTGTTGGGTGCTTTTTTGCCGTGGCACCTCCACGACCATTTTGCAGTGGAATGTTTCTATTCATAAAAATATTATTGATGTTATCTCAGGCTCCATTGTATGATCTGGACAAAATGAATGGAAAAACTTCCATTCATCCTTCTAATGACATGATGCAGGCTAACATTTTTCTGCCCAAATTATTCATAATCTCTATATATAAAACTGAGGATGTCTGTCTGTGTGTGTGTGTGTCTATGAGTTTGAATCCCTAAAACTCGAGAAGTACCAAACCAATCTTTTTCAAACTTTACATGTGTATTACTTATGTTTCAGGGAGTGTTATGCACATAAAAATTCAACTTTTTGATCCCCTAGGGCTGCATTAGGTGAAAAACTGCATTTTTTGAGGTTTTTAGTTGGATTTTCTTTGCTCATGAAAAAGAGACTGACTAATACATAGTTACAATTTCAAGGAAATCGGTCAGTCTCTTTTTCATGAGCAAAGAAAATCCAACTTTTTTATGGCTTAGGGCCCGCATTAGGTGAAAAACTTCATTTTTTCAGCTTTTTAGGGCTTTTTTTCCTGCTTCATCGAGGAAAATCTTAAAGATTATCCAGCCATCAGAGTATATTTTCTTTACATATTGTCCAGGCATGCAGTTTTTCCACGATTAGGTCTGTTGGCAGCCCGCATTCCAAAATACCTTATCCCGTGCAACGCCGGGTACCACTGCTAGTAATCTTTAAAATTCTAGAGGAACATAATTTTGTAACAATTTTAAAACTTAAAATGTTGGTTTAAATAAATGTTATATAAATGAAATATAATATAGCTCAGGATTTTTAAAAATGTTGCCTGAATAACAGGTAACAATGTGTGGACACACTAGAAGAGGAAGACCAAGGTTAACATATGTTGATACCCTAAGGACAGACACTGGTGTCTTGGAGACGCAGGACATGGCAACAATAATGAGGGACAGAGACCACTGGAGAGAACTCGTCCATTGATCTCGGGAATTTTACCCGCCCTAGATAGATAGATAGATGTGTGAGGGCTTGCATAGGAAATTCTGATCAAAAGGTTCCCAAAGTGAAAGGGAAAACCATTTTATCTGCTATTGCTCGTCACTACTAAGTTATAAAATTGAATATATAAACTTACAATATGTTTTTCCAGATTTTGGCGGTCCAATAATGCTGAGCTTGGCTGGAACTACACGTTTAGGAGATATATCTTTTAAATAATACAATGGATTTTTACTAAATTCATCTCGTGCTTGGGTTGAACTGAAGAAGTAGATATACTGCCGATAAATACAAGCCACTCTTTTCTGATTATTTCCATAGTAAGGTGGAATACAACTGCCTTCTTTGAGCTTAAAATTAAATTTAATAAAAATAAAAATAACTATTGGTAACAATATGATTAAGTACACCTTTTCAAATATTCTAAATAAATCTTCTAATTACTATATATATAATACCGTCCAACCCATGCTAGCGTGGAAGATGGATGTTAAACGATGGTGATGATGATGATTATGATATCTCTTGCAGTAAAATATTGATTTCAAATTTAAGCACAAGGCCAGAAAATTTGAGAAAAGGGCAAAGTTAATTAAATCAACCCTAGTACTGGATTGGTACTTTATTTTATCAACCTCAGAAGGATGAAAGATAAAGTTGATTTTGGCATGATTGGATCCCATAATGGAAAGAGCCAGAACAAATACAGCAATGGCATTTTACCCGATACTCAACTCCATTTGTAAATATTTAGAGTATTAATATGCATTTATGGTGAAGGCGTGTGGCTGAGTGGTTAGAGAATTGGATTCGCAATTGTGAGGTTCTGAGTTTGATTCCCAGATTGGGTGATGCGTTATGTCCTTGAGCAAGACACTTTATTTCACGTTGCTCCTTCTACCTGGAGTTGCGACTGATAGATAGTATTAGCAATTGGAAAGACTGATGGAAAGACCAATGGTCCGATTTGACGAGAGTCAATCAACTGTCGATATCCATTTATTGGAGGTTTACAATTTTGTATCAATCATCATTATACATATGTTTTCCATGCTGGCATGGGTTAGGCAGATTGTTATGGTTTAATCATGTTTTGCTCATACTTTCCATTTTGGCATGGTTTCTATGGATGGATGCTATTCTTAATACCAATAACTTTACAGAGTGTATTGGGTGCATTTTATCATAGCACCAGTATTACCACTTTACAGAGTGTACTGGGTTTGTTTTATCATGACACCAGTACTACCACTTTACAGAATGTACTGGGTGCAGCTTATCATGGTATCATCACAGCCACTTTACAGAATGTATTGGGTGCATTTTATTATGGCACCAGTATTACCACTTTACAGAGTTGTACTGGATACATTTTACCATGGCACCAGTACTACCACTTTACGGATTGTACTGGGTGCAGCTTATCATGGTATCATCACAGCCACTTTACAGAATGTACAAAGTCACAACTAAATATCACAAAGCTTTGTGTTCAATGAGCAACTGATCCTGTCAACCCACTACTCAATGTATGAAGAAAATAGTTAACAAAAGATGGTGGTGCTTACCTTGACAGGACACCAGTACCCTAAGGAACTCAACTGCTTATATCCAGACAGAAGAAGACGCTTTGCTGTTGGTTCATTCAAAGGGTAGACTCTTTCAAATATACTTTCTCGAAATGAAACATAAGGTCTTAAGGATCGCATTAGAAGATAATTAAGTATATGTTGTCTCTGGTTGGCATCAATAATAATGAAAGGAATTAGGAATTCCTCTAAAGTCAGCTGCAATCATATAGAAAATACTTCTATAGTAAAATAAATACTCAGCATATTTCTAAACCTTTTAAACCTTTCATTACCATATTTCTAAAGAGACACACTACCTATGCCTTTAAGCCTTTCATTACCATATTTCTAAAGAGACACACTACCTATGCCTTTAAACCTTTCATTACCATATTTCTAATGAAAGACACTACCTATGTCTTTAAACCTTTCATTATCATATTTCTAAAGAGACACACTACCTATGCCTTTAAACCTTTCATTACCATATTTCTAATGAAAGACACTACCTATGCCTTTAAACCTTTCATTATCATATTTCTAATGAAAGACACTACCTATGCCTTTAAACCTTTCATTATCATATTTCTAATGAAAGACACTATCTATGTCTTTAAACCTTTCATTACCATATTTCTAATGAAAGACAGTGTCTGTCATTAACCCTTTCATTACCATATTTCTAATGAAAGACACTATCTATGTCTTTAAACCTTTCATTACCATATTTCTAATGAAAGACAGTGTCTGTCATTAACCCTTTCATTACCATATTTCTAATGAAGGACACTGTCTATCTCATTAACCCTTTCATTATCATATTTCTAATAAAAGACACTACCTATGTCATTAACCCTTTCATTGCCATATTTCTCAATCACATGCCACAAGGGACAATTGAAATTCCCTCTAATAATTTTTCCCCGCAATCCAATATACTCACAATATTGCTCTGGAATATTCAAGTACTTTCATGGGCATCACTTGATACATTGGTAAGGTAAGCCACCAACAATGATAAGAACGTCATCGGCAGTGGCCAGAGTCCCCCCCCCCCACACACACACACACAAATGTCTCAAGCACCACAGGCTGACAATGCTTTCCACCACCCACCCCCAGGTCTTGAACAACATAGACTGACCAGTCTCCCCACACACCAATGTCTCGAATGTCACAAGCTTAACAGTGGCCCAGCTGCCCTCTTTTCAAATGTCTCAAACACTACAGACTGACAATAGTCCAGCCCCCACAAATGTCTGAAATAAGTAGTTTGCTGGTAATTCCTGGTATTTTAGAATCTTGTTCTGTTCTTTTGATTTGTAAGTTAAGAATTATAGATGAGTCAAAAATATTTCCTTATAGACTGTAAATGCATTAGATTTCTTTGTGTAATATTTTTTAATGTAAAGAGAACTTTTCTACAAATAATGTCACCCCTACTTTCAGTGTCATTTGCTATGATTCAAAATTATCAATATTTCAAAAACTGATCTTACATGAACAATCTAAAATCGTATTTAGATTTAGAGAGAAAGTATAATTTTAACCCTTTAGCATTTACATTATATACACTATTGTATTTTGTGTTAAAGGCTTTCTTTACCTTACATAATTATCTCATATAATATCGAATATATGAGATTTTGATGTTATTTATTTTGAGAACAATATCTTAACGTCAGTATGAGTGGCTAGTTATGGCCAGTTTGAACAGAAAGAGGTGAGAAAATTCTGGCTGGATACAGCCAGTTTGAATGCTAAAGTGTTAACCAAAAAGAACCAGCCCCTACAAATTAAGTTGATAGTTCTCAAATTGGACAAATATAAAAAAGAATCAAAGTCATATATGAACCACTATAAAAAGAACAATTCGTTTTTGTATTTGCTTTGTAAGATTTCTTATCTGAACTGAAAATGTATGTTGAAACCGATATTGTTATACTTTAGGAATGTCATGCTGCCAATAAAAGCAAAAAGAATCCAAGTCACAGGTGGACAACTATAAAAAAAAAAATCAGTCATATATTAAAGAGGAGCATGCAAAAGAAAGAATGGAAGAGAGAAAAGGAAAGAAAGAAAGAAAGAAAGAAAGGAAACAAAAAATGCAAAAGTAATATTTAACTGACCCGAATTCTTTCTATTTCTGTATATTCTACCTCATATAAAATTGAAATATCTCTTGTGAATCTAGCGGTGGCTTCTTCTTCAGTTTCACGATCCACTGCTTCTTCTTCAATCATCTACAAAACAGCAACTTATATCTAAGTCAATGATTTATGCAGTGGTTAAATCAAAAGGAAAAACTATTAAGAAACTATTAGGAAATTACACCTTTCAGTGAATCAAATAGGCAGAGTGGTTAGAACGTCAGGTAGAAGGCTTTGTTATATTTGTTCTAGCTCTCAGCTCTCCTATGTCTCGTATATAGCTTGACAACTTGTAGAGAATAAATTACCCAGAAAATTATTTAAAAGATATAATTGTTTCTACTTTAGGCACAAGGCCAGCAATTATCCAGTACATTACTGGTACTTTATTTTATCGACCTCGTAAGGATGAAAGGCAAAGTCAACCTAGGCGGGATTTGAACTCAGATGGTAAAGGGAGGTAACTATGCTGGAAAGCATAGCGTCCGACTCTCTACCGATACTGCCAATCCACCATTAAAACCATTTAAATCCACCATTTAAAAGATATAATGAATGATGATGAGTGGCAGTGGTGAGTGGTGATGATGAGTGATGGTGAGTGGTGATGAGTGATGAGTGAAAGTGAGTGGTGATGAATGATGGTGAGTGATGGTGAGTGATGGTGAGTGATGGTGAGTGATGGTGAGTGATTGTGACTGATGGTGAGTGGTAATGGGAGGTGGTGAGTGATGGCAGTTAGTGACGGTGAGTGGTGGTGGTGGTGGTGGTGAGTGATGGCAAGTTAGTGGTGGTAAGTGGTAACAGGTGGTGGTGAGTGATAGCAGTTAGTGGTGGTGAATGATGGTGAGTGGTGGTGGTGAATGATAAGCACTGGCCTAATGAGTCTCCAGGCTTAGGAACAATAATAACAATAGTTGAATACATAAATAATACTTACTGGAAATTCATCCGAAAGTAAAATTTCAATGTCTGCTTCTTCCTCGGCTTCTTCCTCTTTTAGGTCCTTTAAATAAAATGTTAAATAGTCTCTTTATTCCAAGAAGTAAAGGTTGACTTAATTTTTATAACTGCTTCTGGTTCTAAATAAGAAAACCACCTCTGGTTCAATGGAGGAGGAGAAGGAGGAGGAGGAGGAGGAAGAGAGGGGGGGGGAGAAGAAGAAGAAGAAGAAGAAGAAGAAGAAGAAGAAGAAGAAGAAGAAGAAGAAGGAGGAGGAGGAGGAGGAGGATAATAATAATTTAATAAGTAATCATGCAAATACTTCTGACATTCTTCTTTTTTCTTCCAATTTACTCATTAATTCATTGCGTCTCTTCTCCAAATTTTGCTCCTGGATTCACAGAACAGATAAAGTAAAATATTTCAAATATAAATTCTTGAAAGATTACAGTTGAATATTTGTACAAGGAAATAAAAACATTAAACTGGATTATAATTCAATGTTTTGCGGGTACTTTAAATCTGTTTTGAACCCTGAGGCTCATCAGGACAGTGCTTAACCTGGTTTCCATGGCGTTGAAGCGACTGAGAGTACAAGACCCCTCCCCTGCTGGACAAGATGCCAGTCCATCGCAGAGTTAAATCCCTAGCTATTGCTGGTACTCATTTTCGGCTGAGTATACGGGAGCAATGTGAAATGAAGTGAAAACATTTGCTCAAGAACACAACACATAACCCAGTCCAGGAATCCAACCCACAACATTATGATCATAAGTCCAATACCCTTACCATTAGGCCATGCACCTCCACTGTATAATCAACACACCGCAATATAAGGTGAATACATAGAAAGGTAAGACATTAATGACAGACACTGACTATGGGTTTGTTCGTCAGTAAGTCATTGTAATGCAAAGACGCATCAATATTTTGTCAAAATTTATTGCTTAAATGTGAAGCAAATTGGCAGAGTCATTAGAACGTCAGATAGCGAGTCAGATTGTTCCAGTTCACTGAGCTTTTGAGTCCAAATCCTGCTAAGGTCAACTTTGCCTTTCATCTGTTTGAGATCAATAAAAACAGTACCAGTCAAGTACTGATTTCGATTATTCCTCTCTATCTCTTTATTACCCTCCCCCACTCTCTCTCTCTCTTCTTCTCTGGAAGAAATTGGCTTTGTGTTCTGCTTTGCTTCAAGAAAATTGGGCTGTAATAGTGCTATTGTTTTAATAACATTGATGGACAGGCTCATCACCAAGTGTGTGTGGGGGGCACTGGCTAGTACCACCCTCGTATTTTCTATGGTACACTGTCAGATTTAAAAAGTAAAGTTTATAAAAAAAATGTCCTGAAATATGTTCAACTTTAATGACTCTTCTTCTCAAAACAAGAACAACGAACAAACATAAAATTCTAAAACAAACAAAAAAGTTAACCAAAGAAGCTGCTCAAAACATTCTCCTCTGTGTGTCCTCCATAGCTCCCTAGGGTATTACAGTGACCACCCAGAATGTTCTGAAATACCCCTATATCTTCCCTGCTTCCTATGGTATTACAGTAACCATCCAGAATATTCTGAAGTACTCCTGAACAACAAAGCTTGGCAACGGGCCTGATGATGCAGGAATTTAAAGTAACAAAAGATTGCTGCCTCATTTTAAAATGAGCAGTTTTGTATCATAGATTCGTGGGTGGTATTATCAAAAGAGTTAAATATTTACTTACTCTTTCTAACTTAGCATGTTCATATTTCTTCTTAACTTTTTCAAGCTTTGTATTCAGTTTTGTTTGCCAGGCTTTTACTTTGGATGGCAATAATCTGGATATAAGGTCCTCTATATCAATGTTTAGGATTATAACAACTTCAGGTAAACATCCGCTACTTGCCATTGAAGGAACATCATCTATGACAGATGGATAACTTTCTAATATAAATCCTGTTGATCTAGAATTTAAAGAATAGCATACGTAACACTTTAGAATTGTTTCCACCAGCATTTATACAAAATTTTAACAAAATATTTCTTTTTTAATTGAACTTTGAAAATAAACATATTCTGCTCTAATTCTGCTACATTGTAAGCAACGTTTAAAACTAATTTTTATACCATGTTTATTTTGATATAATATATATTTTGATTGATTAAAATATCAGACAGGATTAGCGAGTACTTTGAAGATATAATCACAAAAACCTGGTATGGACATCGTCTATGTCTAGTCACTGAATTTGAAGAAGAAAATATATTATGAAAACTTTTCACCATACAACAACTAGACAAATAAAACAGATTGGCAGGGAGGGACTGTAAAAAATAAAGCAAAGACATGCTTACTAATAGATATATAAATATTTCCTCAGATAATAAAGTTGCTATAGAATGTCTAGACATACCTGCATGGTTCCTCATACCACCAAGAATATATAGAATGTCTAGACACATCTGTACAGTTCTTGAACCACCAAGAATAAATAGAATGTCTAGACTCACCTGTACAGTTCACGAACCACCAAGAATAAATAGAATGTTTAGACACACCTGTACAGTTCTTGAACCACCAAGAATAAATAGAATGTCTAAACATACCTGTATGGTTCCTTGTACCACCAACTTGCTATAGAATGTCTAGACTCACCTGTACAGTTCCTCATACCACCAACTTGCTATAGAATGTCTAGACATACCTGTACAGTTCCTCGTACCACCAACTTGCTATAGAATGTCTAAACATACCTGTATGGTTCCTCGTACCACCAACTTGCTATAGAATGTCTAAACATACCTGTACAGTTCCTCGTACCACCAACTTGCTATAGAATGTCTAAACATACCTGTACAGTTCCTCGTACCACCAACTTGCTATAGAATGTCTAAACATACCTGTACAGTTCCTCGTACCACCAACTTGCTATAGAATGTCTAAACGTACCTGTATGGTTTCTCGTACCACCAACTTGCTATAGAATGTCTAGACATACCTGTACAGTTCCTCGTACCACCAACTTGCTATAGAATGTCTAAACATACCTGTACAGTTCCTCATACCACCAACTTGCTATAGAATGTCTAAACGTACCTGTATGGTTCCTCGTACCACCAACTTGCTATAGAATGTCTAAACATACCTGTACAGTTCCTCGTACCACCAACTTGCTATAGAATGTCTAAACGTACCTGTATGGTTCCTCGTACCACCAACTTGCTATAGAATGTCTAAACATACCTGTACAGTTCCTCGTACCACCAACTTGCTATAGAATGTCTAAACATACCTGTACAGTTCCTCGTACCACCAACTTGCTATAGAATGTCTAAACATACCTGTACAGTTCCTCGTACCACCAACTTGCTATAGAATGTCTAAACATACCTGTATGGTTCCTTGTACCACCAACTTGCTATAGAATGTCTAAACATACCTGTACAGTTCCTCGTACCACCAACTTGCTATAGAATGTCTAAACATACCTGTACAGTTCCTCGTACCACTAACTTGCTATAGAATGTCTAAACATACCTGTACAGTTCCTCGTACCACCAACTTGCTATAGAATGTCTAAACATACCTGTACAGTTCCTCGTACCACCAACTTGCTATAGAATGTCTAAACATACCTGTACAGTTCCTCGTACCACCAACTTGCTATAGAATGTCTAAACATACCTGTACAGTTCCTCATACCACCAACTTGCTATAGAATGTCTAAACGTACCTGTATGGTTCCTCATACCACCAACTTGCTATAGAATGTCTAAACATACCTGTATGGTTCCTCGTACCACCAACTTGCTATAGAATGTCTAGACTCACCTGTACAGTTCCTCATACCACCAACTTGCTATAGAATGTCTAAACATACCTGTACAGTTCCTCGTACCACCAACTTGCTATAGAATGTCTAAACATACCTGTATGGTTCCTCATACCACCAACTTGCTATAGAATGTCTAGACGTACCTGTACAGTTCCTCGTACCACCAACTTGCTATAGAATGTCTAAACGTACCTGTATGGTTCCTCATACCACCAACTTGCTATAGAATGTCTAAACGTACCTGTACAGTTCCTCGTACCACCAACTTGCTATAGAATGTCTAAACATACCTGTATGGTTCCTCATACCACCAACTTGCTATAGAATGTCTAGACGTACCTGTACAGTTCCTCGTACCACCAACTTGCTATAGAATGTCTAAACGTACCTGTATGGTTCCTCATACCACCAACTTGCTATAGAATGTCTAAACGTACCTGTACAGTTCCTCATACCACCAACTTGCTATAGAATGTCTAAACGTACCTGTACAGTTCCTCGTACCACCAACTTGCTATAGAATGTCTAGACTCACCTGTATGGTTCCTCATACCACCAACTTGCTATAGAATGTCTAAACGTACCTGTATGGTTCCTCGTACCACCAACTTGCTATAGAATGTCTAGACTCACCTGTATGGTTCCTCATACCACCGACTTGCTATAGAATGTTTAAACATACCTGTACAGTTCCTCGTACCACCAACTTGCTATAGAATGTCTAAATGTACCTGTATGGTTCCTCATACCACCAACTTGCTATAGAATGTCTAAACGTACCTGTACAGTTCCTCGTACCACCAACTTGCTATAGAATGTCTAAACGTACCTGTATGGTTCCTCATACCACCAACTTGCTATAGAATGTCTAAACGTACCTGTACAGTTCCTCGTACCACCAACTTGCTATAGAATGTCTATACTCACCTGTATGGTTCCTCATACCACCAACTTGCTATAGAATGTCTAAACGTACCTGTATGGTTCCTTGTACCACCAACTTGCTATAGAATGTCTAGACTCACCTGTATGGTTCCTCATACCACCAACTTGCTATAGAATGTCTAGACTCACCTGTACAGTTCCTCATACCACCAACTTGCTATAGAATGTCTAGACTCACCTGTATGGTTCCTCATACCACCAACTTGCTATAGAATGTCTAGACTCACCTGTACAGTTCCTCATACCACCAACTTGCTATAGAATGTCTAGACTCACCTGTACAGTTCCTCATACCACCAACTTGCTATAGAATGTCTAGACTCACCTGTATGGTTCCTCATACCACCAAGTTGATAAAATTGAAGTCAATAGTTCAGTAGATAAATTGTTATTAGATTCAAGATGGTTTTTAATCATTTCTTCTTCTTCTGTTAGTTCCTCCCCTTCATTGACGGGCTCCTATAAAATCAGATAGTCAGTGTTATATTGATATCATACTGTGTTATATTGATATCATACTGTGTTATATTGATATCATACTGTGTTATATTGATATCATATTGTGTTATATTAATATCATACTGTGTTATATTGATATCATACTGTGTTATATTGATATCGTACTGTGTTATATTGATATCATATTGTGTTATATTGATATTATACTGTGTTATATTGATATCATACTGTGTTATATTGATATCGTACTGTGTTATATTGATATCATACTGTGTTATATTGATATCATACTGTGTTATATTGATATCATATTGTGTTATATTGATATCATACTGTGTTATATTGATATCATACTGTGTTATATTGATATCATACTGTGTTATATTGATATCATATTGTGTTATATTGATATCATACTGTGTTATATTGATATCATACTGTGTTATATTGATATCGTACTGGGTCATATTGTCAAAATACTGTGTTATATTTACATTTAATATAAAGGCACATGGCTGAGTGGTTAGAGAATTCGATTTGCAATCATGATGTTGTGAGTTTGATTCCTGGACTGGGTGATGCCTTATGTCCTTGAGCAAGACACTTTATTTCATGTTGCTCCTTCTTGCCTGGATTTGTGACCAGTAGATAGTATTAGCAATTGTAAAGACCAGTGGAAACATTGTTTCTTCCGTCCAATTTGACAAGCCCCACCCCACTCATTAAGCAAGTGAGGTCTGGGATCTTGTCGATCGACTCTCGATATTGACATTATATTATACTGGGATGAAAATCACCAAGTCCACCCTGTAATGTGGTTGCACAAAAGGAACCAAAAATAGAACATACAAGAGCATGATGTGATCATCTCACCTGTCTAGCCTCAATACATGACAACCTGTCTAACCCATGCAAGCATGGAAAATAGATGTTATATGATGATGATGATAAATACAATTATTTCAAATTTATCTTTTATGGTAGATAATTCATTTATGAAAACTATATAGTAGTAAGTATACTTACTGGAAGATCTGAAGAGATGTTGACTTTGCTTTCTGTGTCATCTTCAGATCTGAATAAATATGATGTGTTATCAGATGGTAATAGATGCTATTATATGTGATAATAGATTATGTTATATATGATATTCAATGATATTATATATGATATATTGTATTATAGATGATAATAGATGATATATATGATAACAAATATTATTATATATGATAATTCATGATATTATATGATAATAGATGATATATATAATTGTTTCTACGTTAGGCACAAGGCCAGCAAATACCCAGTACATTACTGGTACTTTATTTTATCGACCCCGTAAGGATGAAAGGCAAAGTTAACCTTGGCGGGATTTGAACTCAGAAAGGCAAGGGTCGTAACTCCATACGTCAAAGCATGGCGTCCGACCCTCTACCAATACTGCCAATCCACCGCCCTGATAATAGATGATATATATAATGACGGATGATATTATATATGATAATAGATGTTATATATGATAATTGATGATATCATATATGATATTCAATGATATCATATATGATAATTGATGAAATTATATATGATATTTAATGATATTTTTGACGCATAGAGTTATGGCCCTTGCCATTCTGAATTCAAATCCCGCCGAGGTTAACTTTGCCTTTCATCCTTACTGGGTCGATAAAATAAAGTACCAGTAATGCACTGGGTAATTGGCGGCCTTGTGCCAAAAGTAAAACAATTATATATGATAATAGATTGTATTATATATGATAATAGATGATATATATGATAATAGCGGTTATTATAGATGATAATAAATGGTATTATATTTGGTAATAGACGATTTTATATATGACTAGCAGAATGGCCCGGCGTTGCTTGGGATTCTAAACATAGATTGGCATGTTTATCCCTCCTTTCTGAAACAGTACAGAGAAGTACGGAATACCTAGGCCTGGGGATGGTGTCTACATTTTGTGCTTATAAAAAAAACTCGTCGTAGATTACCAGGGGTTTAACTTAATTAGGTGCCTGAGAGTAAAATGTTCAACCCACGAAAGCCAAGATGATAGGGTTAAGCAAAAAGGCATTCAACAAACCGAACATGTATTTGTTGTGGTATGGTACAATGAAAGCAATAGGTACAGAGCAGTAAGCATGTGGGACTGCAGTGGTGGGGAGCATGGAGGAATTTAGTTGGATACTTTTACAGGCCCTAATGCAACCAAAATGCTAAACAATGCGGTCCCCGGGCAAAAATTTGAAATCTTTTTCAGTCAAGAAAATTTGTGAAACATAAGTAATGCATATGCAAAGTTTAAAAAAAATCAGTTGAGTACTTCTCGAGTTACAGGCCCTAATGCAACCAAAATGCTTTAAATAATCTTTTTTTTGCCTAATGAGGTCCCTGGGGCAAAAAATAAGAAAATTTTTTTGCTCAAAACACTTTAAACGATATAAGTAATGCAAATTTTGAAGAAATCGCCTGGATTATTGTTCCGTTATGCTCAAAAATGCCTTTAAAGCCTAAAATATGTGGTTTTTCACCTAATGTGGTCCCTAGGGCATTGAAAATTAAATATTTTTTGCTCAAAACACTCACAGTATTACATGTGTAAAGTTTGAAAAAAATCGGTTGGGTGGTTCTCGAGTTTTAGGGTGTCAGACAGACAGACATTCTCTGTTTTAAATATATAGATAATAGACGATATTATATATGATAACAGATGACATATATAATGATAGATGATATTATATATGATAACAGATGATATATATGATAATAGATGATATATATGATATTAGATGATATTATATATGATGATAGACAATATTATATATGATAACAGATGATATATATAATAATAGACAATATTATATATGATAACAGATGATATATATAATAATAGACAATATTATATATGATAACAGATGATATATATAGTAATAGACAATATTATATATGATAACAGATGATATTATATATGATAACATGATATATATGATAATAGATGATATTATATATGATAATAGACAATATTATATATGATAATAAATGATATTATATATGATAATAGACGATATTATACATGCTAATAGATGAATCTCTTCATTTTTTTTACATTAATACTTCTCAATACTTCCCCAAAACCAATGTGCTACCTATTCTATAGTATAGCAACAATGTCAATGAAATTCTCCCCTATTACAGTCAATAGATACAGTTATCAATGGTTTACTTCTTTGTTTACTTACGTTTCTGCCGAAACTGAGTCACTGTCAATTTGATATACAGGACCAATTTTTTTGCCTGTCTTTTTAATAATCATCTCTTGCAATTTTTCTTTGAATGAAATATGGAAAATGCCAAGTTTATTTGCTAAGTAACGGCCGTAAACAGTTTTTCCTGAGCCATGGACACCAATTATAGAAATCCTTAATGCTGGAGGCTGCAAAAGAAATTCATAAAATTATTAACCCTTTAATGTTCAAACCGGCCAAAACCGGCCAGAATTCTCTACCTCTTTCTGTTGAAACTGGCTGTAACTGGTCGCTCAAACTGATGTTAAGGTATTGTTCTCAAAATAAATACTTTCAAAATCTCATAGATTCGATATTATGTGAGGTAAAGCCTTTACCATGAAAATATAATAGCATATATAAAATAATGTGAATGCTAAAGGGTTAAAAGTAAAGTTAAAGTCAACAGTCTGTAATTGTTAATGGAGTTGTAGAGGCACAATCGTGACAAACAACATGTCCTTGGGTAGGCATGTCAAACATGCGGCTCTTTACAAGCACACATGTGGCCCACAAAAAGGTTTTTACAGCGTGAGCATGTTTTTATCTTCGTAATGTAAAATTTAAAAAATTAGTTGTAATGTGTGAATTTAGTTGTTGTGTGTGGCCCTCAGACAACATATATGTGACCCATGTGACCCATGTGACTCTCAGAGGATCCTCAGTTTGACATGCCTCTCTTAGGGTATAGGTGTACAATCTTGATGCACATCATGTCTTAGGTTATAGGAACACCATCCTGAGGCATGGCATGTCTTGGGGTATAGGAACACCATCCTGAGGCATGGCATGTCTTGGGGTATAGGAACACCATCCTGAGGCATGGCATGTCTTGGGGTATAGGAACACCATCCTGAGGCATGGCATGTCTTGGGGTATAGGAACACCATCCTGAGACATGACATGTCTTAGGATATAGGAACACCATCCTGAGACATGGCATGTCTTGGGATATAGGAACACCATCCTGAGACATGACATGTCTTGGGATATAGGAACACCATCCTGAGACATGACATGTCTTGGGATATAGGAACACCATCCTGAGACATGGCATGTCTTGGGATATAGGAACACCATCCTGAGACATGACATGTCTTGGGGTATAGGAACACCATCCTGAGACATGGCATGTCTTGGGATATAGGAACACCATCCTGAGACATGACATGTCTTGGGATATAGGAACACCATCCTGAGACATGGCATGTCTTGGGATATAGGAACACCATCCTGAGACATGACATGTCTTGGGGTATAGGAACACCATCCTGAGACATGACATGTCTTGGGGTATAGGAACACCATCCTGAGACATGACATGTCTTGGGGTATAGGAACACCATCCTGAGACATGGCATGTCTTGGGATATAGGAACACCATCCTGAGACATGGCATGTCTTGGGATATAGGAACACCATCCTGAGACATGACATGTCTTGGGGTATAGGAACACCATCCTGAGACATGACATGTCTTGGGGTATAGGAACACCATCCTGAGACATGACATGTCTTGGGGTATAGGAACACCATCCTGAGACATGGCATGTCTTGGGATATAGGAACACCATCCTGAGACATGACATGTTTTTGGGATATAGGAACACCATCCTGAGACATGACATGTTTTGGGGATATAGGAACACCATCCTGAGACATGACATGTCTTGGGATATAGGAACACCATCCTGAGACATGACATGTTTTTGGGATATAGGAACACCATCCTGAGACATGACATGTCTTGGGATATAGGAACACCATCCTGAGACATGGCATGTCTTGGGGTATAGGAACACCATCCTGAGACATGGCATGTCTTGGGATATAGGAACACAATCCTGAGAAATGACATGTCTTGGGGTATAGGAACACCATCCTGAGACATGACATGTCTTGGGGTATAGGAACACCATCCTGAGACATGGCATGTCTTGGGGTATAGGAACACCATCCTGAGGCATGGCATGTCTTGGGGTATAGGAACACCATCCTGAGGCATGGCATGTCTTGGGGTATAGGAACACCATCCTGAGACATGACATGTCTTAGGATATAGGAACACCATCCTGAGACATGGCATGTCTTGGGATATAGGAACACCATCCTGAGACATGACATGTCTTGGGATATAGGAACACCATCCTGAGACATGACATGTCTTGGGATATAGGAACACCATCCTGAGACATGGCATGTCTTGGGGTATAGGAACACCATCCTGAGACATGACATGTCTTGGGGTATAGGAACACCATCCTGAGACATGACATGTCTTGGGGTATAGGAACACCATCCTGAGACATGGCATGTCTTGGGGTATAGGAACACCATCCTGAGACATGACATGTCTTGGGGTATAGGAACACCATCCTGAGACATGACATGTCTTGGGGTATAGGAACACCATCCTGAGACATGGCATGTCTTGGGATATAGGAACACCATCCTGAGACATGACATGTCTTGGGGTATAGGAACACCATCCTGAGACATGACATGTCTTGGGGTATAGGAACACCATCCTGAGACATGACATGTCTTGGGGTATAGGAACACCATCCTGAGACATGGCATGTCTTGGGGTATAGGAACACCATCCTGAGACATGACATGTCTTGGGGTATAGGAACACCATCCTGAGACATGACATGTCTTGGGGTATAGGAACACCATCCTGAGACATGACATGTCTTGGGGTATAGGAACACCATCCTGAGACATGGCATGTCTTGGGGTATAGGACTTTCTCAAGAATAATTGGGTGAAGAAGACGGAAAAGGAGGAGAAGAAGGGGGAGACAGGAATGCCAGGTAGAGCGGCTTACTTTTAGCTAGGTACTTTTCCTGTAACTGCCTCACAAGGAAGAGGGCATCAGTGGTGCCTTTTCCTGGTACAAACCCAAATTGCATCTCATCTAGTTTCACCCGGTCCCTAATATATATATATATATATATATATATATATATATATATATATATATATATATATATATAGGAGAAAGTATGACCCCGATAGCAGAGTTCAAGCCGTCGAATCGGCTTGAGCTCTGCTGTCGGGGTCATACTTTCTCCTATTACCCACTCTACTACCCTAAGTATTGAGTACTCTGGTGCATTATGGTCCATCTGGTTCCTTACCACAACTCCTTCGTTATATATATATATGTATGTATATATATATATATATATATATATATATATATATATATATATATATATGTATATATGTATGTATGTATGTATGTATGTATGTATGTATGTATGTATGTATGTATGGCCATCCAAAATCACTGGGAGAGATGACCCCTTAGCCTTTGTCAAGGCAGAATTCTAGGAGAAGGAAACCTCTGATATAACACCTGCAACCCTGATGGTATCCAATGATGTTGACTTGTTCTTCTTTTTGGTAAATATTATCTTGGTTAAGAGAGTGGGACTGGCTTTGTGCAGTGCCTTTGCTCACTATAAAAGCTTCACGGCACAGGCATTGCTTTATATCTGGAGATCTCTGAACTCTCTGCACTTGTCGTCACATGGTACCATGGGCCCAGCACTATGTGTCAATAATTGTCACAGGTGTAGTGTTTGTACCAGAGTTTTCAAGTCGCTGGCTGGACTAAAAAGTCACACTCGTTCAGCGCATTGGTAGGGGTTCTCCTACATGGATATAAAGTAGTGGCCGTACTCGAAAACGAGTTGGCAGCCACCATGTATGTATGTATGGTTTATTCTGGTAGGTGTTCTAATAATCATGAACCACAATAACGAATTTGAGTGCACCGGTCCGAATACATTCATGTATAACAATGGTTTGAAGGTGTGTTAATTAGTAGGTAGGCTGTCCAATGCATAATTAGAATTATTTTACATACACTGAATGGTTTATGTTTGGCAATACTATCCTCTGGTTCTAATATATATTGTTCCATAAGTTCCACAGTTGAGCAGTAGTTCAGTCTATTTTCATATTTGACAGCTATTTCTTGTCTACCTGAGATTAAAACACCTTTGTCATTATACATCACTGGACAAAAATGAGATAAATCTCCAAGAAATCTTTTTTTACTGATTCTTGGATCTTCTTCCTGGAAAATAAAATAAAATAAAACAAAAACTTTAGTAAATATTTCTCATGTAGGGATAAGGCCAGGAATGTTGTACATTTTTTCATGTTCAGAATTGCTGAAGCATGGAACAAACTACCTGCATCAGTTGTTAGCTGTCGAGACACTGCATCCTTTAAAACCTCCATGGAACAAACTACCTGCATCAGTTGTTAGCTGTCGAGACACTGCATCCTTTAAAACCTCCATGGAACAAACTACCTGCATCAGTTGTTAGCTGTCGAGACACTGCATCCTTTAAAACCTCCATGGAACAAACTACCTGCATCAGTTGTTAGCTGTTGAGACACTGCATCCTTTAAAACCTCCATGCTTCCTGAGATTAGCCAATACTACACCTGATATCCCGCCTCCATACACACGCACACATGTATTTCATGATTCATACACTGTTCATTTTCCTGACATTTGTATATTATTCTATGTTCTATACATGCACTTTTGATGAGTTGTAGTGCACCTGAGCACTGTACACAATAATTTCATTATTATTATTATGTATGTGCGTGTAGGTGTGTGTGTGTGTGTGTGCATGTGTGTGTGTGTGTGTGTGTATGTCTGTATGTGTGTGTGTGTATATGTGTGCATGTGTGTGTACATATGTGTATGCATGCAAGTGTGTGTGTGTGCGTGTAGGTGTATGTGTGCATATGTATGTGTGTGTATATGTGTGTATGCATGCAAGTGTGTGTATGTGTGTACTTTTGTGTATATGTGAGCATGTGTGTGTATGCGTGCATGTGTGTGTGTGTATGTGTGCATGTGTGTGTATGAGTATATGACCACTTTACAATGTGGACTGGGAGCCTTTTTACCCTATCTCCTACACGACCACCTTACAGTGTGGACTGGGAGCCTTTTTACCCTGTCTCCTACACGACCACCTTACAGTGTGGACTGGCAGCCTTTTTACCCTGTCTCCCACACGACCACCTTACAGTGTGGACTGGGACCCTTTTTACCCTGTCTCCTACACGACCACCTTACAGTGTGGACTGGGAGCCTTTTTACCCTGTCTCCCACAAAACCACCTTACAGTGTCTACTGTTGTGTCATCGACACGGTGGACAGAACGGGGAAAGGGAGGATGGGGTAGGGTGTGGGGTGGGGTGTACATTGGGTTAAGGGGTGCCATAGTTCTTTGATTACATTAACAATACCTCATCATCATCGTCATCCTCTTCCTCCTCTTCATCATCTGCCACATCAGGTTCATAAATCGCATCATCCTCTTCCAGATCAATATAAGAATACTCTGAGGCTTCATGTTTGAAGATATCTAATTAATAATTAAGAACAATTAACAATTAAAATATCTAATTAATAGTTAATACTAATTAACAATTAAAATATCTAATTAATAGTTAATACTAATTAACAATTAAAATACCTAACTAATAGTTAATACTAATTAACAATTAAAGTACCTAACTAATAGTTAATACTAATTAACAATTAAAATACCTAACTAATAGTTAATACTAATTAACAATTAAAATACCTAACTAATAGTTAATACTAATTAACAATTAAAATACCTAACTAATAGTTAATACTGATTAACAATTAAAATACCTAATTAATAATTAACAACAATTAACAACCAAAATACCAAATTAATAATTAGCAACAATTAACAACCAAAATACCTAATTAATAATTAGCAACAATTAACAACCAAAATACCTAATTAATAACTAGCAACAATTAACAACCCAAATACCTAATTAATAACTAGCAACAATTAACAACCAAAATACCTAATTAATAACTAGCAACAATTAACAACCAAAATACCTAATTAATAATTAGCAATAATCAACAACCAGAGACATACAAATAAATTATTAATTAACATAGGTTTACTACCACCACCAACACCGACATCACTACTGCCACCAATATCACCCCACCATCGCTTCCACTGCCATCACCACTAAACCACCACTACCACTACGACCACCTTCCCCACCAGCACTGCCCCTACCGCTACCACTACCACCACCTTCACCACCCTCACAACTACCACCACCACCAAGTATCTAGCTCAACACATCACTCAGTCCAGGCATTAATACCATATACCATATTCACATTCTTGGAAAGTACAAAACAGCACTGACTGCGTTGCCTTCAAAATTCAAGTCTGTCTTACACTAATACTGCAATTTTTTTACAATGGGTTGTCCACAAGTTCTCTATTCTGTCCGCTGGGGCTGCAGGGCAGCCAGTCTGCTGAGGCCGCGGGGCAGACAGCGTGTGGGCCTCCATTTGCTCATAATAATGATTTCTAGTATAGGCACAAGGCCAGTAATTTGGAGGGAGGGGAAGTCGATTAAATCAACCCCAGTACATTACTGGTGCTTTATTTTATTGACCCTGTAAGGATGAAAGGCAAAGTTAACCTCAACAGGATTTGAATTCAGAATGTAAAGGATCGTAACTCTATGCTGTAAAGCTTGGTGCCCGACTCTCTACCGATACTGTCAATCCACCGCCCTTGCTCATAATAATTGTTTCTACTTTAGGCACAAGGCCAGCAATTACCCAGTACATTACTGGTACTTTATTTTATCGACCCCGTAAGGATGAAAGGCAAAGTTAACCTCGGCGGGATTTGAACTCAGATCGTAAAGAGACATAACTATGCTGGAAAGTATGCCTCTACATATATGTTTTCATTTAATTTTATTGTTTTGTTTTACTGCTAATCAGTGGCATTATGTCAACAAAGACCACCTGTACTGAGGACTTTTGCTGTTATTATATCTTTAAAGTTGACTCTGAGAAATAATCAAACCAAAGTGACAGTAATCTTTGACAGAGAGATGGGGAGAGACGGAGGCAGAGTTCAACATATATAAACATTTAAGAGAATTATTATACATTCACTGCACAGATTAATGGATGTATTGTCCGTGCAGTAAATGTATAATACTTCTCTTAAATGTTTATATATGTTGAACTCTGTTGTCTGAGTAAAGATAGTATATATGCAAACATTTCTTCAGTTATTTTCTGTTACCCCTTAAGCATTTATATTACTCTATATTTACTATTATATGTCTACGGTAAAGGCTTAACCTCACACAATTATCTCACATAATATCAAATCTATGAGATTTTGATATTATTTATTTTGAGAACAATACCGTAACATCATTATGAGAGGCTGGTTGCAGCTGGTCTGAACAGATAGAGGTGAGAGAATTCTGGCTGGATATGGCCAGTTTAAATGCTAAAGGGTTAAACAAGAAATTAAGTGTTAATCAGAAATAAACAATCATTTCTACTTACTTTCAACCTCCGTTATAGCTTTTTTGAAAATATCATCAATACTTTGATTCTCAATAGGAATAATTATTGGGTCTAAACCCATGACATTTTTAATACAATCAACTGAATTGTTAAGGTTACTATGTGCTGTAGCTAGTTTGTTTTTATATTCTTCAACTTCTGTTCTGTTAAGTGTCATGTTATCACTAGAAGTGGTTTCTGTTTCTGCTTCAGTCTAAAGTTTAGAGAAAATGAAAAAAAAAAACATAACCTCAAATAATTGTTTCTATTTTTGGCACAAGGCCAGCAATTATCCCAGTGCATTACCGGTACTTTATATATATTTTATCGGCCCCGTAAGGATGAAAGGCAAATTTAACCTCGGCGGGATTTTAACACAGACCTTAAAGGACCATAACTCTATGCTACAAAGCATGGCATCTGACACTCTACCGATACTGCCAATCCACTCCCTAACCTTAAATAATTATAATTAAAACAATAATAGAGTTGAAGACAAAACTAAAGACTAATCAAAAATGTAATTATAATTATTTTAATTAATTATAATTATGTAATTATTGGTTTCTGATTTAAGCACAAGGCCAACACTTTGGTGGGAGGGGCAAGTCGATTAAATCGACCCCAGTGCATTACTGGTGCTTTAACGACCCCATAAGGATGAAAGGCAAAGCTAACCTCAGCAAGATTTGAACTCAGATCATTAAGGGGCATACCTCTATGCCATAAAGCATGTTGTCTGATGCTCTACCGATACTGCCAATCCATCACCCTAATAACTATGTAATTATTGAAAAGTATCTGGCGATAGGTAGGGCCTCCAGCTGTAGAAAACTTGCCAAAAAAGGGTTAACAGGGTTCCTCAGTTTTGTCCAAGACATGACAACGCCCCTATAAACACACCTAGTAGACTGTCTAAAGTAGTTGGCGATAGGTAGGGCCTGCAGCTGTAGAAAACTTGCCAAAAAAGGGTTAACAGGGTTCCTCAGTTTTGTCCAAGACATGACAACGCCCCTATAAACACACCTAGTACACTGTCTAAAGTAGTTGGCGATAGGTAGGGCCTCCAGCTGTAGAATACTTGCCAAAAAAGGGTTAACAGGGTTCCTCAGTTTTGTCAAAGACATGACAACGCCCCTATAAACACACCTAGTACACTGTCTAAAGTAGTTGGCGATAGGTAGGGCCTCCAGCTGTAGAATACTTGCCAAAAAAGGGTTAACAGGGTTCCTCAGTTTTGTCAAAGACATGACCACCTCCTTATATGTGTTAATCATAGCAGGAAAAGGAATTTAGAAAAAACAAAACAATATTCTTACAATTATTGTATCTTCCGCTTCCACTTCCATTTCCGGATCCATTTCTACATATAAAGGGAGCCCCAAAAACAAAAACTTTGATTGTAAAATTTGAAACAAAATATAATTAAAATATGTAAATGTTTGTATTTCCTTTTATAATAGCATTCTTATCAGGTGTAATATATATATATATATATATATATATATATATATATATATATATATGTACGTCATGTACGTCAATACTCATCTTTTTCCATTTCTCCGAGGGTTCTTAACCCCACTATCAGGCTAAATAATTTCTTTAATTTCTTTAGTCAAAATACGGCGATAGCTAACATTTCTAATAGTTTCAAATCCACTCGCTGTTTCGAAAATATTCTTACTTGATATATATATATATACATACATACATACATACATACATACATACATACATATATATATATATATATATATATATATATACATATATATACATATATATACATATATATATACATATATATACATCACATGGCTTAGTGGTTAGGGTATTGGCCTTGCAATCGAAATGTTGTGAGTTCAATTCTCAGACCGAGTGATGTGTTGTTTCCTTGAGCAAGACACTTTATTTCACATTGCTCCCGTTTACTCAGCTGTAGAAATGAGATGATAGAGACTGGGGTCCCTATCATTCCACTGTAAAGTGGACGTGTAGGTGCCATGGCAAAAAAGCATCCAGCACTCACTGTAAATGGGGTTGGTGTTAGGAAGGGCATCCAGCTGTAGAAATCAAGCCAGAATCAGTTCCCGTCCCACCTTTGCAAGCAGGGAAAAGCGGACGTAAATGATGATGATATATAATATAAGTATGTATACGTACATACATATATGTATACAGGCGTACACTTGTATGTATATACATACATACATGCACACATGTATATATGTACGTATGGGTTTACCGAACATTTATTATAATGTTCGGTACAGTGTTCAGCAACCATCGTTCCCCTTTGTTCAACACTGACTAAGGAACGATGAACTAGTTTCTAGCTTATTAGCTGTCATCAGCATTGTATACCTTCCTGTCAGTCGATTGAACGGCTACTAATTCGGACTGTTTGTCTGTTTGTTTACAAACAAACCGAGCATTCTAATAAATGTTCGGTAAATCCATACGTACATATATATATGTGTGTGCATGTATGTATATACATACTAGTGTACGTCTGTATACATACATGTATGTATTTATACATACTTATATTTAAGTATCAGCCATACTAAGAGTGAGAAATAAAATTTCATTTTTTCCATTTATATATATATATATATATATATATATATATATTATATATATATTATTATTATATATATATATATTATATATATATATATATATATTATATATATATATTATATATATGTATATATATATATAATATATATATCTAACCCATGCTAGCGTGGAAAATGGACGTTAAACAAAGATGATGATGATGATGATGATATGTGAGAAAAACCACAAACCCTCCATCTCAAACTGCGAAACCGGTAAGGGAACCAAATAAATATATATTTTTTTAAAAAAAGACGTCAGTTGCATTTTCGATTTCATCTTTTTTCCTTATGTATACAGTATATATATATATATATATATAGTGAAAACTGGGACGGGAACAAAAACAGAGAGGCAGTACAAACAAAAGTTTATTAGGTTCACACTCTTAATATATATATATATATATATATATATCATCATCATCATCATCATCTTCGTTTAACGTCCATTTTCCACGCTAGCATGGGTTAAACGGGAGTTGTCCCACTTGAGGCAAGGCTGGTCGGGTGACCGTGTCTCGCTCATATAGGACTATCTGGCAGGTTGTCTACTGCTGAATGCCCTTCCTAACACCAACCAAATATATATATATATATATATATATATGTGTATATATATATATATATATATATATATATATATATATATATAAGCAAAGGGATATTTAATTTGTTAGTAATTCAACAAATATATATATTTATAACTGATTCGAAGCACTCAACAAATTTTCTGGAGCATAATATCAATGATATTAATAAATGGAAACTATATTTATGAAACCATATTTATTCTACTATATATATATATTTCAAGGGTACCAAAACTTTGGTACGCTCTCATCAGATAAAATAGAAAGTTTGTTTTATAAATATTGACATATCCAGGAATGAGATCTTAATGGTTCAAGTTTTTCCTGGAAAATGGAGGTAATGGTAGTAGCATTCACCTATTAAAAATCATGCCAAACTATGGGGTGGATAGAGCCCCTGAGTCCAGTAAGACAACCTCTCTAGTGCTGGTGGCATGAATAAAAGCACCCAGTCCATGCTGTAAAGTGGTGCTGGTGTTAGGAAGGGCATCCAACCAGTATATTAATGCCGAAACAATTATGAGCATAACAAATAATTAAAATGATGATGATGTATAGATATTACAATTAGCCGCCATTTTTGACGGCACAGGGCTAGCTAGTAATATTAATAAAACCAGATATTTTACCCTCCGTCACTGTCATGAGTATATTTGAAGCTTCAATATTCTCTCTTGCTTTATCTTGTTCTTCCTCTACTTTTTCTTCACTTCCTCCTTCTTTCTTAACTTCTTCCTTTTTTGCTTCTTCTTCAGTCCCTTCTACTTTTTCTGCTTCTTCTTCTATTGCTTCTTCTTTTACTTCTACTTCTCCTTCTTCCTCTTCTTTCTCTTCCATATCTTCTACATAGTCTTCTTCTTCCTCCTCTTCCTCTTCTTCTTCATCATCTTGTTGAGATAAGAAACAGAAAATATAATAATTAGATGCAGTTAAGTTTTGACTGTTTATCTTTCATGCTCCAACTGATGAAACAAAATTCTCCTTCAATTAATTATTTAAAGCAATCTTAACTATAATAAAGAAAGGAGTGTGGGACTGTGACCAGAATATATTTTTTTATCCTGTTTGTAAAATAAGTTGGATTACTTTGAATAAATAATGAATGGATATTACATAATTTATGTACTAAATTTCATAACTCTTGATTAAATATAAATAGTTTTATTGCTTATTTAAAGATTCACTTCTTTAAAATTTTCAAATGTCAACACTTCCGGTTAGCAGCCATTATATTATAACATTTATAAAAACATTGTATATATTTCCATCACTAATTTTCTCCTAATGCAGTTTATATATAATATCGCCTTTTTTAAATGTATCATGGATTACTTTACTGATTGCAGAAGAGAGTGTAACACAGACTCTCTTCAATTTCTGTGGATATTGTCAATTATGATTTTATTTGATATATCATATCTACATGCATATATATTTGCATATAATATCAATATGCACACTACACATGCTAGCAGAAAGCCACCCAAATGGTGGTGTTTCTGCTAGTATATTACAATGAAAATACAACAGCTAGTTATGAGAGGGAGGGCGGTGTGTAGAATCATTTTTAAATGTTCAGGATTGATGAAACTGATGTGCTCAAGGCTGGATTAAGTTCTGAAAAGATTGTGGTTCTGTCCACCCAACAATATATAAAGTCTATAAAATATATATACCGTATATACTCGAGTAAAAGTTGATCTCATGTAAAAGTTGACCCCTATTTTAGGCCAAAATATCTGGAATTTCCTACAGACCTCAACTAAAAACCGACCCTAGTATTTCATGGATAACAGGTCAACATTTGTGAGTCAAGATATCATCCTATATTACAAGTAACATGGTGATATACAGTAATTATGAGATATAAATTAATTGCACTAAGCTAGTCTGTTTGATGGACACGAGTAAAAGAGCAAGTGAAAATATTTATAAGAGCTATGTGGCCTTGCTTATGGATTTTGTTATTTATTACGATGTGTGTTTTGTGGCATAGAATCAGTAGTATTACTGTAATTCATCGTGTTTTTGTTTTTATTTGTTTAGAGATCAGTTGGGCTTCTGCTACTGATAGAGTACTTTGAATTTTAGCTTGAATTTCAATTAGTAGTATCCATGTAATAGCTGACCCCATAAATTTAATCTTAAAAATGGTTTGAAAAATTTGACTATTTGAGTATATATGTTGACCAGATGATAAAATATTGATCAGGTGATATAATGTTGACCAGGTGATATAATTAAGTTGACCAGATGACCAGATGACCAGATGATAAAAAATGTTGACCAGATGATATAAAATTGACCAGATGATATAATGTTGACTAGATGATTAATAATTGTTTCTACTTTTGGCACAAGGCTAGCAATTACCCAGTGTATTACTGGTACTTTATTTTATCGACCCGGTAAGGCTGAAAGGCAAAGCTAACCTTGGCAAGATTTGAACTCAGAACGTAAAGGGCCATAACTCTGTGTTGCAAAGCATGGTGTCTGATGCTCTACCGATACTGCCAATAATGTTGACCAGATGATAAAATAATGTTGGTCAGGTGATATACTATTGACCAGACGATATAATGTTGACCAGATGATATAACGTTGACCAGATGATATAATATTGACTAGATTATATAATAATTGTTTCTACTTTAGGCACAAGGCCAACAATTACCCAGTGCATTACTGGTACTTTATTTTATCAACCCCGTAAGGATGAAAGGCAAAGTCAACCTCGGCGGGATTTGAACTCAGATGGTAAAAGGACGTAACTATGCTGGAAAGCATGGCGTCCGACCCTCTACCGATACTGCCAATCCACCGCCCTCATATATAATAATGTTGACTAGATGATATAACATAATGTTGACTAAATTATGTAATGTTGACCAGATGATATAATAATGTTGACTAGATTATATAATAATGTTGATCAGATTATATAATATAGTTGACCAGGTGTTATAATCTTGACCAGATATGTTAAGCCATACTTACTCTCATATTCTTCACTATTGTCGTCATCTTTCTCATCTTCTCTAAAAGAAAAGAAAAAATTATTCAGAATGAGATGTGAATCTGTGAAGTTGTGTCATCATCATCATCATCTTCATTTCATCATCATCATCATAATCATCATCATCAACACTGTTTAACATGTATTTTCCAGACTTGAATAGGTTAGCTAGGCTGTCATGTTATGAGGTCAGGCGGGTCATGTGACCATGTCTTGCTTGTGTTTTTGGTTTGCTTTTCTATGGCTGGATACAACTTCTTAATGTCAACCACTTAGCTGCATAGACTGGGAACTTTTCATGGTACTGGCACTGCCAACTTACAGGGTGGATTGAGTGATTTTTGTTGTAGCAGCAGTATCACCACCTTACAGAGTGGACAGTGTTTAGAGCATTACTGTGGGACGACAGTGGACAGTGTTTAGAGCATCCAGTCATAGAAAACCATATAAAAAATAAGCAAGATGTGGTCATTCAACCTCTCTGTCCTCGTGACAGCTTTGTTGAACCTATGCAAGCATCGAAAATAAATGCTAAATG
Source organism: Eledone cirrhosa (assembly GCA_964016885.1). Lineage (NCBI taxonomy): Eukaryota > Metazoa > Mollusca > Cephalopoda > Octopoda > Eledonidae > Eledone > Eledone cirrhosa. Next base: position 39,325,245 of record OZ024749.1, read on the forward strand.
GTGGTGATGATGATGATAATGATGATGATAACTGGGGTGTAGATTCCGCCCTCCCCCCCTACCACCACCGTCTTTCCTTATTTAATTTTTTTTATATATATAATTTAAAAGCAGTATTTAAATAATTTTGAAAACCAAACAATGCATTAGGAAGAACAATAAATTGCCACGATAACAAAAGAATCTTACCTTAACAAATTTAATGAGTCCATTTAATGATTATTAAATTTGCTAAGTTTCTTTTGTAATCTTGGCAATTTAATTTTCTTTCTAATGCATTGTTTGGCTTTCAAAATTATTTAAATTTGTGTTTCCTATTCAACAATGCTTCAAGCAAGCTACAAAACTCTAAAAGCAGTATATTTAAGCTGCACCCCACAGACAAAATGGTTATGGTATTGCAGTGGATAACAGCCAGTGCATCAGCCACCCCCACCTCACAAAGCTCCTCTCTCTGGCAAGATGTAATTCTCCCAATTTTGTAAAGGAAAATGGCAATTCAGAGACTAAGGACACCAGAAATCTCATGACTGGCATAAAAATATAAACAGTTGGTTAAGTCCAAGTATTTGGTTATCTTCTCTTCCTCTGCATTACAAGTGGCAATGCCAAGGTTTATAGTCAAACTGACAAGGCTTGAAGCAAAGAATGTGTTGCAACGTGTAGAAAACTGTGGTAAACTGAAAACAAATGGAAAAGAAAAAGAAAAAAATTCAGCAGTGATACAAACCTAAGTTTTATCTGAGCAAACAAATTATTCTTAAATAATAGCAGAAGCCAGCTCCATTTTTCTGTGGTGTCTACTAAACAGATTATACTGTCAGGTGTGAAGTTAAAGTCTAAACATGTCTGCCAATGTTCTAGAGTTGCAGGAAAATCATCTAAAACCCATCCACCATTTCTGAAACAATATTCAACACAGTCATCGTGGTAGCAATGGTAACATAATCAGGTTAAAATAAAGTAAATGTATAAATATGTGAAGTGGTTGGTGATAGGAAGAGCATCATGTTGAAGAACCCATGCTAAAAAGAGGGTCCAGAGGACTCTTCAGTTGTGTCCCTCCCACTCAGCAATCTTAGAGGCCCTGAAAGAATTAAAGGGTTATAATCAGTTCCCTTCCCTCCATGACTAAATATCAAAAACTACAGTTCCCTTACTACCACTACAACTGCTGCCTATAGTTATGTACTACACTTTGCTGTGGTGTTGCTATATAGCTAAGCAGCACTGAGAGTTAAATACACTTGGCATAAATACAGAGAAGTAGTAGTGACAGCATGTATATATGGATCTGTAACTCCTGATGGAGTTGTAGAGGTGCAGTAGTAACATTTTCCCCCAGGTCTGAACATAGTTGATTTCTTCCAGAAGGAGAGAGAGAGATTGAGAGAGAGGAAGTGAGAAAGAGATATAGAGGAAGAATTGTCCCCAGTAATGGACTGGTACTCTATTTTATCGACCTCAAAAGGATTTAAGGCAAAGTTGATCTTGGTGGGATTTGAACTCAGCACAGAGAACCAGAACAAATATCACAAAGCATTCTCTCTGATGTTCTAACAAATGACAATTTACTACATTAGTTTGTCAACTCTAGTGTTTGAACCCCAACTTCTCAACCAGCTACAAAGAAATATTAACAAACATACAAAACTACCTCCATTTTTATAAAAAATTAATTACATACACAAGTGGACTAAGTAATCCTTTGTCATTGTCACTTTCAATACTTTGAATAGTTTTCTCCATTATCATATATTTATCTCTCGCTGTAAACGAAATGTCTTGTTCAGCATATTGAAGCATTAACATTTCCACAATAGTTTTAACTTCGGGGTAATTCTCATCAACTTCAGAAAGTGCCATCTCTAAAAGTTCATCATGTGTGATTTCTTTAAAAAAAAAATCAAAAAAAATTCATCATCATCACCATCACCATCACCATCACCATCACTATCACCATCACCATCATCAGGTTGGATGGGGTTTTGAAACAATATTTTACAGCTGAATGCCCTTCTTGAGACTGACCCTTTTAATCACCTCTTATGACATGCAAGGATACAGTCTGCGTATTCTAAAAACCAAGACATGGAACAAAATTGATTAAAAATATGCTAACATAAGTAGATGTTCTGAATTAAGGAAGAATTACATATTTGAGTTAGAAGAGAACTATTGACCTTCAGGAGAAGCAGCGACCCCTGATTGTATTCAGCAACCGAAACAAATATGAAGTACACCAAATCCAATGCTCATAGGGGCGGCCCTGGTTCTTCTTTGCAAGTGTAAACTCGGCCAGATTAGATTAGATTACATATTTGTTTTTAATATACATTAATGTCAAACTTCAACAGGAAGAATAAAATTTATAGAAAACAGGACAGCTTCCATGACTTTCAGAAACATTTTTTCATGCTCAGAGTTGCTGAAGCATGGAACAAACTACCTGCATCAGTTGTTAGCTGCCGAGACACTGCATCCTTTAAAACCTCTATGCTTCCTGAAATTCGCCAACACTACACCTTATATCCGCCCTCCATACACATGCACATACACTGTTCACTTTCCTGACATTTCTACATTATTCTATGTACTATACATGCACCTGTGATGAGTTGTAGTGCACCTGAGCACTTTACACAATAATTTCATTATTATTATTTTTATTTATATACAATAAATTGGTTAACTCTTAGCAACCTAAAATGAATTACCAGAAAATATCTAAAAATAGAGTCTGTTAATTCAAATGTTTAAAAAATCTTTACTAGTGGACATATTGTTGTGAAGATTGGCTGTATTAGAATAAAGACTTAAAATTTTAATGTAGTGCAGTCATAGTGTCGTTTTGTACTTTTCAAGAATGTCTTGCTAATGTAGTTTCATAGGACATTAAGAGTTTATAAAAGTGGCAGTAATATCATGTTAAACAGCTAGCACCATAAGTTGATACAGAATTCCTCAGGAAGAACCTTGACAGTTAATTTCAGCTAAATCTCAACTACGTTCTTCCATGGCAGAGTCTTGCTAATAACATTGTAAAAGAACACCATATTGTAGAGCAGCCATTAATGGAGACTTCTGGTGTGCTTCACTCTAGGGCCACCTTCCTGCTCAACACCACTGACACAGAATTGGCTACCTGCAGGTGTGAGCCTCACGAGTTGGAATGGCTCTTCCAGTGTGTCTCCCTCACCATCCTCTAGCAAACCGCCTTCTTTATTCTGTCTGCCAGGGCGACCAGCACATGGGCCCTCATTTGCTCATAGTAGAGAGAGATGGAGGCAATGATAGTGGAAGTTTGGTTGCTTTGTGTTCAGATCTGATCTATATGTATATGTTTCCAAAACATTAGTGCTCTAGTGTTGAATCCAAACTTATTGGATATTTAAGTTGGCTTCATCACTGATTAATAACCTTGTTGCTTTGGTCACAAACTCAGGAACTGATCCATGTATTGCAGAGGAGTAGAAGACATCCAGATACCAGGACTTCACTTACTGTTTCCTTTTTTATTTTTTTGTCCTGCCAGTCACCATCAAGAGCTCCTGTCTCTTTAATCCTAAAACTGCCATTTTTCTTCCCCATATTGGGAAGAGTGCATCTCACCTGAGGAAAGAGTCCCATGGAATGGAGTAGATCTTATTTAAATGAAGGAACACTGTGTGTCAAGAAAGGCTGTGCAGGAAAGGACCTATCCAACCTATGTAAGCATGGAAAAGCAGACATAATAGGTGACACAACAAAAAGCACCCAGTTCAGACTGTAAAGTGGTTGTGTAGGAGACACAGTAAAAAGGCTCCCAGTTCACACTGTAAATGTGGCTGATGTTAGGAAAGGCATCCAGCTGTAGAAAACCTGCCAGAGAGACAGTTCTGTACGAGCAAGACATGGGTCTTCCAACCAATCTCGCTTCAAGTGGGACAAAACCGTCCAATCCATGCTAGCATGGAAGGTGGACATTAAATGATGATGATGATGATGATATATATATATTAGAAGGGAAAACAGACATTAAATAATGAAGATGTATATACATATGTATGTACGTATATATGTATGATGTATGCAGCCATCATGTGTATGTATATGTATGTATGTATGTATGTATGTATATGTATGTATATGTATGTATGTATGTATGTATGTATGTATGTATATGTATGTATATGTATGTATGTATGTATGTATATGTATGTATATATGATGTATGTATGTATGTATATGTATGTATATGTATGTATGTATGTATGTATATGTATGTATATATGATGTATGTATGTATGTATATGTATGTATATGTATGTATGTATGTATATGTATATATGATGTATGTATGTATGTATATGTATGTTTCCCAGTTGGTGCTACTGGTAACATGTATCCCAGTACAACCTGTCTCATGGTCGGGTCGTTGGCGACTAAACTGGCAACCCCACTTGGTGAGGAGGGTGACTTTGGACATCCTGCAGGACTAAAAACAAAACCTGTCAAAGGGCAAAGGAGCTCTTAAGAGTCAATGGCCATCCAAAATCACCGGGAGAGATGACCGCTTAGTCTTTGTCAAGGCAGAATTCTAGGAGAAGGAAAACTCTGATATAACACCTGCAACCCTGATGGTATCCAATGATGTTGACTTGTTCTTCTTTTTGGTAAATATCATCTTGGTTAAGAGAGTGGGACTGGCTTTGTGCAGTGCCTTTGCTCACTATAAAAGCTTCACGGCACAGGCATTGCTTTATATCTGGAGATCTCTCTGCACTTGTCGTCACATAGTACCATGGGCCCAGCACTATGTGTCAATAATTGTCACAAATTTAGTGTTTGTACCAGAGTTTTCAAGTCGCTGGCTGGACTAAAAGGTCACTTGTTCAGCGCATCGGTAGGGGTTCTCCTACATGGATATAAAGTAGTGGCCGTACTCGAAAACGAGTTGGCAGCCACCATATGTATGTATATGTATGTGTATATGATGTATGTATGTATAACATGTTACCAGGTTCTTGTTCTGGTTCCTGTTCATGTAAAAATCCCGTGCCCCTAAGGCCTAACAGCCTTTCTGCTTGTTCCTTCTGTTCAATTTCTGATTCCACTCTTGAAAGTAACTGATCGATAACTTCAGAAAATAACAACTGTATAAAAAAAATATAAATGTCACAGAAGGCAATAAAGAACAGAAAACCATATATTTAATTATTGAACAAATCATACAAATATTTAGTCACATAGCAGCAATAACATCCTAACTTGAAAAATAAATAACAATCTTCAAACATTTATGATATATTTAGACATCTTTGATGTGTGTCATCATCATCATCATCATCATCGCTGTTTAACGTTCATTTTCCCATGCTAGCACGGGTTAGACGAGTTGTCCTGTTGTGAGAAATGCCAGGTCTCAGATGACCATGTCTTTCTCATATAGAACTGATTTTGGCTTGGTTTCTACAGCTGGATGCCCTTCCTAATGCCAACCACATTTACAGAGTGTACTGAGTGCTTTTTGTTGTGACACCTTCACGACCACTTTACAGTGTGGGCTGGGTGCTTTTTGTTGTGACACTTTCACGACCACTTTACAGTGTGGGCTGGGTGCTTTTTGCCGTGACACCTTCACGACCACTTTACAGTGTGGGCTGGGTGCTTTTTGTTGTGACACCTTCACGACCACTTTACAGTGTGGGCTGGGTGCTTTTTGTTGTGACACTTTCACGACCACTTTACAGTGTGGGCTGGGTGCTTTTTGTTGTGACACCTTCACGACCACTTTACTGTGTGGGCTGGGTGCTTTTTGTTGTGACACCTTCACGACCACTTTACAGTGTGGGCTGGGTGCTTTTTATTGTGACACTTTCATGCCCACTGTACAGTGTGGGCTGGGTGCTTTTTGTTGTGACACCTTCACGACCACTTTACAGTGTGGGCTGGGTGCTTTTTGTTGTGACACCTTCACGACCACTTTACAGTGTGGGCTGGGTGCTTTTTGTTGTGACACCTTCACGACCACTTTACAGTGTGGCTTCACTAGATGTATGCTTCAGCCTATCCTCATGGGAGATGTATGGAAGGATGGGGTGGAGTGGAGGTGGATGTGGTGCATACTATATATATGCTTCAGCTTCAGCCTGCGCCCATGGGAAGGCAAGTCTTCTGTATCCTGGTTTTTAGAATAGATGCACTGTATCCCTGCATGTTGTAAGAGGTGTCAAGAAGGACATCCAGCTGTAAAAGATTGTCTCAAGAAATCCTGCCCAGCCCATACCAGCTTAGAAAAGTGGACATAAAAACAATGATGATGATCTTGTTAAATAGAGGCTGTATTAGGTTATAGTATGTAACATTCGTTTCAATATCTAAAGCATTTCACTCAATGCTATGATACATAGCTGTTACGGGCAAAGTAAACAGTTTATAAGCCTTGAAGTAAATCCACTACCATTAGAAACTGGAATGCATGCACTAATTTACCAATATATTATATATTATATATCATATATTATATATCATATATTATATATCATATATCATATGACCTACAAGCTCTCTTGCTTTTCTAATTATATTCAGGCTTTCTGCTTCATTGCTAAGATGATCACTGCCTACTACAGCAGCTAATAGATTAGGCTTATAACAAAGGGATCTTATATAAAGCACAAGTGTTCACTTGTACAAAGAAACAGTTTAGACCACATCCAAAAGCAACCATCATACTGATTAGTGAAAAATTACATACTCCACATTGATCCCACAAAGAATCCTTTATATGATATAAATAGCAGCCAAATCTCCCTCAAATTACATCCTGCCATCTTAAAAAACAGAATGGAGGTTGGGAAAGACATTGGATATGTAGTGCTACAAACATTATGACTGAAAAAAAAAAACATGACACTCATGTCTGTTTGATCAGGGCTGACCATGGGCTAAATAACTATAACAACAAAACATTTGTATAATAACGTCTATTTAATGAAAAATAACACAGTAAAATGTATATCTACCCCTGTCTCTTCATCAATTTGTTCACTCACTTCAGATAAGTGACTGGCTTCTAAGCAATTATATGAAAGAAATATTTGAAATCAATGTGAGTTCATTATCATATGCAATATGTACTATATATATATATATATATATATATATATATATATATATATATATATATATATATATGTAAAAGGTAAACAGAAATAACAAAACAATCGGTACAGTATATGGAAGGAATATATTAGGTTAATGCTTGAAATAGTAGGGAGAGGGTCTTAACATTTTATATATACATATATATCATGAAGGAGTGTTTATTAGTTTACAATTGTTTCAAAGGAAGAGGTCAAAATTCAACAATAAACGTACATACTATCAATATTTCAATTAATAAATACATGTGTTATTAATTGGATTATATACATACCTATGATATATATATGAGATGTCAACATGAATGGACCTATTATTTTTATCTAAAGACATTTTTTCCAATTCCATCCCGCCCGTCCCCTTAATCTATTTTATTTCTCATTCTTTCTTCTGATGAAGGACTAGCGTCCGAAACGTTAAGACCCTCTTCTTGCTATATCAAGTTTTAACCTAATGTATACCTTCCATACCGATTGTGTTGTTGTTTCTGTTTACATTTTACATATATATATATATATATATATATTTCTTTTCTCAATATATATATATAGAGGAAGACCACGAAAAACATGGGCGGAGGTGGTGAGAGCAGACCTCAGATCACTGAAACTCACGGAGGAGATGACGAAGGACCGTGACAAGTGGAGAGATGCTGTGCTAGCAGGGAAAAGTGGACGTAAGATGATGATGATGATGATTGAGAAGAAGAGGCATTAATGTCTATGGTTAGAGAAGGAGGCGGATTAAGTTCCAGCTACTACTACTACTCATTTTACAGCTGGAACAATGTGAAATGAAGAGTTTCGCTTAACACCACAACATACCACCTGGCCCAAGAATCGAACCAATGACAACACGATCATACGTCCAACACCACAACATACCACCTGGCCCAAGAATCGAACCAATGACAACACGATCATACGTCCAACACCACAACATACCACCTGGCCCAAGAATCGAACCAATGACAACACGATCATACGTCCAACACCACAACATACCACCTGGCCCAAGAATCGAACCAATGACAACACGATCATACGTCCAACACCACAACATACCACCTGGCCCAAGAATCGAACCAATGACAACACGATCATACGTCCAACACCACAACATACCACCTGGCCCAAGAATTGAATCTTTGTAAAGTTACACTTCAAGCCACATCTTAATAATGGGAAATTTAGTCTTCTTTTTCTTTTTCTTTTTTATTCACTTATTATTGAGAGTGTCGTAGGAGCAGAGTCCTCAAGCACTCCTTCCAGCAGGTCCTGTCTGAAGCAACCGTCTCCAACAGATCCAGTTGGATCCCCAAGCAAGACCAGACAAGCTCATGGATGTTATCCAACCATCTTGCTCAGGGTTTACCTCTGGGTCTCCTGCCGGTTGGTTTTGCTCGTAAAATCTGTTCAGTGATTCTTTCCTGAGACATTCTAACCACATACCCATAGTATCAGAGCTGTGATCTTTCAATTCGGAGAAGTAGCAGCTCTACCTGGAGTGACTCTCTAATCTATGAGCTAAGCACTCTATCCAGTAATATTACTCTAAAGACCCTTCGGAGGGACCTCATTTCAGCCACTTCTATTCATGAACATATTCTTTTGGTCATTACATGTTAATTTCCCCTACTGACTTCATTAAAAAAATCCTTCTTTTTAAAAGCAGCTTGCCCCAAAAATGATGGGATTTCAAGGTTCATTTAGGGTTAAATATTGTATTGGCTTTTAAAAAAATACTATTTTTTAAATAAGTTTGTCACAAACATGATGAGATATCAAGGTCCTTTGGTTAGGTTAACCCTTTAGAATTTACATTATACTATATTTACTATTGTATTTTCATGGTAAAGGCTTTATCTAACATAATTATCTCACATAATATCGAATCTATGAGATTCTGATGCTATCTATTTTGAGAACAATACCTTAACATCAGTATAAGTGACTGGTTACAGCGGGTTTGAAAAGAAAGAGGTGAGAGAATTCTGATGCTAAAATATTGTATTGGTTATTAAAAGAATTCTATTTTTTTAAAACCAGATTACCACAAACATGATAGGGTGCCAAGGTTTATATTGTGTTAAATATTGTAATGGTTATTAAAAGAATTCTATTTTTTTAAAACCAGATTACCACAAACATGATAGGGTGCCAAGGTTTATATTGTGTTAAATATTGTAATGGTTATTAAAAAAATCCTATTTTTTTACAAATAAATGGCATATATCTCTAAAATAAACCAATACATTTAACTAATTAATCTGAAAGCTAAGTCTTTCTTTATAAGCATTCATTATTTCTCCTGAATTGCTGTACAACTGTATACCCCGGAAATTGAGTAATTAAATATTAACGATGATACTATGATTAGCAATACAGTATCTATGAAAGGAGAAGTAAGTTGAATAGAAAGAACCGTTGCCAAGGATACATCAAAACAGATTGACCTTCATCATAACATCTTCAAGTGATACAGTGAAAATGGTGTACTTTGAAAAGAAGTCAACATACAGAGAGAGACATTAGACTGGGTAAGTCGCATACATAATTGTTTCTACGTTTGGCACAAGGCCAGAAATTACCCAGAGCATTACTGGTACTTTTAGTTGAATTCTGTTTGACAGTAGTCTAGAATTTAATGAGCTTTATTAATTAGTTTTCTTAATTGAAAATCTTCTTCTTCGTCTTCTTCTTCTTCTTCGTCTTCTTCTTCTTCTTCGTCTTCTTCTTCTTCTTCGTCTTCTTCTTCTTCTTCGCCTTCTTCTTCTTCCGGATGCCCTTTTAGTCACCTCTTACGACATGCAGGAATACAGTGTGGCTATTCTAAAAGCCAGGTGATGATGATGATGATGGTGATGGTGGTGGTGGTGGTGGTGGTGAGGGGGGGGGGGGGGGATAATGATGATGATGATGATGGTGATGATGATGATAATGGTGGAGGGGGGGGGGGGGGCAGTGATGATGATGGTGGTGGTAGTGGTGGTGGTGATAATGATGATGATGATGGTGGTGGTTGTGATGATGATGATAATGGTGGTGGGGGTAGAGGTGGGGTGGGTGGCAGTGATGATGATGGTGGTAGTGGTGATGGTGATGATGATGATGATGGTGGTGGTTGTGGTGATGATGATGATGGTGGTGGTGGTGGGGGTAGAGGTGGGGTGAGTGGCAGTGATGATGATGATGGTGGTAGTGGTGGTGGTGATGATGATGTTGGTGGTGGTTGTGGTGATGATGATGGTGGTGGTGGTGGCGGTGCTGGTGGTCGGTTAGGAGAAGGAAGCAATAATGAAAATTAGTAAACCTTTTACACACCCATTTCTCTAAGCTCTTCATAAAATGCAGTTTCCACATTCTTTTTCACTGCAACAATTGCTCTTTTAGTAGCCTCTTCCCGCCATTCTTCAGTTTTGTTAACTTTTCGGAACTCATATAGTCGTTCACAAATTTTTTCTATATTGATTACCTTCAAATATGTTTAAATATAAAAACTATTGTTAAAAGATATATCAATTTTAGCTGTTAATCTGTCTGCCTGTCGCACAAACACTGGACAATCTTCCACTCCCTAGGCCCTGAGCCCATCACCCTCACCCTCCACATTCCGCTGTGACACTAGAGCCCTTGCCTTTCCCTTCCTTTGCCATTTTCATAACCACAAAAGACACTTGAATATTCAGTGTAACTCTACATTGTGTAGTTTTTATTTTACTAAATCATTCTAAAATATCGACAACCTTCTATACAAACTATGAAACCAATGGAAAATTTGAAATTCTATAGTAACTGTAAGAATCCCAAATGCAGAATATAAATGTATGTATGTATGTATGGTCCCGTAACTCCTGACAGAGTCATAGGGGTACTGTATTGACATACAGTGTTTCTTGGGCCTTTTAAAGCCTGGCAGGGCCCATCCCGCTCCAGGCCTGAGTACAGCAGATTTCTTCCAGAGAAAGATAGAAAGTGAGAAAGAGGAAATGAGAAAGAGATGTAGAGGAAGAATCGACCCCAGTACTAGGCTGGTACTTTTTTATTGATCACAAAAGGATGAAAGGCAAAGTTGACCTTGGTGGGGAACTCAGAGAGCAGAGAGCTGGAACGAATACCATAAAGAATTCTATCCGATGTTCAAATGACTCTGTCAATTCACTGCCTAGAATATAACTGTAACAGCAGTCAATTGCTATAAATAATAGCTTAGAAAATCATGTAAAATACCCTTATGAACAGAAAAAGATTTACCCTGGCGGAGCCCATCCCTCTTCATATTTGAACATACCAGTTTTCTTCTACAGAGAGAGAGAGAGGGGGGGGGGGGGGGAAGAATCAACATGGTACATTATTTACCAATCTCAAGAGGATTAAAGGCAGAGTTGACCTCAGAGAGCAGAAAGCTGGAACAAAATACTATGAAGCATTCTATTCAAAGTTCTAATGACTCTGCAATTTGCTACCAAATATAGTCCTTCAATATATAATATAAATAATATTAGACATAGCCATTCAGTATATGATATGAATGATCTTAGACATAGTTCTTCAATATATAATATGAAGGATATAAGACATAGTCAGTCCTTCAATATATTTGAACGATATTAGATATAAATCTTCAATATACTTAATTATAACTCTTACCTTTGCATTATATTTATTTGCCAACAAGTAACTGAGGCTTGTTTTCCCTGATTTCGGCATACCTATAACAACAATCTTACAGGGTGGCTTTGGTTGAGGACGTAATAGGAATGGTCTTGGATTTCGTATAAATCTTTCCATTGATTCAAGACTTGATAAAAAGTAAATTTTGTCCAGGAATCTAAAATTGAAAGATTTTTGCAATGTATTTATCATTTCTTAGTATACTCCTTCTATTGTTATACACAATCTTTCATATGACACTCATCCCCTATATTAGAACCATTGCTAACCACTGGTTTTAAAGGGTTGCTATTTATATTAAAATCTTCCAACATTCCATGTGTCTAACTCACGTGGGCATGCCTACAGAGTCAGAAAACAGCACAGCTCCCATGACTTTCGGAAACATTTTTTCACTCTCAGAGTTGCTGAAGCATAGAACAAACTACCTGCATCAGTTGTTATTAGCTGCCGAGACACTGCATCCTTTAAAACCTCCATGCTTACTGAAATTTGCCAACACTACACCTGATCCCCCCCCCCCACCTCCATACACATGCTCACATGTATATCATGACTCATACACTGTTCACTTTCCTGACATTTGTACAGTATTCTATGTACTATACATGCACCTTTGACGAGTTGTAGTGCACCTGAGCACTGTACACAATAATTTCATTATTATTATTTTTATTATTTTATATATAAGAACCATATGTTAAGTTGCTATCTTAGTAATGAAATAATTAATGAGTTTACTGAAAGGTTGGAAGGACTTTCAGTTCTGTCAAAGTCATGACAACCCTTCTTGTGCACTCAGTAGAATGTGGGATCATATGTAAGCAAGATGCAGAGCCCCAGGCCTGTCTGGGAGGTCTGTAGTCCCACTTCAGTAATGACATGGTTAAGACACATTTAACCCTTGCTAGCAGGGAAAGCAGATGTTAAATGATAAACAAAAAATAAATCCCTCACAGTCCTTCATTAGTTTATTGAAATAGTGTATATTTCATTAGAAATATGATCAAGAAAAGGTAGAATTACAACAAGAAGCAAACGCTCATCATCATCTCCATTTAGCATCCATCTTTCCACGCTGGCATGGGTTATACGAGTTATCCTGTTGTCAGCAATGCCAGAACTGATTTTGGTTTGGTTTCTATAGCTGGATGCCCTTCCTAGCATCAACCTGATTTACAGAGAGTGCTGGATGCTTTTTGCCGTGACACCTACACGACCACTTTACAGTGTGGACTGGGTGCTTTTTGCCATGACACCTACACAACCAATTTACAGTGTGGACTGGGTGCTTTTTGCCGTGATACCTACACAACCAATTTACAGTGTGGACTGGGTGCTTTTTGCCATGACACCTACACGACCACTTTACAGTGTGGACTGGGTGCTTTTTGCCATGACACCTACACGACCACTTTACAGTGTGGACTGGGTGCTTTTTGCCGTGACACCTACACGACCACTTTACAGTGTGGACTGGGTGCTTTTTGCCGTGACACCTACACAACCAATTTACAGTGTGGACTGGGTGCTTTTTGCCATGACACCTACACGACCACTTTACAGTGTGGACTGGGTGCTTTTTGCCATGACACCTACACAACCAATTTACAGTGTGGACTGGGTGCTTTTTGCCGTGATACCTACACAACCAATTTACAGTGTGGACTGGGTACTTTTTGCCATGACACCTACACGACCACTTTACAGTGTGGACTGGGTGCTTTTTGCCATGACACCTACACGACCACTTTACAGTGTGGACTGGGTGCTTTTTGCCATGACACCTACACAACCACTTTACAGTGTGGACTGGGTGCTTTTTAACATGACACCTACACAACCACTTTACAGTGTGGACTGGGTGCTTTTTAACATGACACCTACACGACCAACTTACAGTGTGGACTGGGTGCTTTTTGCCGTGACACCTACACGACCAATTTACAGTGTGGACTGGGTGCTTTTTGCCGTGACACCTACACAACCACTTTACAGTGTGGACTGGGTGCTTTTTAACATGACACCTACACGACCAACTTACAGTGTGGACTGGGTGCTTTTTGCCGTGACACCTACACGACCAATTTACAGTGTGGACTGGGTGCTTTTTGCCGTGACACCTACACAACCACTTTACAGTGTGGACTGGGTGCTTTTTGCCATGACACCTACACAACCAATTTACAGTGTGGACTGGGTGTTTTTTGCCGTGACACCTACACAACCACTTTACAGTGTGGACTGGGTGTTTTTTGCCGTGACACCTACACAACCACTTTACAGTGTGGACTGGGTGCTTTTTGCCGTGACACCTACACAACCACTTTACAGTGTGGACTGGGTGTTTTTTGCCGTGACACCTACACAACCACTTTACAGTGTGGACTGGGTGTTTTTTGCCGTGACACCTACACAACCACTTTACAGTGTGGACTGGGTGTTTTTTGCCGTGTCACCTACACAACCACTTTATAGAGTGGACTGGAGACTTCACTGGATGTATGCTTCAACCTGTCCTAATGGGAGATGTATGGGGGTGGGTGGGGCGATGTGGTGCATACAATTTATGTGCTTCAGTCTCGGCCTGTGCCTGAGGGAAGTCTGGTCTTACTGTAATACTGTAATCTATATACTACTAAAACTCTGTGATTGTGTGCTTGTCTGTAATTTAATACAGCCAAAACGGTGTATAATAGGAAAATACTTTGAAAGGAAGTTGCCCCGGGAATGGGAATGCAAATGGAATAAAACAAGTTTTGCGTAGATTGGAGCAAGGGTTCCCAAGATACAGGGTTTTTCCGGGTAACTTCATAAATAGAGAGAGAGAAAGATAGAGAGAAAGAGTTAGTGGTTGTGAGAGAGTAGATTGGAAGAGAGACATAGAGAGAGAGTGAAGGAGACAGAGAAGGAAAATAGAAGAGAGAGAGAGAGAGAGCTGGTGGTGTTGTTGTGTATATATGTGTGTGTGTGTGTGCGCGTGTGTATATATATGTGTGGGTGTGTGTGTGTGTGCGCGTGTGTATATGTATGTGTGTGTGTGTGTGTGTATATATATACACATATGATAATGATGAAATTATTGTGTAAAGTACTCAGGTGCCTGTGTGTGTGTGTATGTGTGTGTATGTGTGTGTGTCTGTGACCAGTGTATATAGGTCACAGACACCCATATATATGCACACACACACATATATATATATATGGAGCTCCCAATTTCATTTTACATTATATACATGTCTGTGTATATTTTAATTATTTAAAAATTATTTTGAAGTGAACATGAAAAATATTTTTAAGTGAACGTGACCCAACATGTCATAGGTGATCAAGTACATTATAAATACCAAATGAAATAAGAATTATATAAGGGAAAATAATTATTTCTACTTTAGGCACAAGGCCAGCAATTACCCCAGTGCATTACTGGTACTTTATTTTATTGAGCCCATAAGGATGAAAGGCAAAGCTAACCTTGGGAGATTTGAACTCAGAACGCGAAGGGCCATAACTCCATGCTGTCTGACGCTCTACTGATACTGCCAATCCACCACCCTTAGGGAAAATAAAGGAAAATAATGAAATTACCCAACAGCAAATTCAGCTTTTCCTTTCGTAATGTTGCCTTGAAAGAGAGCTACAGGACAATATTTTGACCACCGACTTTTTTTCCAGCCATACTGTGGTGCAATGGCTTCTTTTGTTGAAAATGCTTTGAAAATATTATCTCCTTCCGTGTCATCTATGTCTCCTTCCTTATTTAAAATCTGAACCACTGCAGTAGGGCTCAAACCACAACATTCAAATTTCCATAAACATTGCTGGAAAATATGAAATTGTATAATGGATTAGAATGAGGTTGGGGATCAAACTTTCTAAAATGGTTTCATTCATACCAGAAATCACTCTCTCACTCACTCTCTCTCTTTCTCTAGCCCTCGCTCCCCCTTCCCCCTCTCTCTGAACCCTCTCCTCTCCCTGTGGAATCTTCAACACCTGCATATCGTTTGACATCCCAAGCTATCTGAAGTAGGAGTCTGTATACCTTCAAAATCTTGATAATGCTTTTTTTGCTCTGAAGAACTGAATCAAAAGCTCTTTTGAAATAGATAAATGGCAAGGTTGTTGTTGAGGTTTTCTATTATTTTCCAGCTCAGCTGTCTGCTTGTCGTAGCAACCATTCTAGTTCCAGATCAATAGCTGTCCTATACACTTTTACATCATCGTTGTTTAACATCCCTATTTTCCCTGATAGCAAAGGCTGGAGGACATGTCAACACAGCCCATGTACATTTTATCATTGCACTGACACTAGGGAAGATATTTAATCCTCGGCATAGCTGAAAAGTCTTCCTGACTCTTTGTTTGCAACTGGATGTATTCCTATCACCACTTCAACATAAATATATCACAGCCATTACTCTTTCTGTACAAAATCATTTTCATACCTAAGTGGTTTGCGTTATTTTATATTATAGTTGTTTAACCCTTTCATTACCATATTTCTAATGAAAGACACTGCCTATGATTTTTAAATAATTTTGAAAACAGTCAAGAATTTAAAGGGATTTAGTAATATAACTAACTTTCTTGTTATGAATTTGGTGTTTGGAGTATAATTTAACAAAGGTTTCTATATAGAATTATGATGGGAAGGGTTTTAGATAAACAGAAACACTTTAAAACAAACAGTTAAGTATCAGAAAACCAGGAACAGATTCATGTGGGTTGGTAACAAAAGAGTTAAACAAGTAAAAACAAAATAATTAATTACCACAGGTATATCATAAGGTTTTCAGGATAGATTTTAAGTTGACAATTTTTACTCACCTTGACTAATATTTCTGTTGGTTGATTAGCATCCAGTTCCAAAACATATTGTTGGTCATGACTGATAATATAATCCTATACAAAAATACATTGTAGATATCAAAATGATAATGTATTGTATTAATGTGAACATTAACCCTTTAGAATTTAAACCAGCTGTATCCGGCCAGAATTCTCTCACCTCTTTCTGTTCAAACTGGCTGCAACTGACCACTCATGCTGATGTTAAGGTATTATTCTCAAAATAAATAATTGTTTCTACTTTTGGCACAAGGCCAGCAATTACTCAGTACATTACTGGTACTTCATTTTATCGACCCCCGTAAGGATGAAAGGCAAAGTTAACCTCAACGGAATTTGAACTCAGACCGTAAAGGGATGTAACCATGCCAAAAAGCATTGGCGTCCAACCCTCTACCGATACTGCCAATTCACTGCCCTCAAAATAAATAATATCCAAATCTCATAGCTTCAATATTATGTCAGATAATTATGTGAGATAAAGCCTTTGCCATGAAAATACAATAGCAAATGCAGAGTAATGTAAAATGCTAAAGGGTTAAGTCATACTTGAATGTGGGTGAGAGCTGTAGTAATAGTTTATTACCAGGTCACACTCGAGTGTGAGTGAGAGCTGTATTAGTAATTTTATTACAAGGTCACACTCGAGTGTGAGTGAGAGCTGTATTAGTAATTTTATTACAAGGTCACACTCGAGTGTGAGTGAGAGCTGTAGTAATAGTTTATTACAAGGTCACACTTGAGTGTGAGTGAGAGCTGTATTAGTAATTTTATTACAAGGTCACACTCGAGTGTGAGTGAGAGCTGTAGTAGTAATTGTATTACAAGGTCACACTTGAGTGTGAGTGAGAGCTGTAGTATTAGTTTTATTACAAGGAAATACTTGAGTGTGAGTGAGAGCTGTATTAGTAATTTTATTACAAGGTCACACTTGAGTGTAAGTGAGAGCTGTAGTATTAGTTTTATTACAAGGAAATACTTGAGTGTGAGTGAGAGCTGTATTAGTAATTTTATTACAAGGTCACACTTGAGTGTAAGTGAGAGCTGTAGTATTAGTTTTATTACAAGGAAATACTTGAGTGTGAGTGAGAGCTGTATTAGTAATTTTATTACAAGGTCACACTTGAATGTAAGTGAGAGCTGTAGTAGTATTTGTATTACGAAGTCACACTTGAGTGGGTGAGTGCTGTGGTAGTAGTTATATTACAAGGTACGTCTGAGTTTGAGTGAGAGCTGTTGTTGTAGTTGTATAATTTGTTAGTTTTTGGTCAACTTCATCAATTTTTCCATACTAGTGTAGGTTAGATTAGTGTAAGTCTATCTTACATAATATCTGTATTAGATTAGTGTAAGTCTATCTTACATAATATCTGTATTTTTCTCAATCTTTTTTCATCCCAACCGTAATACTTGATATCCTAAGATTTCAGCACACACCTTGAACTCTGTCATTCTCAGTCACCCCCAACACCCACCCCCTGTCTAACTTAGTAGTCTTCATCAGCCACAAGTACCCATCACTGACAGAACAGGCACTTTTTCAACACGTGTTTATTATTAAGTAATACACTGGGATAATTGCTGGCCTTGTGCCAAAAGTAGAAATAATTATTAAGCCTTCACATCACATATCCCTACGAACTCAGTCACCTCTTCTCTAATTGTCAACATTCAATACTTCAGAACTTTCTCATCTCATTTCTGCTCCATGTTTCATGTAAGTTTACCTTTAGCATTTACATTATAATAATAATAATAATAATAATGAAATTATTGTGTACAGTGCTCAGGTGCACTACAACTCATCAAATGTGCAAAGGCTTTATCTCACATTATATCAAACCTATGAAATTTTGATATTATTTATTTTGAGAACAATACCTTAACATCAGTATGAACAGCCAATTACAGTCGGTTTGAACAGAAAGAATGAGAGAGAATTCTGGCCGGATACGGCTGGCTTAAATGATAAAGGGTTAAAGTTACCCATGCTTCAGATCATACCTGCCACTCTTCTTTCCACCTTCCATAGATCTTCTACATGTAATATCCATGTCTTCCTACCATGTAGGGTTCGCTTTTCCTAACATGCACATCATGTAATTTGCCGTTTGCATACAGAAAAAAAACAAAACTTTTTATTACCAACAGAAGTAACAACTCTTTGAATTTTTGCACTTTATCTTATATCTCTTTTAACCTTACTAATAACCCTCACCAACAGTATTAGGTGATTTAAGTAAGAGAAAATGTTACATTTAGCGAACCATCACAGCAGTTCATAGACTTCATTCCATGACTGCTCATACAGATAACTGTTTCTGTACCTCTACTATATTTAACACTTTAGCATTTACATTACTCTATATTTACTATTGTATTTTCATGGTAAAAGATTTACCTCACATACTACTACAGTCAGTAGGCACCTCTAACAAAAATACACCCCGTCCCACTAACCCCACCCTATCCACACCTCCCCTTTCAATGTAAAGTTATGTTGGTACCACAACATCCAGTCCGAAACAAATGAGGTCGTGTAGGTGTCATGACAAAAAAAACACACAGTACACGCTGTAATGTGGCTGTGTAGGTAACACGGTAAAAACCTCCCAGTCCAGACTGTAAGCGTGGTTGGTGTTAGGAAGGGCATCCAACCGTAGAAAACCCGCCAGACAGTCCTATGCGAGCAAGACAACCACTCTTGCCTCAAGTGGGAAAACTCCCGTCCAAACCCATGCAAGCGTGGAAGATGGACGTTAAACGATGATGATGATGATGATGATGATGAATATCGAATCTGCGAGATTTTGATGTTATTTATTTTGAGAACAATACCTTAATGTTGGTATGAGTGGTTGGTTACAAAACAGAAATAGGTGAGAGAGTTCTGGCCAGATACAGCTGGTTTAAATGCAAAAGGGTTAAGTAACAGAAAACATTATATTTAGAGAACTATCACAGCAGTTCATGGGCTTCATTCTATATACCTCTACTATATATAAAGTAATGACACTATGTCATTTTATCAGCGATCCCATTATATTTTCATGCATGTAATATTATGGCCTTAGAAAGTTTTAAAAGTGCCAAAGACATGGCTCTTGATCATCATTTAACATCCATTTTCCCAGCTAGCAAGGGTTGAACAGGCCTTCAACAAACCTTGCTGGCACTTAAGTGGAGTTAGTGACACCTCAGATAGGCCAGGACCTGTATCTCACTTACATACTTAACTGAGTGCTAAGACAAGCCATGGGTATGGATCTCACTACATTCCCACACTCAACTGAGAGCTAAGACAAGTCAGTGGAGGGATCTGGATCTCCCTACATTCCCACACTCAACTGAGAGCTAAGACAAGCTGGTGAGGGGATCTGGATCTCACTACATTCCCACACTCAACTGAGAGCTAAGACAAGCTGGTGAGGGGATCTGGATCTCACTACATTCCCACACTCAACTGAGAGCTAAGACAAGCTGGTGAGGGGATCTGGATCTCACTACATTCCCACACTCAACTGAGAGCTAAGACAAGTCAGTGGAGGGATCTGGATCTCACTACATTCCCACACTCAACTGAGAGCTAAGACAAGTCAGTGGAGGGATCTGGATCTCACTACATTCCCACACTCAACTGAAAGCTAAGACAAGTCAGTGGAGGGATCTGAATCTCACTACATTCCCACACTCAACTGAGAGCTAAGACAAGTCAGTGGAGGGATCTGTATCTCCCTACATTCTCACACTCAACTGAGAGCTAAGACAAGCTGGTGGGGAATTTGTATCTCACTACATTCCCACACTCAACTGAGAGCTAAGACAAGTCAGTGGAGGGATCTGTATCTCCCTACATTCCCACACTCAACTGAGAGCTAAGACAAGCTGGTGAGGGGATCTGGATCTCACTACATTCCCACACTCAACTGAGAGGGGAATTTGTATCTCACTACATTCCCACACTCAACTGAGAGCTAAGACAAGTCAGTGGGGGGATCTGTATCTCCCTACATTCCCACACTCAACTGAGAGGGGAATTTGTATCTCACTTCAGTCATTCAACTCTATTTTTTTTTTTCACATTTGTAATTAAATCTAAATAAAACAATAGTTACCTCAATGACCCTCAATGAATGTAACTTGTAATTTTCTATACTAGCTTCTACAGCATCTTTTAAATGTTCTGGGTGTTGAATAAGACGTTCCAAGTCCTCAGAGGACATCGTTGAAGATTCTTCTCCTTCCTCAAGAGTGTCGTCTTCATTCATTACATTCTAAATTAAACATTCAATAAATGTATCAACCATTGTAATAATTGAACACCAAACTTTAAATCGTTACAATGTTTTAAAACAGAAAATAAGATAAAGTGGTGGTGTGGTGGTGTGGTGGTGTGGTGGTGTGGTGGTGGTGGTAGTGGTGGTGATGGTGTTAGTGGTGATGGTTGTAGTGATAGTGGTGGCAGTGTTGTTGTTACTGGTTATGGTGGTAGTAGTCATGGTGGTGGTGATAGTGGTGGTTGTGGTAATGGTGGTAGTGGTGATGGTGTGGGTGGTGGTAGTGGTGGTAGTAATGATGGTGGTGGTAATGGTGAAGGTGGTGGTGGTGGTGGTAATGGTGGTAGTAGTGATGGTGGTGGTGGTAATGGTGGTAGTGGTGATGATGGTGGTGGTGGTAATGGTGGTAATGGTGATAGTGGTGGTAATGGTGGTAGTGGTGATAGTGGTGGCAGTGTTGTTGTTGTTGTTGTTGGTGGTGAATTGTGGTGGAAGTGGTAATAGTGGTAGTGTTGTTGTTGCTGGTGTGATAGTGGTAGTAGTGATAATGATGGTAGTGGTTGTGGTGATAGTGGTGGCAGTATTGTTGTTGCTGGTAGTGATGGTAGTTGTTGTGATGGTAGTGGCAGTGGTGGTGGTGGTAATAGTGGTAGTGTTGTTGCTGCTGGTGTGATAGTAGTAGTAGTAGTGGTGATGGTGGTAGTAGTGATAATGATGGTAGTGGTAATGGTGGTAGTGGTTGTGGTGATAGTGGTGGCAGTATTGTTGTTGCTGGTGTTGATGGTAGTTGTCATGATGGTAGTGGTAGTGGTAGTGGTAGTGGTGGTAATAGTGGTAGTGTTGTTGCTGCTGGTGATGATGGTAGTAGTAGTGATGGTGGTGTTATTGTCGCTGGTGGCAATGATGATGATCATCATCATCATCATCATCATCATGATATGGTGAATGCATCTTGGATATAAATGTTGCCTAAATCCAAATAGCAGAGTTTATAAACATAAATTCAAAAGCTTTACTGTCTTGGACTTTTTTTCGGGTTCATAACTCTCTTTGTTGTACATAACTCCTGTAACAGCATCAAACTTCTGAAACATCCGTCTATTTATTAAATCTTCATCTGGCATCTAGGAAACAAAATAATAATAATAATGAAATTATTGTGTACGGTGCTCAGGTGCACTACAACTCATCAAAGGTGCATGTATAGTACATAGAATAATGTACAAATGTCAGGAAAATGAACAGTGTACGAGTCATGATATAATAACAATAACAATAATGAAATAAAATATAAGGAAAAACCCTTAAGTATTCTATTCAGAAGTTTTGTTGCTAGATATTTATGATACAACCTCAATATGCTGTTAATTCGTTCAGTTTACAGAATCAGAATTGAATCATCATCATCATCATCGTTTAAATAATAATAATAATAATGAAATTATTGTGTACAGTGCTCAGGTGCACTACAACTCATCAAAGGTGCATGTATAGTACATAGAATAATGTACAAATGTCAGGAAAATGAACAGTGTATGAGTCATGATATAACAATAATAACAACAATGAAATATTGTGTACAGTGCCCAGGTGCACCACAACTCATCAAAAAAGTGCATGTACAGTACATAGGGCAATGCACAAACATCAGTAAAATGAACAGTGCACGAGTCATGATACACACATGTGTGCATGTGTATGGAAGGGGTACATCAGGTGTAGTTTTGGCGTATTTCGGGAAGCATGAGTGTCTTAAAGGATGCAGTGTCTCGGCAGCTAACAACTGACGCAGGCAGTTTAACGTCCATCTTCCACGCTTGCATGGGTTTGGACGGGAGTTTTCCCACTTGAGGCAAGATTGGTTGTCCTGCTCGCATAGGAGTCTGGCGGGTTTTCTACGGCTGGATGCCCTTCCTAACACCAACCACGTTTACAGTGTGGGACTGGGAGGTTTTTACCGTGTTACCTACACGGCCACATTACAGCGTGGACTGTGTGTTTTTTTTTTGTCGTGACACCTACACGACCTCATTTGTTTCGGACTGGATGTTGTGGTACCAACATAACTTCACATTTAAGGGGGTGGTATGGATGGGGTGGGGGTAGTGGGACGGGGGGTGTATTTTGTTAGAATATATTTCTAAATTAATAAATAACTTTTACAATTTCTCTTACAAATTGCATACTTTGCTCCCACTAACAAATGCAATTTAGTCAATTATTCATTTGATCTTTGACCAAATATGATTAAAAGTGATCTTACTCTGCTGGGAATGATTTGAGTTTACTACTTTCTAAAAAAAAAATAGAAAGGAAAAACAATTTGTAACTGAAGCAAATTTAACCCTTTAGCATTTATACCAGCTGTACCTGGCCAGAATTCTTTCACCTTTTTCTGTTTAAACCGGCTTTAACAGGCCGCTTATACTGATGTTAAGGTATTGTGCTCAAAATAAATATATCAAAATCTCGTAAATTCAACATCATGTGAGATAATTATATAAGATAAAGCCTTTACTACAAAAATACAATAGTACATATAGAGTAAATGCTAAAGGGTTAATACTAACTTTCAAATTTATAATGACATCAGGAAGGAGATAATTTTTCTTTAACCATTCCATCTGGTCAAAGGTGCTCATGTAATCTTGAGAAACTGTTGGGAAACCATCAAGAATATAACCTGTAAAGACAAAACATTAATTGACATTTAATCAAAAGTAAATCCTTCCCATGTAGGTGTGGATGTCTAATAATATGTTAATAAATAGCATTCCTTTTTTCCTGCTTCTTACTGTTACCAATCTGCTAAACACTTTTCTCTTTCTCTCTCACCTCTTTCTGTTCAAACCAACTGTAACCAGCCACTCATACTGATGTTAAGGTATTATTCTCAAAATAAACAATATCAAAATCACAGATTTTACCATGAAAATATAATAGTAGATATAGAGTAATGTAAATGCTAAAGGGTTAAATGATGATGATGATGATGATGATGATGATGACTGAAATAGTGTTGTTATAATCAAGCAGCAGAGTTTATTTAATGATCTCTAGTAATATCTCTTTACATACCATGATGAGCAACTTCTGGGGACTTCATTTTCTTCTCCACTATTTGGAAAGTGATATCATCCTCAATAACTTGTCCGTGATTAATTAGATATAAGCATCTTTCTCCTACGGGGGTCATCTGTTCTATTTCTCGTCTAACCAATTGATGAGCTGAAAAGAGTGATCAGTTCTGTTATTTCATGTTTATGATGGAGGCACATGGCTTAGTGGTCAGAGCATTGGGTTTGCAATCGAAAGGTTATGAGTTCAATTCTCAGACCGGGTGATGTGTTGTTTCCTTGAGCAAGACACTTTATTTCACATTGCTCCAGTTTACTCAGCTGTAGAAATGAGATGATAGGGACTGGGGTCCATATCATTCCACTGCAAAGTGCTCGTGGAGGTGCCACGGCAAAAAAGCACCCAGCCCACACTGTAAAGTGGATGTGTAGGCGCCACGGAAAAAAAGCACCCAGCACTCACTGTAAATGAGGTTGGTGTTAGGAAGGGCATCCAGCTGTAGAAATCAAGCCAGATTCAATTCCCATCCCACCCTTGCAAGCAGGGAAAAGCGGACGTAAAATGATGATGATGATGATGGCAGAATAACATCAGCATGATTTTTACATCTACTTTTCCATGCTTGCATAGGCTGGATGAGTCTTCTACAGCACAGCTTTCCTCTACTCATAACATCCCATTGTCATCTCCTCTTTGAGTTTAAAATCCTACAAAAGTCTACTTTACCCAATTAAAACTAATCTTGTATCTAATCAATCTATGATTATATTGATTAATTTTATTTTTCCTACATCTGTACACAAGTCCACAAAAAAAAAAAGGAATTATTTAAATTTTGCAACAAGCTGAGTTTTTTTTTTAGTTTTTTTTTTTTTTCTTTTTAACAGAATATAGAGGTTTTATTTACAGTTGCATAAATAACAGTTGCATAAATAACATTACAAATACATAAATAACAATATAAATTGTTCACAATTCTTTCAGAACATTACAAATATAATGTCGTTGATAAACACAAATATAAACGCATATAACAAATACAACCAACCATCGCCAGGGACTTCAAAAAAACAATGCACCAAAACACATGATCAGAAGGAGAGAAAGAAAAAAAAAGGGGGGGGGGGACAAAAACAAAAACAAGCATCAATTCACCACCAAGTGCGACAATCGGCCGCACATCATAAGGGTCGACGGAACACTTCGAGGCAAGCCAACACACTCGCAACATTACCACGGGTGATAGCGAGACTAAGGCGCTGAAACAACCAGGCACCCTCACAGGCATCGCCTGACAAGTCGAGTTAGATGATAATAGTTACCTCCCTTGTTACAGAAAGCTTGGATTCGTTGCTAAAAGTATTTGCCTTGCCTTCGTTTTTCAAATATATTGTTGAAGACAGTTCTAACGTATAAATTGGAAAATTACAAATATAATAAAACCAAATTTCTAACTAATCAAAGATAAAGTAAGTGAAAAGTATTATCTTTACGGTATGCATTCAAACTCAATAAAATATTACATGACTTACAGTAGCTCAAAAAATCATTAGCTGATAATAATGATAATAATAATAATAATAATAATGAAATTATTGTGTACAGTGCTCAGGTGCACTACAACTCGTCAATGGTGCATGTATAGTACATAGAATAATATACAAATGTCAGGGAAGTGAATAGTGTATGAGTCATGATATATATGTGTGCATGTGTATGGAGGGGGAAAGTATACCAAACTATTTTATGACAATTCAAATGATATTTTAGAAAATACATTAAAAGAAATCCTATTAATTATACAGTAGTGGTGATGGTGGTAATGATAGTGGTGATGATGATGGTGATGATGGTGATGATGATGATGATAATGATGGTGATGATAATGATGGTGATGATAAAACTACAAAACTACACCTGATGTACCCCTTCCATACACATGCACACATGTGTGTATCATGACTCGTGCACTGTTCATTTTACTGATGTTTGTGCATTGCCCTATGTACTGTACATGCACTTTTTTTATGAGTTGTGGTGCACCTGGGCACTGTACACAATATTTCATTGTTGTTATTGTTATTATATCATGACTCATACACTGTTCATTTTCCTGACACTTAATTATTCTATGTACTATACATGCACCTTTGATGAGTTGTAGTGCACCTGAGCACTGTACACAATAATTTCATTATTATTATTATAATGATGGTGATGATAATGATGGTGATGATAATGATGATAATTGTTTCTGATTTAGGCACAAGGCCAGCAATTTGAAGGGGAGGGGAAAGTCGATTAGATCGACTCCAGTGCATTACTGGTACTTTATTTTAATGACCCTGTAAGGATGAAAGGCAAAGTTAACCTCGACGACATTTGAACACAGAACGTCAAGGTTAGCTTTGTCTGTCATCCTTATAGTTTGAAGTAATTGTGTCTACTTATGGCACAAGGCCAGCAATTACCCCAGTGCATTACTGGTACTTTATTTTATCGACCCCGTAAGGATGAAAGGCAAAGTCAACCTCGGCGGGATTTGAACTCAGATCATAAAGGGATGTAACTATGCTGGAAAGCATGGCGTCCGACCCTCTACCGATACTGCCAATCCACCGCCCTTATAGTCAGAAATAATGAAATATACTTACCATTAATAATTACAGAACTCCACAGTTGAGATATTTGCCTTGCAAGTTGTGTTTTACCACAACCTGGTTTACCAAAGATGATGAAACATATTGGCTTTGTTCTCAGGAATTGTTGCTCAGCCTAAAGTTTGGAATAGATTTATAAATACAGGTAAAATTCCATTATAACGAATTTTTCAGTATAACGAAATTTTTTCAATCCCTGAGGTAATAAAAACAAACGTTCAATTTATTTTGGTCAATCTCGTTATAAAGAATTTTTCATAACAACAAATTTTTTTTTATACC
Organism: Eledone cirrhosa; assembly: GCA_964016885.1. Classification (NCBI taxonomy): domain Eukaryota; kingdom Metazoa; phylum Mollusca; class Cephalopoda; order Octopoda; family Eledonidae; genus Eledone; species Eledone cirrhosa. The sequence continues at coordinate 39,352,212 of OZ024749.1, forward strand.
CCGTGAATTTTGTCATAACGGAATTTCACTGTACTACATTTAGCTGCTGCACAAACAGATGGGTTTTTTAATGGTAGATTGGCAGTATTAGTAGAGCTTTGAACAAATATGCTTTGCTGACCTTGCACAACTGCACCTCACAAAGGCAATGACACAGGATCGAGATCTCTGGCGTTATGCAATAATACTGAAGACCCACCTTCCCATGTGCACGGGTTGAAGAATACATCTACTATACACTACTTTATCCTACCTTTCCCTCCCCTTCCATACATTCTACCCATGTCCTAACACATCACCACCCCACCCACGTCCATACAGCCCTGTCACGACAAAAAGTGCCTAGTCCCCACTGTAAAGTGGTTGTATAGGTGTCACAACAAAAAGTGTTCAGTCCACACTGTAAAGTGGTCGTGTAGGTGTCACGACAAAAAGCGCCTAGTCCATATTGTAAAATTGTCATGTAGGCGTCACGACAAAAAGTGCCTAGTCCACACTGTAAAGTGGTTGTGTAGGTATCACGACAAAAAGTGTCCAGTCCATACTGTAAAGTGGTCGTGTAGGTGTCACGACAAAAAGTGCCCAGCCTACACCGTAAAGTGGTTTTTTGGAGCCAAGATAAAAAGCACCCAGCACACACTGTAATTGTGATTGACATTAGGAATGGCGTCCAGCTGTAGAAACCAAGCCAGAAACAGTTCTATATGAGCAGGACACGGTCATCTGAGCTGACATGTCTCACAACAGGACAACTCGTCTAAAATTAGCGTTAGCGTGGAAAAATGGACATTAAATGGTGATGATGATGATGAAGAGTACTTAGTTATGACTGCCTACATTCTGAGTTAAGGCTACATGCGTCTGTGAAATGCTCAGCCACTTGTACGTTAGTTTCACAAGCAGGCTGTTCTGTTCATTGAATCAACTGGAATGCTTGTTATCAGAAATTACAGAGGTCAAACATTGCATTGACCAACATTTCTAGAAGTTGAATACAGACCACAGAGGTCAGATTTGACCAATATTTCTAGATCTGGAATGCAAACCACAGAGGTCAGACTGACAGACCAATATTTCTAGAAGTCAAATACTAACCAGAGGTCAGATTTGACCAATATTTCCAGAAGTCGAATACCAACCAAAGAGGTCAGATTTGACCAATATTTCTAGAAGTTAAATACAAACCACAGAGGTTAGACACTGCCCAACATTTCTAGAAGTAGAATACAAACCCTTTCTAGAAGTGAGATACAAAAAAAATCTTCAACTACAACATTACTTACTTCATCTTCATTGTATAAATCTTTTTTTTGTACAAGTAATGATTTAGCAGTTGTTATAGGTTCATCAGACCTTTCCCCTAGAACATGGGGCAATGGGTTGGCTACATTGGTAACAGGTACTTTCAGCTCAGCAATTATATCAGCCAAAAGGTCGTTCTCAAGATCAGTGAGAGATACTGGATACAAAAGCAAAAATAAGAAATGAATACATTTTACCTCAAGACAAAATTTAGTTTTGTATGAATGTCCACCCTATATGGTGGTTGTACTGGTGCCATGACAATAAACATCCAGTCCACCCTATATGTTAGTTGTACTGGTGCCATGACAAAAAAGCACCCAGTCTACCATGTATAGTGGTTATACTGGTAACAAGACAAAAAAACCTAGTCTACCATGAATGATGGTTGTACTGGTGACACATCAAAAAAGCATCCAGTCCACCCTATATGGGGGTCACACCGATGCCATGACAAAAAGCACCCAGTCAACCCTGCAAGGTGGTCAGACTAGTGTTATGACAAAAAGCAGCCAGTCCAACCAGTAAGGTGGTCATACTTGTGCCATAACAAAAATCACACCCAGTCCAACTTGTATGGAGTCATACTAGTCATTCTACTTGTTAAAACTAACCTTGCCAGTATCTTGTATGTTTGCAGGATTTTCAGCCCTCCTGATGATGATGATGATGATGATGATGATGATGATGATGATGATGATGATGATGATGATGATGATGATGATCTACTGGTCACAACTTCTGGCAGAAGGAGCAACATGAAGTAAAGTGTCTTGCTCAAGAGCACAATTCATCACCAGGTCCGAGAATTGAACTAAACAACCTCATGATTGTGAATCCAACTCTCTAACCACTAAACCACATGCCTTCACAAATATTATACGTATAAACATTTTAAAATGAGCTGTGTTATATGATAAATCGAGGCCAGCATCAGGCAGGTTGTTATCTGGTTCCTCATCAAACACACTTAAAGTATAGTATATATATATATATATATATATATATATAATTCAGTCTCTTTTCTTACCAGCAACACACTCATGCACACACACCACATACTCTCAAACACACACACGCACATATATGCACATGCACATACACACACATACACATACATGTACATACATACACATATAACAGACATATACATGCACATGAAGGTGCACACAACACACACATACACACATACACACACACACAAAGACAAAATATTATGTCTCCTTCCCACCCAGCCCCTTACAATATGCACAACACAGAGAAGAAAACCAAACGACATCCAAACATACTTTGAGAAGCAATCACAGGTACCATATTTGGTCAATAGAAACAACACCCCAAACAACATATTACACCACCACCATCTAAACAACAAATATCCACAAACAACGTAGAACACAATACATCATAACAGGTTGTAAACATACCGCCTACACAACGAAAGAAGAAAAAAATAACTTCTGGTGCATGTGAGATAAATAGCAAGCTTCAACATCCTTAGTGTTTTGTATACGTGACAAAACCACCTGGAAACAGCTCTGAGCACTTTTACAATAAAATCCAGGCAAGCATAAAGTATATTGAGAGAGAGAGAAAGAGAGAGAGAGAGAGAGAGAGAGAGAGAGAGAGAGAAAGAAATAGTTACCACATCAATATCAAGGCTCTCGAAACTGTGCTGAGATGGACATATCAAAGGCCTCTAAACACTGTGCTGACATGGACACTGTGGTCACAATAAATGTAGTGGAAGAGTAAATGTCTTTCAAAACTGTCATAAATTACTCGGTGTCTGTGGTTTCCCAACCTAAGAACTCCACAACACCTATAAAAATTATAAATATGATTTTTTTTTTTGGGGGGGGGGGGGGGGGGGGGGGGGGGATAATGAATACATTTCATTTGAATATAATGGTGTCTCTTATTTTGCTTAATAGTTAGTCATGCATATGATTCAGCAGTGTAGGTCTGAGATTAGAGTGTGGTCTTCAGTTAAATAGAAACATGGGTTGGGCAACTCCCTGTTTATCAGCTTTAGGACTGCTCTGTCAGGGCTCACTTGGGTATAGGTTCACTACAGTATATATACACAACCACAACCTATACTGTCGTGATTCTCTGTCTACACCTTGATCACAATCGGATTAAGTTTTGTTCATGTCTTAAGCTCTTAAAGGATTATGTTACCCAAACCTATTATAAAATTTGCAACAAAAAAAAAAGGGGGAAAGTTGGGAGAATGGCAAATATCTTTGATTTAAATAAAATAATGTCCCTCCTTCCTTGATACTCTGAACCTGTGTTTATTTTGCTTAATGGTTAATACAGTTAATACAGTCTTGACATTGACAAACATAAAATGTCAAGAAGCGAACATAAATACCCAGGCACTTATGTATATAAACTCACAGACTCACACACACAAACACACACACACATATATATACACACACACATATATATATATATATATATATATATATATTTCCAGCGCGACTCCCTTGCCGTCCACTGGGGAAACGCCTTCTCCATTCTGGCCACCGGGGCTGTGGGTGGGCCCCATTGCGTACCGTTGTAGTTGTTGTAGAAGAAACAGGAAGACAACAACTGGAAAGTTTGATTTTCTACTTTATCATTTCCTTCTGTACTGAAATAGAGAACCTGAATATGATAATATAATATATTATATTATATATATTCCTAAATACTATTAGCATTTCTTTCTTTTTCATACGTTAAGGTGCGATTTATATATATATTTGTACATTATTCTATGTACTATACATGCACCTTTGATGAGTTGTAGTGCACCTGAGCACTGTACACAATAATTTCATTATTATTATTATATATATATCATCATCATCATCTTCGTTTAACGTCCATTTTCCATGCTAGCATGGGTTATATATATATATATATATTGGCCTTGCAATCGAGAGGTTGTGAGTTCAATTCTCAGACTGAGTGATGTGTTGTTTCCTTGAGCAAGACACTTTATTTCACATTGCTCCAGTTTACTCAGCTGTAGAAATGAGATGATAGGGACTGGGGTCCCTATCATTCCACTGCAAAGTGGTCGTGTAGGTGCCACGGCAAAAAAGCACCCAGCACTCACTGTAAATGAGGTTGGTGTTAGGAAGGGCATCCAGCTGTAGAAATCAAGCCAGAATCAGTTCCCGTCCCACCCTTGCAAGCAGGGAAAAGTGGACGTAAAATGATGATGATGATGATGATGATATATATATAGTAATAATTGTTTCTACGTTAGGCACAAGGCCAGCAACTACCCAGTGTATTACTGGTACTTTATTTTATCAACCCCGTAAGGATGAAAGGCAAAGTTAACCTCGGCGGGATTTGAACTCAATATATATATAGTAATAATAATAATAAATGTGAAGACTAAAATCGAAAGAGGGCTCAATAAAGATAAATATATATTAAATGTATAAGAGTTTTTGAAGATCCTGTTAAGGGTGAAAGCAGCGATTCTTTGCTTAAACTTTAATCTGTTATTTTAATAAATATATATATATATATGAAAAGATTCAGCACCCCGACGGTTGAGCTTCAGCCATTTCAACAGCTAGATCCAAACTCAGATCTAGCTGAATCTTTTCATATTACCCACTCTACTACCCCAAGTATTGAGTACTCTGGTGCGTTATGGTCCACCTGGTTTTTTACCACATCCTCTCTGATACATATATATACATATATATATATATATATATCATCATCATCATCGTTTAACGTCCATCTTCCATGCTAGCATGGGTTAGACGGTTTTGTTCCATTTGATGCAGGAATGGTTGGGAGACCATGTCTCGCTCGTATGGAAGTGTCTCTGGCAGGTTTTCTACAGCTGGATGCCCTTTCTAACACCAACCGCCTTTACAGTGTCTCCTACACGACCACCTTACAGTGTGGACTGGGAGCCTTTTCACCATCTCCTCCACAACCACCTTACAGTGTGGACTGGGAGCCTTTTCACCATCTCCTCCACAACCACCTTACAGTGTGGACTGGGAGCCTTTTCACCGTCTCCTCCACAACCACCTTACAGTGTGGGCTGGGTGATTTTTGTTGTCATCGACACAATGGATGAAAATGGGAGGATGGGGTATCATGTGTGGGGTGGAGTGTAAGAGGTGCCTACATATATATATATATTTATATATATATATATATTCATATATGCTTAGTTTTTGTATTTGTTTTGCAAAATTTCTGAGGTGAAAATGTTGAATCAGATATTGCCAAATTTTGGGAGGGTTATGCTGCCAATAAAATCACACACGCCAGTAGAGTTTCATGTCAATTCATTATAATAATTTTACGTTGGTTATTTTAATAACCGGTTGTTTGTTTTGTTGTTGATTGTCAAAGCTCCTTCATCATACTTCTTCAGTGACTTTGTTCACACACCCCCCCTCTGACCAACCCCTTACCTATTTTTCCATCACCCCCAACCCTGTTGACCTCATCCCTCATACCAATACACCCCCTTCTCCCCATACACTAATTAGCCACCCCTACCCTTTACTCATGCCCTGCCAAATCCCCACATAACTGCAAACCTATCTCCCTCCCCTAGAGTCCCCCCTCTCCAGAGCTGAGAGGGCTCTACAGGTGAGTCTATTACCAACAACCTCTCTAGGGATGGTGTCATGAAAATCCACCCTCTAAATCCCATAAGAGTGGTTGATGACAGGGAGGGCATCCAACCGAAGAATGCTTGCCAAAGGGCTGGGAGAACACTTCAGTTTAGTCAAAGATGTGGGTATGGTGTGGTGTGCGGTGGCCGGAAGCTGGGGAGTGCTCGACCGGAAGAGTGCTTGACCGGAAGGGTGCTTGGCCGGAAGGGTGCTCGACCAGAAGGGCGAGCAGGTCGGCCTCTCCACAAAAGACACATGCAATCTGCGATTAACCCAGGCTCTGCTGCACTTCGGGCTGAGGAGGGTAAACTCTCCAAATATTGGTCGCTCTCCGACAGGTTTGCAGTTGAGCCAACAGAAGTAGAGACTTCTGGTGTCCTTGGCCCTAGGGCAACCTCCCTACTTACCACCATTGGCACAGAGTTAACTCCCCGCAGGTGTGAGCATCGCGAGTTTGAATGGCTATTCCAGCACATCTCCCTCACCATCACCCAGGTAAATGCCTTTTCTTTTCTGTCCACGGAGGGTCCCAGGGTCGCCAGCATGTGGGCCCCCATTTGCTCATAATAGTGAGAGATAGAGGCAGTGACAGTGGGAGTTTGGTTCCTTTGTGTTCGGATCTGGTGTATATGTATGTATATATATATATATATATATAGTTACGGAGTATGTAGACCCAGAAAAACCTGGGACGATCTGATAAATTCCGACCTTACACACTTGCACCTCTCTAAGACAATGTCACTGGACCGAGATCTTTGGCGCTACGCAGTAATACAGAAGACCCGCCTTGCCTATGTACAAAGCGAAAGCTACAGTCAGTAGGCACCTCTTAACCAAATATACACCCCAATCCACTACCCCTACCCTATCCTCCCACTCCCACCAACACCACCCTCTCTCTATAAAGTTGGTACCGCAACATCCAGTCCAAATAAATGAGATAAATGAGATCGAGATCGTGTAGGTGTCACAAGAAAAAAACACAGTCCATGCTGTAATGTGGTCGTGTAGGTAACACGGTAAAAAGTTCCCAGTTCCACACTGTAAATGTGGTTGGTGTTAGGAAGGGCATCCAGCCGTAGAAAACCTGCCAGATAGTCCTATATGAGCGAGACACGGTCACCCGACCAACCTTGCCTCAAGTGGGACAACTCCCGTCTAACCCATGCTAGCGTGGAAAATGGACGTTAAACGAAGATGATGATGATGATGATGATGATGATGATGATACACAGTGTTCCCTAAAAATGTATACACACTTTGATTACCTGTACAGGCAATATTTATTAGAATGGTGTATATACTTTTGGGGGACACCCTGTGTGTGTGTGTGTATTCAACGTGTCTGAAGCTTACACCAACTGCAACTTTTTGTTTGTTAGTTTTTCTATTTTTTTTACGTTTGTTTTTGAATGTTTTGTTTCTCCCAGAAAGAAGAAAGTCGGCAAATTAATTGCCCTAACACACTAACAATATTGTAATGTTATGTACTATTAAACGTCATTTTAATATTCACGTATATTCAACAACGTTGTAATGTAATGTAATAATTGTTTCTCCTTTTGGCACAAGGCCAGCAATTATTTCAGTGCATTACTGGTACTTTATTTTATCGACCCCACAGGGATGAAAGTCAAAATTAACCTCGGCGAGATTAAACACTGTTTTAATATTAAAATATGTTGATCTAAATATAACACATTTACTTACAGGAATCGGTTGGTGAGTCGTCCTCCATGTTTTCTGTTGCTAAGCAACAACCAAACACTGCGTTCAACCCTAGTAATAGAACACGTGTGTATTTGTGTCTGTCTGTATATATATATATATATATAATAATAAGGGCGCTGCGGATATATATATATATATATATATATATATATATAAGAATAAAGTGGAGATGTTACATAGAAGATTTATTGCTCAATCCTGATTACAAATGTTTCTTAAGCAGCTGGCTCGTGATCTGGGATGACACCCCCAAACAGACTCCAAGTCTGCCTGATCCTCACCTGTTTTCTTCGGATTTACTGAACTTTCTTAACACACACACACATATATATATATATATATATATATATATATAGGAACAAGTAAGACCCTGACGGCTGAGCTCAAGCCGTTTCAACGGCTAATTCTGGACTAATTGAGTCCAGAATTAGCCGTCGAAACGGCTTGAGCTCAGCCGTCGGGGTCTTACTTGTTCCTATTACCCACTCTACTACCCTAAGTATTGAGTACTTTGGTGCGTATGGTCCACCTGGTTCCTTACCACATTTCCTTCGTTATATATATATATATATTTATATATATATATATATATATATAATATATATATATATATATATATATATATATATATATATATATATATATATATATATTTCTTTATTAGCCTCAAGGGCGCACAAGAAAAATAGAGTTTCTACTTTTGGCACAAGGCCAGCGATTACTCCAGTGCACCACTGGTACTTTATTTTATCGACCTCGTAAGGATGAAAGGCAAAGTTAACCTCGGCGGATTTGAACTCATATATATATATAGAGAGAGAGAGATTCAATTTTTCGCTGGTCGAGCGCGTGCAGAGATCGATTCCGATGTTGGGCAGTCTGGTTTCCTCTAGTTGGTTTCGTAACAGGTTGATGGTTCTTCTAGGCGGATTTTTAGCTCTCCACAGAATAGTCAGATGATGGGGTTGCCACCTTGGCGGCGAGTCGACACGCCGGGGTCACTGTTGATCTGAAACCTCTCCAAGAGACCGTTCCGCCTAGGGTGGCCCTACCAGGAGCAAAGCTCCAGACGGTAACGCCCACTTTTTTACGGAACACACAAACCCCCTCGCTACGACAAGGGTAGACCCACGACGATGCTTTGGGATTGCTGGCTTAAGATAACGTCGGCATCGTCGAGCAAGAAGATATATATGTATATATATATATAGTAATAATAAAAAATGCCAAGACTAAAATCCGAAGAAGGCTCGATAAGGCTAATATATATATAATTATATAAAACCATAGAGCAAATATTTATTAAAATAACAGATTAAAGTTTAATCAAAGAATCGCTGCTTTCACTCTTAACGGGATTCTTTGTTTAAACTTTAATCTGTTATTTTAATATATATATATATATATATATATATATATATATATATATATATATAGATATATAGATATATAGATAGATAAATATACACGGGTGTGTATGATTGTGTATAGAAGATTATATTAATAAAAGGAATTCCAACTTTGTCTGATTTACTCGTTTTATTTACAATCCTTTAAAATTTATAACGGTATTATAATGAAATAGTATGATAGAATATTAAATGTTAAGTGTTAATTGAACAAGTACTTTCATGCTTTCGCAATCTTCGAGTTCATAACGTGTGGTGACAGTCAAATTTGCAATTTTCAACTGTAATGAGATGGGTAAATTTTGTACCTTATATACAGTGAAAAGTGGCTCTAGAATGCTAAATCTTGCAAACTGTATTTCGACCAATCGGTGTGTAGTTTCACCGAATTACTGAAGCTGATTGGTTTAGGCGTCACGGTTGGTTGAGCATGTCTAACGACCACTAATTGATCCTATCCAAAGCATCAATTGTTTTGATCAACATCACTTTTATTATTGTTGTTGTTGTTGTTGTTAGTGGTCGTAGTCATAGTTATTATTATTGTTATTGGTTTGAATTTACCAATAAAATTCTTTTCTTTGATTTTTCTCTTGACTTCACTTGGGCTGGGTAATTTGTAGAATGGGAATATTATAAATACTCCTTGACCACATGTTGCTTGATGGTTACTTAGGGGTATCTGACGGACATTTGGGTCTCTGATTTGCTGTCGGTGTACCCGTGCACGTTCCGATAGTGCATTTCCAGTTTGACCGACATATAGTTCTTCACAATTCGGGCATTTAATGCAATAAATTAGATTTCTGCTTTTGCAGTTCATATTTGCATTTGGGAATATTTTTCCAGTTTTAGTTTTCATATATTGACCGGCGTGTATGGATTGACATGTGCCGTATCGACTATCATTGCATTTAGATACAGTGAATGATTGGTCTTTGTTGTTAAGGTCAAACTTTGCTTTTGTTAGTAATTGCTTCAAATTTTTCGGCTGTCTTTTACTAAGAGTCAAAGATCGATCTGTGATTAAGCCTTTTAATTCATTACTTTGAGCAATGATCGGTAGGTTTGCTTTGGTAGTGTTGAAGATATTCTGGTGACATGGGTTGTATGTCATTATAAATGGTATGACCAGTTCTTGGTTTCTTCTTCCTTGGGTTGTCCTATATTGTTGTATAGGTATTTTTATAGCCCGCTGTATGCCATTTTCTATAAGAAGAGATGGGTATTTTTGTTTGAGCAAAAATTCTCTTAGTTCTGTTAGGCGTTTGTACCTGGTATTCGTATCTTCTACAATGGTACAAATTCTTCTGGCTAGGCAGTATGGGATGTTGCGTTTTGTATGAGGTGGATGGCACGACTTAAAATTCAGATATTGATGGGTGTCTGTGTGTTTATAATATATATCCGTGGTAATGGTGGTGTCGTTTTTGATTATCATTCGGTGGATTGGCAGTATCGGTAGAGGGTCGGACGCCATGCTTTCCAGCATAGTTACGTCCCTTTACGATCTGAGTTCAAATCCCGCCGAGGTTGACTTTGCCTTTCATCCTTACGGGGTCGATAAAATAAAGTACCAGTAATGCACTGGGTAATTGCTGGCCTTGTGCCAAAAGTAGAAACAATTATATATACATTATATATATATATACATACATATCAGCATATAGAGAGAAGTACACATATCTCTATGTGTACTTCTCTCTATATGCTGATTTATAAAGAACCGGGAATCTATTCTTTGAGCTCATTAAATTATAGAAGATTAAAGTAAGTCTTTAACTCCGTTTTTTAATTTAATATGTGTGTGTGTGTATGTGTGTGTACACAAACTATTATTGTGTTTGGTGCATTCAGTACTTGCGAATATTTGTTCTTCAGTAGATATTTTTTCATATCAAATTACTTATGTGTGGTTTCTCTCTGGTAGTATCAGGTAATATATATTTTAACACGTTAAGTGACGTTTTTATTTATTTATTTAATGCGTGTTTCTATTGAACATAATTTTCTGTTGATGTACTTTAAGATAGAGATATTTATTTATTTTTGTTTTTGTTTGTTTTATTTTCCAGGACATACTAAATACACACCTAATCTCTATTACTTAGTTACATAAATATTTCACATGACAATATAGTATCAAAACGAAAGAAAATATTAAGTCAACTTCTGCAGACACTTTTGCTGTTACCCATCTAAGAATGCACCCAACTACAACAGAGTGGGGGGTTACCATTGGCTTTTGTGAGGTCAAATAGTTTAACCCCAAAGAACAAGAAGTAAATGTAGAGGAAGTCACTCTTGGACGAGAACATGTTGACAAACTGGGTCAGATTCTCTGGTATCACCAGCTGACAGGAAGAAACAATCCTTAAGATACGGGGGTCATAGACCATCAATCCTTGCACCAGATCCGACAGGGAAGGACGCAATTGCCTTCCTGATGTTATCCGAGGTGAAAACTGGTTGAAAATAATAGCTATTACTGTTCCTTTACCCTATTGAGACATGCTGCGCGAACTTGGGGTCTTCATCCCCAACCTGTATAAATGCCGGCCCTCTCCCTTCCACAGGTTGCTGTAGTACAGTATAAAAAGGTGCAGTATACTGAAAGTTGATGGAAGAGGAAGACATAGGAAAGCTTTGGATGAAGTGATAAAAGCTGACCATGCACAATTAAACCTTTCAAAGGAGATGGCACAGGATTGAGAACTCTGTAGATCTGCCTTCCTGTATACACAGAAGGAATCAAACATTCAAACATGTAGATGACACTAGCCCACACCAATCATGACCCTACTCCATTCACCCTTTCCACCTTCCACTTTCCAGAGGTACCTTTCCAGTCCTGTTCAACCCGTGCATACAAGCATAGAAAGCTGGTCACAGTCCAAATCTGTTCTACACCACTCCCATAATGCTACTGCCATGACAAAAAGCACTTTGTACATCATGTATCTGGTACCCCAACAACAGAAGCACCCAGTAAGATGGTCATATTGGTAACATGATAAGAGGCGGCTCCAAATGTTATGATGGTTATGCTAGTGACATGACAGCTTTCTATGCTTGTATGCACGGGTTGAACAGGACTGGAAAGGTACCTCTGGAAAGTAGAAGGTGGAAAGGGTGAATGGAGTAGGGTCATGATTGGTGTGGACATCATAACTGGTGTGAAGAGTTGAGATTGGTATACATGGATGTTTGATGGTCTTCCACAAAAGCATTTTGCCTGGGCTTGTGCTTTAAAATAATAATTGATGCTCAATGAGCATAATGGTATTTGATCATTTGAAGACATTCTTATTGCTGTTCTTAAATTAGAAATATAATCTTCATTTTTTTCTTTTGATAGGGTATAAAAGGTTGTGTCACTGTGCAGACATATGTATATATTTTCATATATGCATAGATTGGAGAGAAATGAAACAACCATGCTTCGTTGGATGTGCAATGGCAGAGGTTGGATGAACTAGGGAGAAACTGGGTTTAAGAGGAATCCGAAGTGGTGTACATGAGAGAAGACTGAATTGGTACAGACATGTGATGCACATAAATAATGATCCCTGAGTGAAGAAGTGCCAGGAAATTCCAGTAGAGGGAAGCCACAATAGAGGTAGACCTTAGACGAAGGAAGACCTGGGCTAAGGTGGTGAGAACTGATCTCAAATCGCTGAGACTCACAGAGGAAATGACGAAGGAACATGCCGAATTGAGAGATGCTGCACTGAGAAGGACCTGTCCAACCCATGCAAGCACGGTCAAACAGACATAAAAATGGTGATGATGATGATGATATTCAATTGTTTGTGACATTAACGGTAAACATTCTGTAATAGCAGAGACTATAGTTTGGTCATTGAAATAAACTGGATGATTGGAGAGGATTCTTCAGTTTGGCCAAGCTGGAGGTAATCATTATTTGACCTATGCTGTCAATAATGTTTTTTTTTAATTAAGGCACAAGGCCAGCAATGTTGAAGGAAAGGAAGAGGAAAATCAATTAAAACAACCTCAGTACATAGCTGGTATTTTATTTTATTAATCCTAAAAGAATGAAAGGTTAAGTTGACCTCAACAGGATTTGAACTCAGTATGTAAAGAGTCGGAACAAATAACACAAAGTATTTACCCAATGCTCTACCAATTCTGTCAATGGTTACATAAATAATGCTATGGTGGGAAATGGTGTGGGTTTATGCCAGGGGCGGATTAAGCTTCCACGGGGCCTGCCCCTAGTTCAAAATTCTATCTGGGCCCTTACATATTATTTATGGCAACAAAAACAAAAAAGAAGTAATTTGGATCCCTTTAAATATTGTGGGACTTCTGACTGACCCAGTTAACCTTCACCCACCCCTTAAGCTGTAACTTAGTCAACCTAAACCCGCCCACCCCTCCTTAAGCTGTAACCTAATAAACCTAAACCCACCCACCCCTCCTTAAGCAATAACCCAGTCGCCTAAACCCACCCACCCCTCCTTGAGCTGTAACCCAATCAACCTAAATCTACCCATCCACCCTATCTCAAGCTGTAATCCAAGAAACCTAAGCCTATTCAACCTTCACCACACCCTTTCTTAATGCGTCACTGCTCCTTGTCTATTTAAAAAGTGGGTTAAACTCATTAAAGAATGTATAGTTTATAGTTTAATGTATGCCATAAAAAACACTACAGCACGAGTTTGAATCTCGTCTTATTTATAAACATGTGTTTTGTTGTTCAACCATGTGATAGTTACTCATTAAAACGTTGACCGCCTTTCAATATACACTTTCCGAATAAAAAGAAATTGTCTTTAATATTTTAATATTGAAGTGGTGGGGTGGTGTGGTGGGTTGACAGAATTGGTAGAGCGTCAGATAAAATACATTTGTAGTATTGTCCTGGCTCTTTATGTTCTGAGTTCAAATCCCACCGACGTCAACTTTACCGTTCACCTTTCTGCGGTCAATAAAATAAAGTAACAGTCAAGTATGAGGGTTTTTTTTAAATCAACTTTGCCCTTACCCCAAATTTGCTGGTATTGTGCTTAAATTAGAAATCAATATTTCAATTTAGAAAAATTTTGGAAATTCTGAACTTTATTCATTTTAATTCTGAGATTGCCTAACTTTGATTTATTTGTTCTTGTAAAAACCGCAACAACGTATAATCAGGGTAAAGAGGACAATTAACCCGGGCCCCTTGCTGTTGGGGGAAGAGACCCCACCAGTAACGGCCGTAGCAATTTATTTGTGCCCACAGCTGGGCTTTTTAGTTTTAACGTGGTTTAAATTTTTGAATTTAATCCTTGTATGTAAAACTTTTAAATTATTTTTGATTACTTGCGCCAAGCTAACTTTGATATGTAAAATTGGTTTGGGACGGGTTGCTGTTTATTCTAATTTTTTGTATATGAGAGGCCCCACATCCTCAAACCTGAAGTGGGCCGGGCCCCCCAAGGTCTAAATCCAACCCTACCTCCAGCGCTGCTCCGAACCAACAGCAATATACATTAGTTTGTGTCTTCTATTCCTCCAGCGCTGCTCCGAACCAAAAACGCATATTTGTCTGATTAAATAAAAACACCATCTTTAAATATATTGGTTTGTCTCTTCTGTGCCTCCAGCACTGCTCAGAACACACAACAACACATATAATTGTGTATACTTTTGGCACAAGGCCAGCAATTACCCAGGTGCGTTACTAGTGCTTTATTTTATCGGCCTCTTAAGGATGGAAGGTAAAGCTAACCTCAGCATGATTTGAACTAGTTTGTCACTTCTGTTCCTCCAACGCTGCTCCGAACTAACAACAACGTATATTTGTCGGATTAAATAAAGACAATCTTTAAATATAATAACTTGTCACTTCTGTTCCTCCAGGGCTGCGCCAAAATAACAACAATGTATATATAATATATTGGTTTGTGCTTTCTCTTCCTCCAGCGCTGATCCGAACCAACCAACAGCTAATAGCAATTTTCATTTATTGAATACACCCATGCAGAATTTCGCTGCTTTCTTTTTCAGGTTTATAATTTTCTATCTCATGTAATTTTATCCTAAATACTTATTGTCTGATTAAATAAAACCACAATCTTCTTTTACATTATCTTCTATTTTAATGAAAGGGTTTTTAACCAGTCATTTTAAACAGATTTTAAATGTGTTTTATTTATACGATAAACACCAAATACAGTAACAATTTATATCCCAGTATATAAATATAATTTATATCTTAGGAAAATTACATATAAAAAAGAAGTAAAATTTTTTAAAGGATGTTGAATGAAGACCGGCACACTTAATCACATGCTACAACGAAGGGTGCTGCAGTTTGAAACTAAAATTAATTGTAAGGTGTGACGTCTCGTCGTTCCGAAGATTATAATTAAATAGTAAATAACCACTTTAAAACTACTACTAAACAACAAACAGATTCTTTCAATATAAACACTGTTTAGTTGTTATTGCTCTTTTCTTTTTTTCTTTCAACGTGTTTCTAAGAGTAGGAGTGTCTGTCACTAATAAGCTTTATCAGAAGTCAGCTGTTAATATATAACATTGACAGTAACTTATCTGCTCCGTCAACCACTTGGCTCCGGAAACGATGGAAGTGAACAAAACTAACCAGGAAAAGCAACACATTTCTAAGTAAGTCTGTATTTTAGAATATTGTATCTTCTTTATGTCCAAGTGGTCGTTTCATAATTGAGTAAGTCTTTTTTCAATTCATTTTTATTGTTGTGCCTTTATCTGTGCGAAGTGTATTCTCTTTATGAATATATTTTATAGGTGTAACATGTTATTGGTGCGGAGATCAATATATTTAAAATTATTTTTAACATTCAGAATTTCTCATTTTCCATGTAATATCCTGATATTGAAGAATTTATTAAATTCATAGATTTTATTCTTTCATCTGCGAAGATATATTCTATTGAACACTACACTTTTTTTCTTTTTTTTTTTGCTCTCGCTTCGATTAGATATTTTTGTATATTATATTTATAAGGTTCTTAGCAATAATTAATTGTATATATTATTTGTGTATATATTTTCATTCTGTAAAAATTATAAACAATTTGTAACGTTATTTCCTCAACTATGAATAAAATCTTCTGTTTATTTTTTTTAATGACGTCTTGTTGCAGATAATTTCAACATTAAAGTACAAATGATTTAACTTCACTGAATTTATATATATTTCCTCTGTGTATATATTGCCTCTATGTATAAATGTTAATTTGTGTAAAAAAAAAAAAATATTAAGCAT
The DNA here is from genome assembly GCA_964016885.1 of Eledone cirrhosa. Lineage (NCBI taxonomy): Eukaryota > Metazoa > Mollusca > Cephalopoda > Octopoda > Eledonidae > Eledone > Eledone cirrhosa. Next base: position 39,368,579 of record OZ024749.1, read on the forward strand.
TGTAGTGTTGGTTAATTATTGGTATTCTAAATTCTTATCATTCCCATGTATTATATAAAATAATTTACGTAATGATAGAAGGCGATTTGGGATAATTCGCTGCTGCTGTCGCCAATATATTATGAAGTAACAACTAACTACGAGTGTTAGTCTCGGTGCCAGATTTACCATTATACTTAGGTGTGCTGAAGCACAGGACCCCGTTGGCGAGGGGAGGAATCTTCCTGCGGAAAATATTTTTACGATGAATTTTTCAAATAGATGGTCCGCCCTATTGACCAACGACACCCTGTGCTTAAGTACACCTAAGCACAATCGTTAATCTGGGACTATGCACTAACAATACATTAGCTCTCCTTCAAATCGTACTTTCCTGTCTTGAAATTGGATTATGTAAACAGGGTTGTCATGGTTTAAATGCCTTTAGTAACAGATGTTATTGATTAGGGATAAACCTGGATTAGTCTTCTTTGTCTAATTATTCTTGTGAGGATCGTGAGGACAGAATCCTCAAACACACCTGTATTTACCATTAAGCAAAATAAACATATGATATGGTCGTCAAGGGGTGAGAAGCAACATTTTAATCAAATTAAATGTATTTGTCATTCCCTTCAAAATCTTTTAAAGCAAACTTGGTGGTGGTGGTTGGGTCACCATAAACTTATAAGTAAGGCCCTTAAAAGAACTTAATCTAGTTCTGCATATTTGTAGCAAGCTAGTTTTTTTTTAGATATTGGTTGTTTGGAATTGTTCATGGTTCACTGTAGTGTGACAGGAATGTTTGTAGTATTATAATAACGCTTGGCTTGATAAGTGTATATGAAAGTTGACCTGTCCCATATAAAGCGGTGTGTGAAATGCTGTGTTGAATGAACACTAAACATAAATCGCTACTTTAATAATTTGATTACTTAACAACTTACTACAAAGTTATTGTGATAATATAGGAAAACAAAGATATTCACAGTTGAATTATGTGATGTATATGAGAGTGTGCATAGTCTGAAAAGATGGATGGGACTAATCTTTGTTCAAGTCAAATGGAAATACAGCTGCTTTGACCTGCTGTACATTAGAAGATGCTGTTGTGACTGGGTTAAGGAGATCAGCAAAGTATTCTTTCTACCTCAAGAGGGTGCATCTCTCTGAAGAGAGGAGAACCCCAGATGCTTTCCCGATAAGAAGTGTCGAGGGAGATTTTTTTTTTTTTTTTTACAAAGTCAGTGGATGGTCTGCCAGAACACTTTATTTACTGATCTGAAGTTGAATTCCAGCTTAACCCCCAAGGTCCTCCCATGTATTAACTTTGGATGCCTTTACTGCCTCTGCTGCACTTTTCATGCCTGCTTGTACCACAAGTGCAAGAAGGAGGACTTATTTCCAAGCCAAACTTTGTAAGCCTCTTTCTTTGCTTGGATGGTATCTGTGACCTTTAGAGTGAACCAAGGGATCCTACTGCCACACCAAGCCACTTTTGTTCACAGCATTTAACTGCTGAGCTAAACAGAGTGTAGCATTGGTCGGCTTGAATTTGCAAATGATATGGAATTACTTAAATCACCAAGAGGTGATCTCTGACATGCACTTGATAGGTTTGTTGCCAAGTACTGCATAGATGGAATGAAAATCAGTGCTGCAAAGACTGAGACACTCGTCCTCTCAGGGAAGCCTGTGCAGTGCACTCTGCATGTGAGTGGAGTTCCACTGAAGCAGGTAGAGAAGTTCAAGTGTCTTGAGGACATGTTCATGAGTGATGAAGACAGGGGGCTGAATTAATTGCAAGAATTGCAAGAGCTGGTACATTACTGTACCAGCTTCAGCATTCGGTAATCAGAAGGGAGGAAAGTGTAAAAGCCAAAATTACTATCTTCAATTTGGTATTCGTGCCAACCGTTATCTATGGCCATGAATTTTGGGTAATAACCAAAAGAATGCAATTGCAAACACAAGAGGCAGAATGAAGTCCCCCTGAAGAATCTTTGGAGTAACATTACTCAATGGAGTGCATTGCTTGGAGATCAGAGTTGCTCCAGATAGAGCCACTACTTTTCTGAATTGAGATTACAGCTCTGATACTTTGGACATGTGGCTAGAATATCTCATGAAATAATCACTGGACAGATTTAAGAGGCAAAACCAACTGGTAGGAGAGCTAGAGTTAGACCACAAACAAGATGGTTGGATAACATTCATAAGCTTGACTGGTCTTGCTTGGAAATCAAGCCAAATCAAGATGGTTGCTTTTGACAGGACCCATTGGAAGGAGTGTTTGAGGAGTCTGTCCTGATAACCCTCTTATACCCTCAGTAGTATATACCTGCACAATATGGGAGAAAGGTCTCTGGTGTGTATAACAGAAAGCATAAGTTGCTTTGTGGTTCCAGCAGTGGACAAAATGGAGAAAGTGTTACCCCAGAGGATAGTGAGGGAGATGTGTTGAAATAGGCTCACCAATAGTTAAAGAGGTTGTTTCACAATCACTAGGTTCTAGGTTCTGGGTTCAATCCCACTGTGTTGGCAACTGTCATTCATCATAATCTCAGATTGACCCATGATGTGAATGAAATTAGAAACTGTTATAAAGTCTGCCAGTTGGTCTGTGCCTGTAACTCAAAGGTCTATGCTTTCTATGCACTTTGTCATACTGAATCTCCCTGAGAATTACATAAAAAGTACACTGTCGAATACAGAGGCTGTTCTGTTGATTGAACAATTGGAAGACTTATCATCGAATCTGACAGAGGTCCATTCCAATGCAGTTGAAAGAGAGGGAGAGAATAATATATCTAGACTGTCCTATTACACTTCATAGTATTTCTGTATATCAATAAATTATGGTTACCACCACCATTTAGAAGTGTACAGAAATAGACCGTGGAGAGAGAGAGAGAGAGAATTTTAACGTGTCTAGACTATCTTATTATAATTAATCAGTATATTGTAGTTGGTCAGTCAGCCCAACTAGTTGCAAGCCAGAGCTGCTAAATCACAGCTAACCGCAACAATAACAACTACATATTAAAAGGCGTGTGTGTAAATGGATTCACCAGTATTAACAATTGCAGTGGGGAAAGAGGTGGTTAGTCTAAATTATTGTGGTTTCAGTATGTCCTTTAGCCAAGGCTGAACATTGTATGTGTTTGTGTATATACATATACATACATATATATATATATATATATATATTTTATAGAAGGAGCTTCTACAGGACTAGTACTGTTTCATTCAGATGAAATCTTCAGGAAGATTTCACCTGAATGAAACAGTACTAGTCCTGTAGAAGCTCCTTCTATAAAATGAAAAAATTTTACTCTGCCATGTATTGAGTACCTTACTTACTGTGGTTATCCCCGACTCAACCCGGGACCTACGTATATATATATATATATATATATATATATATATATCATCATCATCATCACTGTTTTACATCCATTCTTCCACGCTAGCATGGGTTAGACAGGTTGTCTTGTTGTGGGCAATGCCAGGTCAAGTAACCATGTCTTGCTCATACAGGACTCATTTTGGCTTGGTTTCTACAGCTGGATGCCCATCCTAACACCAACCTCATTTACAGTGAGTAGTGGGTGCTTTTTTACTGTGGCGCCTACACGACCACTTTACAGTGTGGACTGGGTGCTTTTTGCTGTGACACCTACACGACCACTTTACAGTGGGAGGGGTGTGGGGGCATATTGTTTATATGCTTCAGCTTGTACCCGTGGGAACTTGGGTCTTCTGTATTACTGCACAACGCCAGAGGTCTTGCTCCTATATATATCAGAATGGCAGCAGTAAAAATGAGTTAGACCATTACTCACCAGAGTACTCGATACTTGGAGTAGTAGAATAGGTAATATGAAAAATTCGGAGAGTTCGGATCTAGTTGTTGAAACAACAGGAGCTCAGCCGTTAGGGTCCGGAACTTGTTCATGTATATGAAACCTGGTATGCATAATGATATTCACCATATTCCAGTATCGATAGAGGGTTGGACGCCATGCTTTGCAGCATAGAGTTACGGCCCTTTATGATCTGAGTTCAAATCCCGCCGAGGCTAACTTAGCCTTTCATCCTTACAGGGTTGATAAAGTAAAGCACCAGTCACACACTGGGGTCGATTTAATCGACTTTCCCCTCCCCCAAAATTGATGGCCTTGTGCCTATACAAGAAGCCCTTAGTCTATATTTTCTATTGTATTTTCATGGTAAAGGCTTTACCTCACATAATTATCTCATATAACATTGAATTTATGAGACTTTGGTATTATTTATTTTGAAAACAATACCTTAACATTGGTATGAGTGGCCAGTTACAGCTGGTTTGGTCAGAAAGAGGTGAGAGAATTCTAGCTGAATACAGCCGGTTTAAATGCTAAAGGGTTAAATTATGTTCCAAACACCTACTAAGTAATTAGAAATGTAGCTATATTACTAAATATCTCAAAACTCTTGATTATTTTCGAAAGGATTTGAAAATTATAGGCAGTGTCTTTCATTAAATATATGGTAACGAAAGGATTAAAGTTGTCAATCCATGTCCTTTCAAATACCAACATTTTTAGGTATTCAAAAAATGTGTTAATGTCGTTGCCCTCAACAACGTCTGACAGAATTCAAAATCTAGTATCAATAGTCAAAACTAGACTAATCAACATCCACTAGTTTTTGACCTTGTGTACTGTTAATAATCTTTGTCAATAAAATCAATTTTAACAACTGATGAATACTAGATGAATACTAAATGCTAATTTAGGGCATTTCTTGGTTTGCTTAAATATATCTACTAAGTTAACTGCTTAACTTAACAAATAACAACTACTTTTAATATATTAAAATAATCATCATCATCAGAGCATTATGCCCCTTGGAACATCAAGCATAAGTAGTGAAAGAGTCATTCGCTGGGAAGAAAAACTTAACAACTTCCCAATAGTAACAACTATGGAGCTAAAGTGTGGAAATGCCTAAACAGACTAAGATCTGGTGTTGGACGTACAAAAGTCAATCTTGCAAAATGGGGATATTTAAAGGATGTGGATGTTATGTGTGACTGTGGCATCGAACCACAGACCATGCAGCACCTCCTGCTGGAACGCCCCTCCACAGCATTGGACTTGGCAGAGTTTGAGAAAGACAGCTGTGCCAAGCTTTGTAACTGACACTCTTGTGGACATAACAAGATCATCATCATTATCATTGTTTGCAATCTATGTTCCATGCTAGTATGGGTTAGACAGGTTGTCGTGTACTTGACTGGTCTGATGGCCATGTCATATTCATACACACAATTTTTGGTTTGGTGTGTATGGCTGAATGTCCTTCCTAACAGTAACAACTCTGCAGTGGATACTGGAAACGTTTTATTGTAACTCCAGCACTGAGAGGACTGGGTGCTTTTTGTCATAGCACCAGAGCTACCATGTTACAGTATGGACCGGGTGTTTTTCATCATAGCACCATCACTACCACCTTTCAGGGCAGACCAGGTACTTTTCATCATGGGACCAGCACTACCACCTTACAGGGCAGACAAGATGCTTTTCATCGTGGCACCAGCACTCTATTTAAATATATTAACATAAAACATAATTGTTTCTACTTTTGGCACAAGGCCAGCAATTATCCCAGTATATTACTGGTACTTTATTTTATCGACCCCGTAAGGATGAAAGGCAAAGTTAACCTCGGCGGGATTTGAACTCAGATCGTAAAGGGACATAACTATGCTGGAAAGCATGTCTGACCCTCTACCGATACTGCCAACATAATATGCTAGTTTCAGATTTACAATCAATCATTCTTTTCTCACTGCTATTATAAGTTAAAAGCAGTTTATATTTTTGCTTGTTATTATCATCACAGCTGTTTGTATGAATAAAACAGGATTATTTGACCCAGTATCCGTGAATCCATGTAATTAGTTTATGGATATTATAACAAATGCATGCCTGGTGGATTGATTTTTTTTTCTTATGGCAACATAGAATGGCCCAGCTAAAAGATAAAAATTAAAACTTATACATTAGATAGGTAGAGAAGCTCCATATTGGAGTCTCATTCACCATAAGACAGAAGAGAAAATGTTAACCTCTTCATTACCATATTTCTAATGAAACACCCAGTGGTGGTGGTGGGAGTGGTAGTGACTCCAGCACTACTGCCTTACAGGCAGATATTCACACACACACACGCAACACAACACACACATACACACACACTCTCTCTCTCCCATATTTCTAAAGTCATATTTCAATTAATTGGTGAAGAATTTTGAAGTAGTTATTCAAATTACTGATTACTTTATTATTACCTCAATTATTTCATCATTATCATCATCATCGTCATCACTTAATATCTATTTTCCATGCTTGGTTTTGTTTCATAGAAACCAGAGGCGGTGATTACAGTAATGTCTCTGAAAATAAATAATGTGTCACAAAATATTTAAATTATAGGTGAAGACTAGAATTTTAAATGTTAAGTGACAACAACACATTCAAAAGTGGTGCTCCAACATGGCCAAAACAAATAAAAAACATGATTTTAATACCAATACCGTTGACAAACCTGTTTTAATTATATAAGCTTGTCGATTAGTCAGCTAATCTATACGTTGGTTCTAAGGCATGTAGACTTTGTTCATACTGATCAGTGGATTAGATTTTCAACAATGATATGAAGTGAGTTGGTGATAAGTATAAGTTTATAAGAATTCTCAACAAAAAACATACCTATACTTCTAAGAGATCTACAGATGTAATATATATATATATATTTATATATATATGTTTATATATATATATGTTTATATATATATGTTTATATATATGTTTATATATATATATATATACACACATACGCACATATATATATATATACATACATATGCATGTATGTATATATATATACATACATACACGTCTATGTATGTATATATATATATATATATACATACACGTGTATATATATATATATATACATACACGTGTATGTATATATATATATATATATACATACACGTGTATGTATATATATATACATACATACACATGTATATATATATATATATATATACATACATACACATGTATGTGTGTATATATATATACACATGTATGTATATATGTATAAAAAAATTTAATATAGAAAGAACTAGGAAACAATTACATAAAATTTTCAAAAACTTCAACTTAGGTGTTACCTTAGATAAATCGATCCCCTGTGCATTACTGGTGCTTTATTTTATCGACCCCATAAGGATGAAAAGCAAAGCTAACCCCAGCGGGATTTGAACTCAGAACGCAAAGGGCCGTAACTCTATGCTGAAAAGCATTCTGTCTGAATCTCTACCGATACTCATTTATGAATAACAGTTTTGCTTATAGTTTACCCAGAAAGCAGTCACTGGTTTACTGTATTTCTCATGTCGGGGTAAACAAAGGAGTGTTTATGTAATTTGGGTAAAATATATATCACAAGATATTTTTGTATGACACACTAATTTATCAGACATTTCTCATTGAAGTAGTGTGTATCTTTCCCAACATACACACACATTTCCTATGTGTATATATTTGTATATAAACCCATGCTAGCATGGAAGATAGATGTTAAACGATGATGATGATACAAAATGTATGTTGGGTTAGAATCCAAAGTTGTGTTGGGTTAAAATGGTACTTAATACAGTGGTAAACTATAGGCATCTTAATTATATATATATCATAGAAATGACTTCTACAGGACTAAAACTCTTTCATTCATATAAAATCATTAGGACATTCCTGATGATTTCTTGTGAATGAAACAGTTGTAGTCCTGTAAAACTCATTTCTCTCTCTCTCTCTTTCTATATATATATATATATATATTCTGTATTTATCGTTGTTGTGATATATGTATGGCCACTGCCTTCTGTTATTCTTCTTGGTGCCACACTTTTTAACTGTTGTATTTACTCTGGATGGTAATGTATTAAAATACCGGTCTACTGAGTGCTTTGTAATTGCCTCAAACAACTCAATTAGTATCTGCTGCATGGTACCTACAACTTTGATTCATGCCTAATATATACATATATATATATAATATATAGATTAGGAAAGTCACCGAATTTATTTTAGTGACCTCTGGTCATAGCTTACTTAATGAGATAACAAACATGCAGCTGATTGGCTGCACGTCGCATCACAGACTGGACACAAATAGTTGTTTAGTGAGTTTTATGGCAATGTTCAGGTTTTGGTACACTGTAACAATCTCCTGGATGGAATTCTGTTTCATTGTAATCTTCACCTATAATAGTTATTAAAAGTGCTGTCAACATTTTGATCATCATCGTTTAATGTCCATCTTCCATGCTAGCATGGGTTAGACGGGTTTGTCCCGTTTAGAGTCAAGTTGGGTCGGGTGACCGTAACTTGCCCTTATAGGACTGTTTCTGGCTGGCTTTCTACGGTTGGAGGTCCTTCCTAATGCCAACCGCATTTACAGTGTGTTGGGTGCTTTTTGTCGTGACACCAGCACGACCACTTTATAGTGTGGGATGGATGTTTTGTGGTACAAACATAACACACACATATATATCATGTTATTTGATATATAAAGATGTATATATATATAGACATGCACATATATCATGATAATTGTATATATATATATATATATATATAGGTATATATATATATATGCACACACACATATATCATGATAGTTGTATATATATTTATACACACACATATATCATAATTGTATATATATATATGTGTGTGTATATATATATATATATATACACACATACCTATATCATAATTGTATAAACATATGTATATACACACATATATCATGATAATTGTATATATATATATATATATATATATATATAAATATGTGTGTGTGTATATATATATATGTATATGTATGTGCACACACACACACACACACACACACACACACACACACACACACACACACACACACACACACACACACACACACACACACACACACACACACACACACACACACACACACACACACACACACACACATCATGATAATGGCATATATATATATATATATATATATGGTGTATATATATATAAATGACGCAGATAAAATATGTTGTAAGGCCATGGGGCTGTCAGCATGGTAGATGACAGTATAGAGGGAATTGATATTGAGTGTGAAGAGATGTGGTGGTAGGCTAGATTGAACACATGCCTGGCCAATGGGGGAGAACACACTCCAATACACAGACCACCACAATGATTTACTTTTCATCCTTTTGAGGTTGATAAAGTATCAGTCCAGTGATAATGGTTTTGTGTATTTTTCTTAGTTTTATTTTTATCATTTTTATTGCCTTCAATAATTAATCAATTAATCAGTATTCTATTATTACCAAAACCACATCCCAAAGACTAGGCTTTCTCTTCAGTTATATCATACTCTACCATTTTACAAAAAGGAAAGACACATTAGATAATTGTTTCTAGTTTAGGCACAAGGCCAGCAATTAATCAGTACATTACTGGTACTTTATTTTATCGACCCCCGTAAGGATGAAAGCAAAGTTAACCTCGGCGGGATTTGAACTCGGACTGTAAAGGGACGTAACTATGCTAGAAAGCATGGCGTCCAACCCTCTAACGATACTGCTAATTCCCCGCCCTTCCAAAAAGGAAAGACACATTAGATAATGATGTAGCTTTAGATATACTAGCCTGGAGAAATTGTTTGCTATAGCTCCAGCTCAACATTGATCTATGTCTAAGTCTAAAGTCTGTTTTAAGCCATTTAAGGCTCATTAGGCTGGTGCTTATTCTGGTTTTATGGTGTGAAGTGACTAAGAGTACAAGACTCTCCCTGGATAGGATGCCAGCCAGCTATTGCTGGTACTCATTTTCAGCTGAGTATACTGGAAGAATATAAAATGAACCGTTTTGTTCAAGAACACAACACGCAACCTGGCCCAGGAATCGAACCCACAATATTATGATTGTAAGTCTAACACCCTTACCACTAGACCACATGCCTCCAGGTCAACATTGATCTGACAGACTTAAATTCATGTAGACAAAAAAATAGTCATTAATGGCTGTTAATTAGTCTGTGTGACATTTCCAAGATAATTTCAAAAGTGTTTTTAAAGTTCAACATCTCAAATTGCTTGTTTAAGAATGCCAGAATTAATATTTCTTAAAAGAAAAGAAACTGCTAAGATGTTGTGTCTTTCCGGTAGCAGTTTATTTATAAGCATGCATGTAATGGTGTTGTTTTATCAAGAAATAAAGTTTAAAATTGCAGCAATCTGTCCACTAATAAAAATACCGTAAGCATTTGAATTAACAAACCCTATTTTTAGATATTTACATGACTGACATGCTGAATAATTTAAAAACCTTGTTCACTCATGTTGTAGTTGGATAGAAATGTTTCTATGTAGTGAGCATAGTTCAGAGAAGGTTAAAGATTATTTAATATTTGTGTTAGCTCAATTTGGAATTCCACAAATTATTTTATCAGACAATGGTCCAGAGTTTATAGCAGTAAAACAATGGTTAAATTGACTTGGGTGTAAAAAACTTGAAACCCCAACATATAAGTCATCGGGAAATAGTTCAACAGAAAAGGCAATTCAAATTATTAAACATGCACTGTTAGGTTCATATAGTGCTGAGCCATTATGCTGCTTCTGGTGAAATCAGAAAATCAATTTTTGAAAAATACTTGGTAGGTTCATTCATACAGCAGTCAACATATTCTCTGAAATAGGAGAAACTGTGTCATGTAAGAATAACCCCATGAAGTTTCCTGTAGAGCCAGAATACTTAATACATGTAGGGTGCAACACTGCCTAGATTAGAAATAGAGTAGGTGGCATCTAACTTGTATTTGTTAAACAGCTAGAATCAGTCTGACCATTTAGTAGCAATACAGAGACGTGCAACCAAGCAAATACCCTCCATCAGGCATCTACCATACTCCGAATGCCTTGCTTCGCTGGGCAGGGATACATTGAAGCTCCAACGTCTGGCAACTGACTTGGTAAACACCCACAAAATTATTAACCATCTTGCCAACAACAACCCTGAGGGCCTTTTTGAATTCCAGATGTCTAACACACGTGGGCATGCCTACAAAGTCAGAAAACAGCACAGCTCCCATGACTTTCGGAAACATTTTTTCAAGCACAGAGTTGTTGAAACACGGAACAAACTACTTGCATCAGTTGTTAGCTGCCGAGACACTGCATCCTTTAAAACCTCCATGCTTCCTGTTATTCGTCAACACTATACCTGATATCCCCCCCCCCTCCATACACATGCACACATGTATATCATGACTCGTACACTATTCACTTTCCTGACATTCGTACATTATTCTATGTACTATACATGCACCTTTGATGAGTTGTAGTACTCCTGAGCATTGTACACTATAATTTCATTATAATTATTAAATCATTACATGATGTCAAGAGTTAATCAACACATATCTATTTGACAAACTTCACATTCCTAATTGACATTCATTGGTGATGATAATGATAATGATAATGGTGATGATAAATCTGATAAAATTAATGACAGCTAAGTTTTTTAGATAATTCATTTAGCAACTAGTCATGGTCTGGTAATTTATTTTCTGTATTCTTAATAACAGTTATTTTTGTGATGATAATGATGAGGACTCTCTGAAATACTACTAGATGAGTACTTTTCACTCACTTTATTGGGTTCTTTTGTTATTCCTCCTTTTAACATTGATGTCTTTCCAAGTATAAAAAAAGAAAATATACATGCAACAATATGTACATATGGTATCAATCACAATGATAAATCATGTGCTTGTGTGTGTGTGCGTGTGTACTCACACACACACACACACACTCATTGAGTGCTTTGTAACAACCTTAGAAAATCGATTGCGAATCTGCTACTCGCAGCTACAACTTCGGTTATACTCCTCATTATATATATATATATGTATATATATATATAATCCTCATCGTCACTGTTTAACAACCATTTTCCATGCTAGTATGGGTTAGATGAGTTGTCCTGTTGTGAGATCAGATGACCATGTCTTGCTCATACAGAACTGTTTCAGAAAACAGAGGGTAGATAAGTGGCTTTCATCACTATATATTCTAAAAATAGACTTTCACCTCTATTAATATAGTTTAAATTATTACTTTCTTAGTAACTAGACCTCTTAATTATTGATTGATATATTTATTACTGAATTAAGCTTCCATAATTTTTCTATTGGTTTTCTTAATATAGTCTGTTAATTTTATAATTTTTGTTACTCTAATTAACAAGTATCATTAAACTTATAAGCTCTAGTTGTATATCTATAACATTATTTTTGAGTGAAGTATATGTATATCAGTATGTAATGGTTTAACAAAACATTTATAGTTACTGCACGGTATATATTTATTACTAATAAATTTTTAATTGCGTTTTAGTCTTCCATAAAACTGTAGCGTTTTCTTAGCTGTTAGTTTGAATTTTGTTTACGTTTTTGGACTGTTGATATTATGGAGATACGTTGGTAAATATTTATATTACTTAATAGATTCTGTTGAGATCAACATAGCAAGAATGAATATTCCTGCTTAGGTGGATCGAAACGTTCGTCAAATCAATTAAATCATCTCAACCTTGGGCACTACCGCTCCCCCCCCCCCGAGATGATTTAATTGATTTGACGAACGTTTCGATGGATCTTCTTAACCCCCCCCCCCCGGGGGGGGGGGTTAAGAAGATCCATGGAGGTGCTGGGGCTTAAGGGGACGGTAGAGATGATATAATAGTATATTAAATATGAAATGATACATATATATAAATATAGTAAAATTAAAAAAATATATGACACGGATCACTAACAGATGCAGCGACCCGATGGGTGGTCTCACCCATACCACGCAATTCCGTAATCTACTCAGATCTAATGGTTATCCCAAGCGACTGATTAACGGAATTAGAGACCCCAGACCCAGTAGACTGGCACCCACTAGAAAACTTAATATTAGCAGGTGCTTCTTTAAAATCCCCCACCTGAGTGAATATACCACGAACGCCATCCGCAGGGCCATACGGACGGAGGGACTTGACATACATTTGGCCCACACAGGACCTTCGCTGCGAAGATGCCTCTCCAACAAACCCTACGAGGCAGATGGGACGTGTTCCCTCAGCAACTGCCCGATACGGGGGGCAGATTGCCTACGCACCTATGTCGTATATAAAATTCAATGCGATAAATGTAACAAGTTTTACATAGGTAGCACCATCCGACCCCTACATGTTCGTATCAAGGAACATATCAACACCAACGCATCTTCCTTCCGTAAACATATCCTTAAATGCGGAAACCCACAGGGTAGACCCTTGGTCACAGTCCTAGCGACTGAACGCAGCATCGGATCCTTAAGGATAAAGGAAGCACTTGTTATTAAGAACCTCAGACCCCCACTTAACAACCGGGCTGAGAGAAATGAGCTGACATGGCTAACTTAACCATAATGACCATTTACAGCCTACGGCCTGCTATCTTCACACACACGCACGTATATGCATACCCATACGCATACACACACACATCTATATTTATACACGCACACATGTTTTTACAACCTACCACCTTTCACACCCTTTGATTTCCAGCTTCTACAGCCCACTATCTTTCACACACAAACGCACTCAGTTACACACACATGTATACCCATACGCTTACACACACACATCTATATTTATACACGCACACATATTTTACAACCTACCACCTTTCACACCCTTTGATTTCCAACTTCTACAGCCCACTATCTTTCACACACACACACACACTCACACATACACTCACACATATACACACTTACACTTATACACACACAGTTACACACACATATATATCTACATACACATATCTTACGGCTTTCACACGCTAACGCACCCTCTTGATTTAACCCATTTGGTCAGTAGCTTTTGCCACAGCCTATCACGCGCACGCGCATTCTTTCCCTCGTTTAAATTTTAAATATTTTTCTCCCCATAACGGCATTCCTGTCTTAACGACATCACAACTTTCTCCGCTTAGCCTGTTCCCCCCCTTTTGGAACTTTTCCCCTGTTGATGGGCGTGAGCCCGAAATATTGGGATTAAATCTCTACTACGGTAACCCTTCTACCTTTGTTTTGTTTTCATCTTTGTCTCTCTCAATTTTCACTTTCACCTGTTTTTCCTATCTATATTTCACTTCCTACCTCGAGATTTCCCTTTGCATTGTTGTGGCTTTCTTAAATACGTATTTTTACACATTTCTCAATGCTTCAAGCAAACTTTAACACCCTCTTATATAATATGTATTTATACAGAGTATATATTATATTATTTATTATATATAAATTAACGATTTTATTTATTATATATTATTTGCAATTTACGTGTAGGCAAGTCTCTTTGGAAATAGGAGGTGGGGGGGGGGGGGGGTTGAGTCTATTACATGGCCTTGGGGGGTCAAAAATTTGAGAAGTTCTGAATTAAATGATTTAATTTAATTTAATCCGGGTTATTTTATTCATTTATACATAAGCTCTGTGATATTGCAAAACTATTGATTCGAAATTTATCGATTGGATTAAACTCTGAATTCTCTTTTACCTATCTTGCTGTGGACTATAAAATCACATTTGAGCTTTGAAATATTCTTTGCCTTTATATGGAGGTGCTATCAACTCATCTAAACTCTTATTTATATATATATTGGACATTTTTTTAATGTTTCTCCATTATAATCCTGTCTCTATTTGTACTCCTGAAGAAGGGCTAAAGCCCGACACGTCGAACTTTTTTCCTCTTACCAATAAAAAGCGGGAAACAAATTAGACTTTTTGTACCTCTGTTTGTTGTCTCCTTGAACTATATATATATGTATGTGTGTGTATATATGTATGTGTGTGTGTATATATGTATGTGTGTGTATATATGTATGTGTGTGTATATATGTGTGTGTGTATATATGTATGTGTGTGTATATATGTATGTGTGTGTATATATGTAAATATATGTATATATGTAAATATATGTATGCACGTAAATATATGTGATATATATATATATATATATATATATGTACTATACATGCACCTTTGATGAGTTGTAGTGCACCTGAGCACTGTACAGAATAATTTCATTATTATTATTATTATATATAGGAACGAGTAGGACTAGTAGTCCAGAATTAGCCGTCGAAACGGCTTGAGCTCAGCCGTCGGGGTCCTACTCGTTCCTATTACCCACTCTACTACCCTAAGTATTGAGTACTTTGGTGCATTATGGTCCACCTGGTTCCTTACCACATTTCCTCCGTTATATATATATATATATATATAAATTGTTTCTACTTTTGGCACAAGGCCAGCAATTACCCAGTACATTACTGGTACTTTATTTTATCGACCCCGTAAGGATGAAAGGTAAAGTTAACCTTGGCTGGATTTGAACTCAGATCATAAAGGGTCGTAACTCTTTGCTGCAAAGCATGGCGTCTGACTTTTTACTGATACTGCCATAGTAATAATTGTTTCTACCTTTGACATAAGGCCAGCAATTATCCCAGTGTATTACTGGTACTTTATTTTATCGACCCCGTAAGGATGAAAGGCAAAGTTAACCTCGGCGACATTTGAACTCGGACCATAAAGGGACGTAACTATGCTAGAAAGCATGGTGTCCGATCCTCCACTGATACTGCCAGTAATAATAATAAATGTAAAGACTAAAATCCAAAGAGGGCTCGATAAGGATAAATATATATCAAATATATAAGAACCCTAGAGCAAATATTTATTAAAATAACAGATTAAAGTTCAAGCAAAGAATCGCTGCTTTCACCCTTAACTGGATCTTCTGAAACTCTGAGTATAAAAAAAATATATATATATGTAGTATTAAGGATACTATTTATGGTTATGTATATACTAAAACCTTTTATAGTTATATATATTTTAAACCCTAAATAGTGAAAGACAGTAATTTATTACTACCTTATTACCAGTAAGATGAATAGCTCAATGTAACATCAGTTGTTTTACAGAGCAGTTATATAGAAATTACATGAATCAAAGTTCTGTTTAAATCATTTATTTGCTTACAATTGTTTCTTCCAAACAGAGGTTTGGAGTCTTCGGAGCAATTATTCAGTGATTTTATTTTTTTTTTTTTTTTTTTTTTTTTTTTTTTTTTTTTTTACATACTTGACCTCCTTTCCAACACAAGAGACATATAGAAACATATGTATATATTGACGCACAGTGGGTTGACATCCATATACTATATATATATGTATGTATGAGGTATTGCATGAGATACTGCAGAAAAAGAATTATATACACATACAGATAAACCAGCTTAGGATTGCTGAAAACAAAGTAGTATTGTTTCTGCAATATCTCATGCATATTTTAGCATTGTCTTGGAGAGAGCCATTTTCATCAATCAAAGGACTAACATGTGACCTGGTGTTTTTTCACAAATGAAAAGAACACTTTGGGATTGAGTTTGATTTTCTCAATGACCCATTTCTCCTCAGCTGTTCTTTGCTTTTGTTTTTTTTTTGTTGAAGATTATATATTTTTTATTTGAGCAGTGCAATAACAAATGTATGTGTTGTTGCTGGCAGTATTTTAGTTAGTTGATTTTTTTTTTTTTTTTTTTTTTTTTTGTAAATTCTTTTTATTTTTCTGATAATAGTTTTCTGTTTTGGGGAAAACTGCACTTAGTTTTGTTCACAGATCTATGTTTTACAAATACAATTATATATATATATATATATATATTTTTTTTTTTTTTTTTTTTTAGACGGAGACAGTACTAGTCCTGTAGAAGCTCCTTCTATAAAATAAAAAAAATTTTACTCTGCCATGTATTGAGTACCTTACTTACTGTGGTTATCCCCGACTCAACCCGGGACCTACGTATATATATATATATATATATATATATATATATATATATATATATTTCTACACACACACACACATGTATATATATATATATACACACATATATATATATATACACACATATATATATATATACACACACACACACACGTGTGTGTATATATATATATACACACACACACGTGTGTGTATATATATATACACACACACACACCTGTGTGTATATATATATATATATACACACACACACGTGTGTATATGTGTGTATATATATATATATATATATACACACACACATGTATATATATATATATATATATATACACACACACATGTATATATATATATATATATATATATATATATATACATATTGTTATACATTGGGAGGATCATGCTTACAATAAAAGCACACACACCTATTGGGTTTCACTTCAATTTATTATAATTTCCCAGTCGTTTGGTTTAATAACAATATGGTTCTTCCTTCATTGATTGTCAAACCTCTTTTATCACACATCCTCTGACCTCCTCAGTGACTACATTTGTTGTTACTTTGTGTGTTTTCTTTGTTCTGTTTTACATCATCTTGTCTTTGTGAGCTGAATGTATGTGTATATGTATAAACTTAATGAATCAAAACATAAAATGTTAGAATTTTGTGTTTCTCGATAAGCAAGCTCAATAGACATAATCGAGAGCCATAATAAATCAAATGAAAAAGTTATATGTATATACAGAGGAAACAGCGTATTGTATATATACTAAATACGTATTTCATGTATATGAATTTATGTTAGTATTCATATATGGGTCTGCATGTGGATGATTATAAAGCTGTATATATATATGGTTTATTTTCTACAATATAACATGTTTGTTTTTAAACTGTATATGACTCTAACAAGCATGGTACAGCTTCAGCGATTGAAGCCATATCAATTAGACTTCAATATTAAAGGTTTGCAGAATCGGTACACCATCGGACACCATGCTTTGCAGCACAGAGTTACGGCCCTTTGCGTTCTGAGTTCAAATCCCGTCGAGGTTAGCTTTGCCTTTCATCCTTACGGCGTCATACACTGTTCATTTTCCTGACATTTGTACATTATTCTATGTACTATACATGCACCTTTGATGAGTTGTAGTGCACCTGAGCACTGTACACAATAATTTCATTATTATTAAAGTATGAAAGATTACAACATTTCTACTGACATAAGTGCTATTATGGAAAGAAATAAACAATTTCTAATAGAAATTAAAGATGAAGAAGCAGGAATATTTTCAGTTAACTATATCTGACGATTCAATTACTGCTAAGATATTTTCTCTGATTGTTGCTTAAATAGATAGGGTTAGGCAATGTGTTTGAAGCAGACCAGTAAGTCTGATAAGTGTTAACGTATTTAATGCTTGCAACATTAAAAGGCTTACTAAAAATAACTACATGCTAAATATTTTGTTGAAAGTTCTGATAAGCGAGAATCCAGTTTTCAATGTCGGTATGAATAGGTTAAATTTTCTTGGAACAATTATTTATAAGCAACTAATCACTCCAATCTTTCTGCCTCACGCCCCCCCCCCCCTCCGAAGTGTGTGCATGTTTGTATACGTATGTATGTATGCGTATATATATATATATATACTCTATACACACACATATATATATGCATACACACACATATATGTATATATATATATATAACCAAAAGTTTAACATGGTTCATTGATTAATCAATGAATAAAGTTTTACAATAGATTAGAAGCACTCAACAAAGGTTTTCTGGAGTTATTAATATTACTTCAAAATATTAATAAATATAGACATTCATGGGATCAAATATATTTTATTATACGTATTTCTCAGAAATATGTATAATAAAATATATTTGATCACATGAATGTCTATATTTATTAATATTTTGAAGTAATATATATATATATATATATATATATTAAAATAACAGATTAAAGTTTAAGCAAAGAATCGCTGCTTTCACCCTTAACGGGATCTTCTGAAACGTTAAGGGTGAAAGCAGCGATTCTTTGCTTAAACTTTTATCTGTTATTTTAATAAATATTTGCTCTACGGTTCTTATATATTTGATATATATTTATCCTTATCGAGCTCTCTTTGGATTTTAGTCTTCAAATTTATTATTATTACTATATATATTGGCAGTATCGGTAGCGGGTCGGTCGCCATGCTTTCCAGCATAGTTACGTCCCTTTACAATCTGAGTTCAAATCCCGCCAAGGTTGACTTTGCCTTTCATCCTTACGGGGTCGATAAAATAAAGTACCAGTAATGCACTGGGTAAATTGCTGGCCTTGTGCCTCAAGTAGAAACAATTACTATATATATATATATATATATATCCATTCCAATCTTTCTGTCTCTCACCCTCATGTGTGTGTGTGTATATATATATATATATATATATATATATATATATATAAAGTCTGTCTCGAACCCGGAAGCTCATCAGGTCGGTGCTTATCCCAGTTTCTGTGGCATTAAGCGACTGAGAGTACACTACACCCCCCCCCCCATCACGGACAGAACGCCAGTCCATCACAGGTTTGTTGCTGGTACTCATTTTCAGCTGAGTGGTAATACATCTAGGACCATGTTGATAAGATCCAATAAGACTGAAACATGTCCCAGTCCACAAACAAAGGTCAGACTACCCACAAGCTGTGCTGGACTTAACTATAAACTGAATAAGCTATAGCTCAGGGTCACACCACCCTTGGAGGCCTCTTTTTTAAAAATATATTTTTATTTTGTCATTAGTTTTTAGTTTTTAACACTAAATCATCAAAAATTATATGTGTTATATGTAAAGGAAGGAAGAGTGCTCTATATACTGAGCATGTATAGAGCTATTTTATATATATATATATATATATATAGCCATACTCTACTACCCGAAATATCGAATACTCTGTTGAGTAATGGTCTAACTTGTTTTAAACTGGTTCTATCCTGATTATATATTTCCTATTACCCACTCTACTACCTCAAGTATTGAGTACTTTGGTGCGTTATGGTCCACCTGGTTCCTTACCACATTTCCTTCGTTATATATATATATATATATATATATATATATATAATGTGTGTGGCTATATTATATATATATTTTTTATCAAAAACATTAAAAAAAAAAAAATATTTTTAGAGAAGGACCTCAAATTTCATATAGCACTTCGGCAGGTTAAAATCCGGCCTAGCCCCCAAGCACTTTATATATTCATATATGGTGTGAAATTTGACTTATTTAGCGTGGGTGAAAGAAAGGAATGGTCTTTTCAGATACATATATACATATTAACGTATTAGAACCATAATTAGATTTGATAAGTAATTATAGATGCTGAGATATCAAGAATTTCGCTCCTTAATCATGAGGACATAGGTTGTATTCCACTCCATGGCATCTCTAGCAACTATCTTTTATCAAAGTCTCTAATCGTGTGGACAGAAACTATGTTGAAGCTCGTTAGATGAATTCTCGTTGTAAGGTGCTACTAATTAAGCTTGGTAATTACGTTAATAGTACACGTGTCTATGGCATACTCAGTCATTTACGCGTTAATTGAATCGTTATTGTGGTTGTTGTCTCTGTTTTGTAGCTGTTGTTCAACCCTAGGTCAGTTATCACTGAGAAAACCTATAGTAATTAAAATCATTGCAGTTATGAGCATTTCTTTTCTTTCTTTCTTTTTCTTATTTTGTTTTTCTATCCTTCAGAAAGAAAAGATGATCGTGGCTGCTATTTCTAGCATGTCAGTGAACCACATACAGGCATGTTGTTTTCACTAACCAAACAACCCCAAAGTAAGAAAATAATAAATATTATATAACATCGTTGTTATATAATTATGAGCACGAGTAGAGGATATTTTCGAGAAAAAAAAATAGACATATAGATAGATGATGGGTTATGCTATGTTAGTGCCACTGAGAGAGAGATATATAGAGAGATAGAGGGATAGAAAGGAATAGAGAGATAGAAAGAAAGGCAGATAGAAAGATAGATAGAGAGACAGAGAGAAATAAATGTTTGTGATGGAGATTTAAATAGGCAGATAGAGAGATAGGAAATAAAAAATGTTAGTGATGGAGAGAAGAATATTTGGAGAAGGCGCTGCTGATTAATGTTAGCAGAGGAGAAAAGAAGAGTGGTTTATCAGGTGACGTAGAACAATCAGTTGTGGTGGTGAATCAGTTTAAGGAAGCAAGCATTAATTTCGAGTCACTGCTCTGTGTAGTGTGCAAGGATATATATATATATATATATATATTATTCTACGCAGTCGGACAATATTTAACTAAGCTATCCCCTACTAAACAGCTGATAATCATGAAGTCTTGTTTAACTAAGCTATGGCCATTTTCGCTCCGGACTTTAAGGTATAAAATACAATTTATTAAACTTTTTTTATTCATTTCAGGAATGATACTTTATTTTTCGATCTCTTATCTTTTTCTTAGATAGCAGATTTTTTGGCGATCTTCCTGGCCATGACAACTGTTTTGTAGTCAATGACAAACGTAAATAAATGCTGCATGACAGTCAAATTGTCAAAATATTTTCTGATAAACTATCTATGTAAATTCAGGTGTTATATATATATATATATATATATATATATATAACTTTTATACCGACACTTAATTAAAGATAACAATTTCATTTGACGCTGTATTTTCGATTTCTATACTTTTTAACCCATTATTTATTGATGCAGTTGCTGATTTTCTGTTTTTTGGTTTCGTTTGACCGCGGTTTTTACAAAATGGTTATTTTTATCATATAATATCATGATCCACTTGCTTATGAGATTAAGAACGGGTTAAAGAAGGTTATAGCGTCCCGTAACAAATAAAAAGAACAATGTTTATCAGAAATCGGCTTGTTGTTTAAGAGAAAAGGAAACATTTTGAAAAATTTGATCAAAATTATTTGAAAATATGTAATCGGAAAAGGCAAGTCGACTTAGTTGACCATAGATATGTACCTTCCTATTTTATTTTGTCCAATTTAAAAAATATTTATGTCTATACAACCACTACTACTACTACTACTAGTGATGTTAATTCTATTGTTGGTGGTGCTACTACTACTACTACTACTACTACAGAATTCTGAAATATATAAATGTTTTTAAATGTTCATAAAACAATTAAAAAACATGCGTGCATTTATATATGTGTGTATATGTGTGTGTGTATGTGTGTGTGTATGTGAGTATATATTATGTCAGGGTCAAATAAACCATTATATGTATTTATATACACATACACACTATATATACATGTGTATTTACACACACACACATATATATATATATATATATATATATATATGGATCGACTTTCGTCAAATCGGACCGAGGAAATAATGTTTCCGTTGGTCTTTCCAGTTGCTAATATTATCTATCGGTCGCAATTCCAGGTAGAAGGAGCAACGTGAAATAAAGTGTCTTGCTCAAGGACATAACGCATCGCCCGGTCCAGGAATCGAACTCACAATCTCACATATATATATATATATAATGTGTGTGATATATATATATATATATATATAAATATTCTCCATCGAGTGCTAAAACTACATTCCGGATTTGCATTCGTTAGCTTAGCCGCAGCCTAAAGCTTCGTTAATGCTGTATTAAAATTTGTATATATATATATATAGTAATAATAATAAATTTGAAGACTAAAATCCAAAGAGAGCTCGATAAGGATAAATATATATCAAATATATAAGAATCGTAGAGCAAATATTTATTAAAATAACAGATTAAAGTTTAAGCAAAGAATCGCTGCTTTCACCCTTAACAGGATCTTCTGAAACAAAGAAGATCCCGTTAAGGGTGAAAGCAGCGATTCTTTGCGTAAACTTTAATCTGTTATTTTAATAAATAAATAAATATATATATATATATATATATATATATATATATACTTGATTCCTTTTCTACTATATCAAGCGCTAAACTATTATATTTCTTCATTATACTGTGGTGATTGCTTATATTTATAACATTATAATCCCGGAACCTTCTACTTTTACTATTATAAAGTTGTACACATTTCGTTAAAGCTAGTTTCTCTGCGTGGGAGGGAAGCATATACTTATATATGCTATATTGGTAGTGCTTGTTAATTTTTTTTTATATATTCATATTATTTGACTATTTAACTTATGGTGGAGCTAATTAAATGAAGATAATCAAGAAACTAGTTGCAGTTGTCCTTGCTAGTCAATAACTCCTAAGTGTTCATTATCACCTCTAATATTTCTACTCCCCCTTTACGTCATCACAGAAAATCCTTCTAACTGCGAACAAATGATTTTCTCTCCTGTTTCTTTAGCTCTATTTTAATGTTTTATTTTACACACCACACATTCTAATTGTGTTTGTAATTGTAACATCACAATTTTATCTTTGCAAAGCTCTTTTCTAAATAGTGTACAAACGGTGCAAAATGTCAATCTTGTTCGATTTAGCGCCTAATATAATTAAGGTTGAGCAGTACTTTGCTGGTAAAGTATATATTTCAACTTGTGTCATTTGATACGTTCGGTGGTTGTTTACTGTTTCACCTTACCATACTATCTGATGATGCGTTAACAATAGGGCTGTCTGGATTTTTGGTTTCCAAGGTATTGATTTAGTTATTTATAGGAAAATGTCAGCGTTTTCGGTTGTGGTAGGGCCAGATCACACTAGAGCAGACAGCTTTAACGGTCCTACGAGTTTCAGGTGACCTACTACACTCAAGTTCTATTTCTTTTTTATTTTGTTCTGTTATTAACAGTAAATCGTTTTATATTTGTTTTCATATAACAAATATATGATTAAATAAAAATACATATAATCAATTAATTATTAAGAACCTTATAAATACAACACTCAAACATATATAATCAAAGCAAGAAAAATAAAAACTCAATTCAACACAAGTATGTCAATGAGTCACACACCACAAGGGTCTTCGTAATTTTTTGAGGCAAGCCAACATACTCGCAGCATTACTGCGGATGATGGCGAGGCTAACAACCAAACACCCTCGGGGGCATCACCTAACACCTCGGTAAGGTGAGACGCTGACGATGACAAGAACTTCGCTATCAGCGATCTAGCTCCACCAAACGTTTCGAACGCCACAGGCTGGAGAAAATATTTATTTGATAGTTCCCGGTATAGTTACATCGAGATGTTTCATGAACACATAGTGTACATGTATTGAACAGAATGGACCTCCGTCGTTTTCGACAATGAGTGTTCCAGTTGATCGACCAACGGAGCTGTCTGCTCATGAAATCAACGTGTAAGTGGGTGAGCATTCCACAGTGCTCTTGGGACCTTCAGAACATACTCTAATTCACAATAATTCTAAGGCGTAGTTTCTAAATGTGAGGGTATACCTTTGAAAAGTAAGTGGGGTGACATAATTCATAATATATGAAAACATACACCTCTATGTTTATGTATATTTATAATAAATATAGATAAGTCTTGCTATGGGTATTTTAGGCTGTGATCATGTCACAGCTACCTCAACAAACGTTAAAATGCTAATTACTAGTATTTCAGGATCTTTATCGAACTTCAGTGTTGTTTGCTCACTTGGTACTGAAAGAAAATAAAGCCAATAGCTTTTGTTAGTACTATCATCATTGTTGTTAAATGTCCATTTTTCCATGCTAGCATGTGTTAGACGAGTCAGATGACTGTGTCGTGCTCATACAGAACCATTTCTGGCATGGTTTTTATGGCTGGATGCACTTCCTAATGCCAACCATATTTACAGTATGTACTAGGCACTTTTTCTTGTGGCACCAAAACAACAACTGTAATGTTTTTTTTCTGGCAATTTCAGAATCATCCTTTTTAATTTTCTAAATATTTTAGTGACTTATTTAAAGCAAGTTTTACCAAATGGAGGATATTTTGATGCTACACACTTAATCATCATCATCATTTAACGTCTGTTTTCCTTGCTAGCTATTGTTGGACTTATGTTCACATTTATCAAATTAACATTTGCTTCTCTCAACATATGACAGTGACATCAATCAACAAGTTCTCATTTTCTATTTGTTCTGTTACAGTCTTCTGAAATTTGGGTATCATTTCCAGATGTTGAATGAATGTAGTTCAAAATATTTAAGCTTCAGGTCACCTGATTAAAGATATTCTAATACTTTCACATGATGTTCAGATGATTACATGGCATCTTTGAATCTCATTTGAACTATATCATCTTTCTTCACTGTCATTTAGTTCCAATTTTATCAAATTCGCAACAAAAACAAGCTGACTCATGTAATCTTTGAGAATAACTTCGGATATGATTTGTAGTATATATTCACCTCTAATTTCATCGATAAGCACACACAATTTCTTTATTTGAATTTTTGTTTAATATTGTCGTTTTATGTCTGTTTTCAAGAGTTAGTTTTATATATAAATTAATCTCTTTTTAGAAAGTTTCACTAAGGATTTGTTTTAACTGTTTGTACTCTTCACTTTCCAAGCTAATGGTAGACTTATTATCATTGTTGGTATGTTGATGGTTAATGCGACTATGGGATCAATGGAATGAGTCAGGAACAATTAGTTGAGACAGTATAGTGAGATGACTGTGATAGAGGAAAGTAGAACTGTAGATAGAGCAGAGGTTGTGGTGTGGTAGACTGCAGATAGAGCAGAGGTTGTGGTGTGGTAGACTGCAGATAGAGTAGAGGTTGTGGTGTGGTAGACTGCAGATAGAGTAGAGGTTGTGGTGTGGTAGACTGCAGATAGAGTAGAGGTTGTGGTGTGGTAGACTGCAGATAGAGCAGAGGTTGTGGTGTGGTAGACTGCAGATAGAGTAGAGGTTGTGGTGTGGTAGACTGCAGATAGAGTAGAGGTTGTGGTGTGGTAGACTGCAGATAGAGCAGAGGTTGTGGTGTGGTAGACTGCAGATAGAGCAGAGGTTGTGGTGTGGTAGACTGCAGATAGAGCAGAGGTTGTGGTGTGGTAGACTGCAGATAGAGCAGAGGTTGTGGTGTGGTAGACTGCAGATAGAGCAGAGGTTGTGGTGTGGTAGACTGCAGATAGAGCAGAGGTTGTGGTGTGGTAGACTGCAGATAGAGCAGAGGTTGTGGTGTGGTAGACTGCAGATAGAGTAGAGGTTGTGGTGTGGTAGACTGCAGATAGAGCAGAGGTTGTGGTGTGGTAGACTGCAGATAGAGCAGAGGTTGTGATGTAGCAGATTGTAGAGCAGAGGTTGTGGTGTGGTAGACTGCAGATAGAGCAGAGGTTGTGGTGTGGTAGACTGCAGATAGAGCAGAGGTTGTGGTGTGGTAGACTGCAGATAGAGCAGAGGTAGTGGTGTGGTAGACTGTAGATAGAGCAGAGGTTGTGGTGTAGCAGATTGTAGAGCAGAGGTTGTGGTGTGGTAGACTGCAGATAGAGCAGAGGTAGTGGTGTAGCAGATTGTAGAGCAGAGGTTGTGGTGTGGTAGACTGTAGATAGAGCAGAGGTTGTGGTGTAGCAGATTGTAGAGCAGAGGTAGTGGTGTAGCAGATTGTAGAGCAGAGGTTGTGGTGTGGTAGACTGTAGATAGAGCAGAGGTTGTGGTGTAGCAGATTGTAGAGCAGAGGTAGTGGTGTAGCAGATTGTAGAGCAGAGGTAGTGGTGTGGTAGACTGTAGATAGAGCAGAGTTTGTGGAGTGAATGACTCTAGACATGAACTAAACATTCTGAGCAGCTTGAATGTTTCACTAGAAGTAAAATAATGTTATCTAGGTGACATAATTAATACTAATGTTAGACCAATTAAATAGTAACTAGGAGTGATACAGATAAAGTTTGGAGAACTGTTAACAATAAAAAGGTTTTTCTCTCTCTCTCTCTTTCTTTCTCTTTCTCTCTCTCTCTATTAAAGTGTTAAACGATATTCAATGAGTATGTCAAAGAATGAGTTTTACAGTAGATTGGAAGCACTCTACGGAAAAATAATTTTCCGGAGTTATTAATATTAAAATATAAATATTAATAAAATAGATGTTCTTTTGATCAATTACATTTTATTATACATATTTCGGATGTACAACAGTACGTCCTCATCAGACAAAATATAATGATACATGACATACATGTATCATATTTTGTCTGATGAGGACGTACTGTTGTATATCCGAAATATGTGTAATAAAATGTAATTGATCAAAAGAACATCTATTTTATTAATATTTATATTTTAATATATATATATATATATATATATATATACACATTGATATTAAATTGATATCAGTTGTAAACATTTATATTTGATTTCCAACAAATTAAATATCTCATATATATATATATATATATATATATATATATATATATATATATATATATATTAGAGCAAACATCACGGGCGCTCTATCTCAAAATTATTTTTGAAAAGCATTAGAAATGCGCAACCGGTAAAACTTAAAACCAAAACTGAATACTAACCAATACTATTACTAATTTTCACTTATTCCTAATTAAACTATTTTTCACTGTGAACAATTTGTCACCATTTTCTTTTTCCGTTTACCAATATATATATATATATATATACATACAGTGAAACATTAACGTATAGCAGAGATGCACTGTAGGTGAAATGAAAGAATAATTAAGTATACTGGAGAGAAAGAAATTGCGTGAATATGGATATAAAATGACAATTGTAATATACAGGGATCTCAAACCCAGGGACTCAAAAGGACCATTACATTCTATGAGAAGCATACCAGGCCAAAAGTGGGATGGTGAGGAGTACCATTATGTTCTGGGTTGGGGGACACAGCAGACCAAAAGGGAGAATAACATTACTCCAAAGACCATTTGGAGGAATCCCATTTTGATTGCATTCTTTCAGTCATTACCTAAGATTCATGACCTTAGGTAAGGGTTGGCATGAATACCAAATTGAATGGCTTGTAGTTCAGAACATTTATCAATCTAACTACAGAAATTATTTGCATTTATGTTTCTTTGTTATGTGTTAATCTAAAGAATTATGCTGTTACTTTCTATTGGTATGTTTTTATGTAGTCTTTTCATCATCATCATCATCATCATCATTTAACATCCGCTCCTTCTCCTACTGATCAAAAGACTACATAATGACTATATAATTTTTTAGATTAAAGCTTAACTGGAACCATCTCTTCTTCTTCACTTACTTATTCCTGGTGGGGTCAAACACTCTTTCTAGCAAGTCCTGTCAGAAGCAACCATCTCCAACTGATCCGGCCAGATCCCCAAGTGGGACCAGCCATGCTCATGGATGTTATCCAACCATCTTGCTCGGGGTCTACCCCTGGGCCTGTCCAGCGATTCTTTTCTGAGACATTCTAACCACATGTCCATAGTATTGGAGCTGTGACCTCTCAATTTGGAGAAATAGCGGCTCTACCTAGAGTGGCTCTACCTAGAGTGGCTCTATGATCTCCGAGCTACACACTCTATCAAGTAATGTTACTCCAAAGACCCTTTGGAGGAACCCAATTTCACAATTGTATTCTTTGGATATTTGAAAGTCTTGGCTCTGAATTTCAGCATTTTTAGAAAGGATTTACACATACTACTTGAGTTCAAATACACAATGCCAACAGTAATGGATGAAAAACAATGTTTTTAAAGATAAAAATATAATGTATTTAGCAAATGTCATATTTGAAAATATTTTGGTGACATTGAAAACAATTGAAAATATGTAAAACAATTTCCAAATATTTTCTTTTGGTATTATTTTGTTTATTTCACAGTAACTGGTGTTTCATGAAGGTATGTAGATAAGGTGATCTTAATGTCATCAGTTCGATTCTAGATGACACATGTTGGCCTTGAGCAAGACACTTTATTTCATTTTATTCAATTTAGCAGGAAAAAATGAGTTGTATCTGCCATTCAAAGGACCAGTTTTGTCACACCCTATCACATTGAATCTACCTGAGAACTATGTTAACCCTTTAGCATTTACATTATATTTACTATTGTATTTTCATGTGACTATTTGAGGCAAATTTTTACAACTGGATGTTCTTCATGACACCAACCCCCTTAGTTGCTTCATACAACATGTAGGATACTATGCATACATACATGTCAAATATGTGAAAAATAAATCTTAAGAGATGATTGACTACAAATTGACAACCAAATGATGTTTTTCTTTATAAACCTCAACATGAGTTCCCTGGAAGTTATATCAAGGAGGAAAAATTACGTTTAAAGTGTTGACATGGATAATACTGCTCAAAAGATTATACTATACATTCTTCCACTAAGGTACCAAATTATACAAAAGCTGCTGTTAAATTTGTCAAAAACTAAGAAAGTTTCACAGTAATATTGCATATATTTAGATTAATCCAATGTTTCATGTGAAAATATTTCCACTAAATCTTGACATAGATGTTTATTTATGGATTTCTATTATTTTGTTATAGATCTGTGGTAAGCATCCACACAACATCTGCGGATATGCTCAAGACATCAGGATTAACCTTGAAAGAATCTTCTTCAAAACATGCAAGTGAAACACGATCTCGAGGCATTGATATTATCCGCAACCCAAGAATAAACAAGGTATACATATTTATATATTATTTGCTTTGTTTTGTTTAAACATCATTTTCATCTTCTGTATAACTATGATCTACAAGTAGGGCATCAAAATTAGAAGATAAGTTTTTCTGCTAAAATCATGATTCAGTTTCTATTAAAGAATTATTGATTTCTATGTGATATTGCCTTGAAACTTCCATTGATTTCTATGTGATATTGCCTTGAAACTTCCATTGATTTCTATATGATATTGCCTTGAAACTTCCACTCATT
This sequence comes from Eledone cirrhosa, assembly GCA_964016885.1. NCBI lineage: Eukaryota > Metazoa > Mollusca > Cephalopoda > Octopoda > Eledonidae > Eledone > Eledone cirrhosa. Next base: position 39,398,457 of record OZ024749.1, read on the forward strand.
ATATATATATATATATATATATATATATATATAATGAAAAATTGAACAGGGACAGAACAGAGAGGCAGTACGATAAATGTTTATTAAATTCACGCTCAGGAGAGTGGGGGGTAGGTGGATATATAGGATATAAAAAATTAAGTCAGTTAGGTAATAAATGTTAATCCTTCAATTTCAAAATTGGTGTATTCATGTGATTTTTTTTTTTTTTTTTTTTTTTTTTTATATTCTATATACTTGTACAATGGTTAATCACCATGGAACAACTGTGATAAGTGATTCATCTGTTGAGTCAATGACCACTGATGGTTTACACAGTCTTCGGTTTCAAATAACGAAAAGCGATTACTACTATAATCTATATGTATATATATGAAAGTCAGGATGGATACAGTAAGAAACTGGTTAGACCATTACTCAACAGAGTACTTGATATAGAAACGGCTGGAGCTCAGCTGTTGGGGAACTGAATCTTATCATATATATATATATATTATATGGAGGCACATGGCTTAGTGGTTAGAGCATTGGGCTTGCAATCGAAAGGTTGTGAGTTCAATTCTCAGACCGGGTGATGTGTTGTTTCCTTGAGCAAGACACTTTATTTCACATTGCTCTAGTTTACTCAGCATAGAAATGAGATGATAGGGACTGGGGTCCCTATCATTCTACTGTAAAGTGGTCATGGAGGTGCCACAGCAAAAAAGCACCCAGCACTCACTGTAAATGAGGTTGGTGTTAGGAAGGGCATCCAGCTGTAGAAATCAAGCCAGAATCAGTTCCCGTCCCACCCTTGCAAGCAGGGAAAAAGCGGACGTAAAATGATGATGATATACATATATATATATACAATATATTAATAAATGGAAACTATATTTATAAAACCATATTTATTTTATTATATATATTTCAAGGGCAACCAAGGCAAATTATGGTGCGCTTTCATCAGATAAAATACAGATTTGTTTTATAAATAAATATTGACATACCCGGAAAAAAGACAACCTTAACGGTTGGAGCTTTCTGGATATTTTTAAGCTTGTTGAATCCCAACAAATTAAATATAACCTCTGCATATATATATATATATATATATATATATATATGACCAAGACGTGGCTTCCTGATCTGGCATTGCTCACAGCAAGTTCACTCGTCTAACCCATGCCAGCATGGAAACATGGGCATTAAACGGAGATGATGGTGATGATGATGATATATATATATATCTTTATTTATTGGTAATTGTTGTGGGCTGATTAATAAGGAGGATGTTCTCTCTTTGAAAGGAATCTTAGCAGCTATATTTCAGGAAATCTATGTATTTTATTGAATTAAATGGTATCGGGCAGTAGGAATCAATATATATATAAATATCTGTCCAATTCTTGCTAGCAAGAGAAAAAAGATGTTAAATGGTGGTGGTGGTGGTGGTGGTGATAGTTGATAGTCGTGATGGTGGTGGTGGTGGTGGTGATAGTTGATAGTCGTGATGGTGGTGGTGGTGATAGTCCATAGTCATGGTGGGGGTGGTGTTGGTAGTTGTGGTGGTAGTTGTGATGATAGTGATAATGGTGATGGTAACAAGAAAAAGGATTTCAAATTCAATGGATTCAATCAACATTGATGATTGAAGGGGAAAAACTGTATTTCTCGATAGAAGAAAAGCTGAGTTAACAACACAGCAACTAGATTAACATTTGCAACACATGAATGAATTCTATGAAGAAGCAAACTATTCCTTTTATTGTTCAAGTGTGTGATAAGCAGAATGGAATGGACCTCTCTTGATTTCAACACTGAATGTTCCAGTTCTTTGATCAATGGTATAGCTTGCGAGTTGGAATGGCTCTTCCAGCGTGTCTCCCTTGCCGTCCTCCGGGGAAACACCTTTTACATTTTGTCCGCCGAGGCTGTGGGGAGGCCATCAATATGATTGACTGACTTGTCATTTTATCAGTCAACCTGCTACCAGTTGAGTAATAACTCTTTTTGGAAAGTCTTAGTGCTGGTAATAAGATAGTATCTATGTACATTAACATGTGAGTGGCTGAGCATTCCACAGGCATGTGTACCCTTAACATAATCCTCAGAGAGATCAGTGTGACATAGTGTATGACAAGGCTGGTCCTTTGAATTGCAGTATGAGAAGTAATTGTTCTAACATTGACTGACAGAATTTCTCTATAATTTAGTGATTATAGTTTACAGTGTTTATAGTTTACACTGTTTATAGTTTACACTGTCTACAGTTGACACTGTCTACAGTTAACACTATTTACAGTTAACACTGTTTACATTTAACACTTTACAGTTAACACTGTGTACAGTTAACACTGTTTACAGTTTAGAGTTTATAGTTTACACTGTTTTATAAATGGAAAGCTAGTTTGGAAATACCATAGAAGTGATAAAAAAGAAAGGTCACATGATACAGTCTGTGACTATTTCTTGTATTCTTCCAATGTTTGAAATATCTAACATAGTTAAGTTAGAAGTAAGAGGTGTTGAGTCATTTGGCAAAAGTTAAACTGCAATTTTCTTGGTAAAAACTAATCTTTTATTAGGTGTTGGCATTTAAAATAACCTCACCTGAGTTACTTTATAAAAGAACAAATTTTTCAGTCCATTAATCTTTTGGCACAAATGTAAATTGTGGCATGTGTGTTGTGTGAATGTGTCTGTATGTTGTGTGCATGTGTTGTCATATGACTAAGTGGGCTGTAACTTAACCTTTTTCATGTTACCAGCACTGCCACCTTACAGGATGGACTGGGTACTTCTTTGTTGTGTCACTAGCACTATCACCTTACAGGGTGGACTGGGTGCTTTTTTTTCTTGTGTTACCAGCACTACCACCTTACAGAGTGGACTGGGTGCACTACTATAAAGAAAAAATTTTTTAGTTATTATTTATATATTTTATAAATCATTGAATATTGAATTTCTATTTATTTGATTTAATTCCAGAGCCTGGCATTCACTTTAAAAGAACGTCAAATAATGGGTATTCATGGCTTGCTGCCTCCATGCATCATTACTCAGGACCAGCAAGCTTATCGAGTGATGGAAAATTTCCGACGCCGTCCCACTGATTTAGACAAATATATTTACTTGACTGCATTACTCGATAGAAATGAGCGTTTATTTTACAAAGTCCTCACAGAACATGTTGACGAAATGATGCCAATAGTATATACACCAACCGTTGGACTTGCCTGCCAACAATATGGACTTTTGTTCAGGAGACCAAGGTAACTTAATTAACTCTTAATATCCTGTAATGATTTAGTAGAAAATAGTTTAAAATACAGGTTTGACATTTTAAAGAATATTGAAATATTTTTTTTTTTTTTTAACTTCAGAGGCTTGTTCATCTCTATTAGAGATAAAGGTCATATTTATGATATGTTATGTAACTGGCCGGACCATAGTGTAAAGGTATGTCCAGATATACTAATATAATGGAATTTTTGAGAATTTTAATCTTGAAATCTCCTTGGACAACATCTCATCATATTTTTATTTACTTTTTCAGGCAATAGTAGTGACTGATGGTGAACGTATTCTTGGATTAGGTGACCTGGGTGCATATGGAATGGGTATTCCTGTTGGTAAACTGTCACTTTATACAGCTCTGGGTGGCATCCATCCAGCTAAGTGCTTACCAATATTGCTGGATGTCGGAACAAATAACGAGGTGAGATATTCCTGAAAATTTTAAATATCTTTTGATGATCATTTCTATCTATTCTTACTTTGAACCCTGATTTTTACCATAATTTTAATGTTCAACAATTGAAACACTGATTGTCAAAATTAATGGAGCTTCATTGGATAAATTGTCAGGTGAATCCATTTCTAAATACCAGGGGGAGCTCAGTATCTCAGTTAAAATATTTACTATTTCATCTACATAATCAATGTGTATTCAAATAGTTAGACGTTCTGTTTCAATGTTTTATCTTGTGTTTTGTTCCCCTTTATTTAGGTCATCCGCAATGATCCTCTCTATATTGGCCTGAACATGCCCAGAGTAACTGGAAAAGTATATGATGAATTTATAGATGAATTTATGCAGGCAGTAGTCCGAAGGTAATTAATCAGTGTACTGTGTTTGACATATATGTTATGTACTCTCTCTCTCTCTCTCTCTCTCTCTCTCTCTCTCTCTCTCTCTCTCTCTCTCTCTGTATGTGTCCTCAACCAATTCTAGCGGCTTCCCGCCTACATTAGTGATCCCCTCTGGCTTCTCAACATTCTCTACCAGTGATATACATGGACACACTGGAAGAGGAAGACCAGGGTTAACGTAAGTTGATGCCCTAAGGATTGACACTGGTCTGTTGGAGATGCAGGACATGGCAGCGATAATGAGGGACAGAGACCGCTGGAGAGAACTCGTCCATGGCTCTCGGGAATTTTACCCGCCCTAGATAGATAGATGCGTGTGTGTGTACTGTGTTTGATATATATATATAGATATAGATATTTCTCAGTTTCAGAAGATCCTGCTCAGGAAATTATTTGCTCAAACTTTTAAGCTGTGCTAATCTATATATACAGGGTATCCCTCCAAAATGTGCACACATTTTGATTATTGTACAGACAATATTTACTAGACTGGTGTATACATGTCTTTGGGACACCCTATATATATATATATATATATATATATATCTGTGTGATGTTGACAAATGCAAGAATGAATACTCAATACCAGAGTAGAGTTTATTAATATTCTTTATTATGCCTACATGATAAGTCTTATTACTCTGGAGTTTCACCTGTGTACTCACAAGATCATCAGACAAGAGTCTTATCTGATGGTCATGTGAGTATACACCATATGGACTAATTAATTGGTGCTGACACATCCTCAAGTGACTTGAGGAAAACATATTTCAATACAGGATATACTGTTATCTAAGATATAAAGAAACATTGTTTCAATACTGGTCATATCATTATCTAATGTTTCTTTGGAAGTAGAATGAATTGATTTGAATCCCAAGCTCAGCAGGCTCCAGCTAATAGTACCTGGAAAAGGCCCCTATCCAGGGTTACGCCCCCACCTCCACTTGACTTCAAAATGCTAATTTAGTTTTTGGTCTGTTTTGAGAACGGAGGAGGAATGGAAAGTGAGGCTAGTAACCTTATTTCCATTAATCAAAATTGTAACAAAAGTGATGAGCTGATACTTGGCCTCATGGGAATAAGCCTGTGACAAGGCTTATAACTGTGTAGGATGGAGATCTCTCGTTGCCCAATGCTCCATTAGAAGCCAAAGGACCTAAAGAAGACTCATCATCAGAGTACTTGGATTTCGTATTTTGAATATTTCACATTATTTTTTATTTTGTGTGCAGTGGATTGGCAGTATCAGTAGAGGGTCAGATGCCATACTTTACGGCATAGAGTTACGGCCCTTTACGATCTGAGTTCAAATCCCACCAAGGTTAACGTTGCCTTTCATCCATACAGGGTTGATAAAATAAAGCACCAGTAATACACTGGGGTAATTGGTGGCTTTGTGAATTATTTATGCTTTTGTATTCTAAATTATGTATCTGTCTTAATATCTTAATAATTATAGAAGATTGTGTATTTTTTTTTTTCTGTTTTATATATGAATTTATAATTTGCTTAAATATTTTCAGATATGGACAAAATACTCTAATCCAGTTTGAAGATTTTGCAAACCATAATGCATTTAGATTACTCCATGAATATAGAGATCAATACTGTACATTTAATGATGATATTCAAGGTGTGTATGTTAACAATTTCAATATCAATCCCAACATACCTGAAGCCATCCCTGCTTCTATTATACAAAACTGATGATATAGCCATTTTGTTTTCTGTGGCTGTTTTTAAAATGTTTTGCTAATGCAGTTTCATATGGCACAGAATGTTAAGAATTAAGTGTGAATAGTTTGCTATATGTTTGATTAACTGAGACTTGTTAAATGTTTTAGTTTTTACATGGAATTTATTTTATATATTTCAGGTACAGCAGCTGTTGCTGCTGCAGGAGTAATTGCTAGTATGAGAATAACTAAACGGAAGTTGATTGATAATCTGTTTTTATTCCAAGGTGCTGGTGAGGTGTGTAGCATTTTATTTTCAATGGGGTTAAGAGGACTCTTTAGTTGTACCAGAGGCATGATAACCTCTCTAATGTTGATGTACTCAATAAATGCACTCAGTACACTCTGTAAAGTGGTTGGTGATTAGAAGGGCATCCAGCTATAGAAAACTTTGCTAAACAAAGGGTCATGTAGGCTCTTCAGATGCAAGATAAATACAACAACCCCCCCTAGGGTTGGTGATTCACATTATAAATGATCAACCACTACACTCCTGTAAAGTGGTTGATGATAAGGTCATCACAAAGACCCTTCAGCCATGTCAAGGTCATTACAATTTCCCTATAGTAGAAGCCATGATAAAATCCACACAGTAAAGCACAAGATCATATGTTAGGTCCTTGGCCCACCTGGAGGGCAAAGGCTCTACTTCAGTGCTGACAGGTCTATGACATCATTTCCAACCCTTGCTAGCAGGGAAATTGAACATTAAATGATGATATTGATAATAAGTAGGAAAATTAGCTGGTTCTCTCCCTTCTATTCACCCTCTTGATTACTTTGTTTAAAAAAAAATAAAATGCACCCACTCATTCTATGGAGTGTGGGAATGTGTGTATGCAATATGCAGCTCCTGGCCTGTCCGAGAATTCAGTAGCTTCAATTAACCCTTTAGCATTTAAATTACTCTATATTTACCATTATATTTTCATGGTAAAGGCTTTACCTCATATATCGAATCTATGAGATTTTGATATTATTTATTTTGAGAACAATACCTTAACATAAGTATGAGTGGCCTGTTACTGCTGCCAGTTTGAACAGTAAGAGGCAACAATTCTGGCCGAATATGGCCGGTTCAAATGTTAAAGGGTTAAACTACTGATTTGGTCTGTGATGACTCATCCACCCTTTGCTTAGCTATAATCAACTGTTTTCATGTAATTCTATTTAGAAGAAGCTACAACATTTACAAGGAATCAATGAATACAGTTTTACAACTATTACAGTGAAATTCATGGGATATAAAAAAAAATTGTAATGAAAAATTCTTTATAACGAGATCGACCGAAACAAATCAAGCTTTTGTTTGTTATTATTTCGGGGATTGAAAAAAATGTTGTTATACTGAAAAATTCGTTATAATGGAATTTTACCTGTATTTATTTTACTTTCAGGCTAATATTGGTATAGCTAATTTGATAGCCTTAGCTATGATAGAAGAGGGCAGCACTAAACAAGAAGCCTTCTCAAAGATATGGATGGTTGACTCAAGAGGCTTAATTGTAAAGGTGGGTAATCTTTGTTTTGTTTGGTTGTATTTTCAATACATTGACAGGTTTATTAATATTATGGTATGTCTAAGAGATGTGTTTTCAATCAGTCTCTGTTGTTTTGCTGGGGACACGAAGGTGTCAAAGGCAAAGAAGATATGGAATAAAACCTATAGAAGCACATTAGTGTCATCAGACATGTGTGGGGTTGATTTAAAACAACAATGTAGGAAAGTTTCAGGGACCCACTACCATCTCCTTACACATACACACATATATATATATATATATATATATATATATACATGCATATATGCACACACACAAAAACATGAATGCATATACATACATACACATACTCACATACATATACACACTGTGTCAGTCTCGCTCTCCAGCCTAAAGAGACTATCCAAAAAAAAAACAGGTAGACAGTCTGTTTAGCAATGAGGATGGGAAGAGACCAGTCCTGACCAGACCAGACCAGACTAGGCTAAACCAGACTAGGCTAAACCAGGCCATCTGGATTATTGGTCTCAGCTATCTAATACTTCTACACGAATTTGAACACATTTTCTTTTATTTAATTAAGGACTTTCGAAAACATTTTTTCATGCTCAGAGTTGCTGAAGCATGGAACAAACTTTCTGTATCAGTTGTTAGCTGTCAGAACATTGCACCCTTCAAAACTTCCATGCTTCCCAAAATTCGCCAACACTACTCCTGATATTCCCCCGCCATACACACACATGTGTGTGTGTCTGTGTGTATATCACGACTCATACACTGTTCACTTTCCTGGCATTTGCACATTATTTTATTTACTATACATGCACCTTTGATGGGTTGTAGTGCACCTGAACACTGTACACAATAATTTTCATTATCATTATGGATTTAGATTTTAAGAAAATAAAAATAGAATAAATAAATTTGATCTTCTTTCAGAATCGCCCATCTGGAGGTGTGACTGGCCACAAACTTGACTTTGCAAAAGATCATGCCCCTATTAACACTCTTGAAGAGGCTGTCGAAAAATTGAAACCTACTGCTATTATTGGTGAGATAATATTTCTTGGTTGTTTGAAACTTTAGAAAATATTTTCCATGCTGTAAATGTGGTCGGTGTTAGGAAGGACATCCAGCTGTAAAATCCTAATATAGTCCCGTGGGCGACCTGTTTAACCCATGCAAGCATGGGAAATGGACACTAAATGATGATGATGATGATGATGATTACTCGACCAATTTTGTAATAGTTATTTCATTTAACGTTCCAACATCCAGTAATGATTTAGCAGAAAATATCTAAAAATGTGTCAGTTAATTCAAACGTTTATAGTATCTTTGCTAGTGGACAGATCATTGGGAAAATATACAGTATTAGTGTAAATACTTTAATTTTGAACAGAAAGAAGTGACAATTCTGGCCGAATATGGCCGGTTTAAATGCAGTAATAGTGCTGTTTTGTCCTTTTTAAGAATGTTTTGCTAATGCGGTTTCAAGTGGTACAGGCTGTTAAGAATTAATGAATGAATTTATAAATGTTATTTAGGAAACTACAAATTACAAACGAATTTATTTAAAATGTTAAACATGTTTTCAGGTGCTGCCGCAGTTGCTGGAGCTTTTACCGAAAAAATAATCCGTGATATGGCTAAATTTAATGAAAGACCAATAATTTTTGCTCTGAGCAACCCCACTAGTAAAGCAGAATGTACTGCAGAACAAGCATATACTTTCACTGAGGTAAATCAAATATTTTTCACCTTCAAACACAACAGTCATTCCTTTGATTATCTCTTTAGTATTTACATTAATCTATATATACTATTATATTTTCACGTTAAAGGCTTTATCTTACATAATATCAAATCTATGAGTGGCCAGTTACAGCCAGCTTGAAAAGAAGAAAGTGAGAGAATTCTGGCCAGACACGGCCGGTTTAAATGCTAAAGGGTTAAAGACATCTATCTATGTATGAACTAAAATGTGACATGGCAGTGAGACATGGGCATTGACTGCTATCCTCGAATTGGTGTATAATATTAGTGTGCATGTCCAAAATAAAATATTTTGAGGCATATTTTTAATTGTATTTGTGAATTTGACATTTTTTACAGATCTTAGCTTCATATTATCAATTTTCGTTATATGAATACCTGATTATTTTCTATGATATTAATTCTTAATCATTTCACAGATTACATATAAAACTTTAACATAATGTTAACATACTGCCAAAAAGTGCCCATAATTCTAAGACTTTAGGTTATTATTTTAATTAAAGTGTTTATATTTATCTAAAAGCCTTCCATCATAATTTTAGGAAAGAATCTTTAAATTATGTTCCAAACACCAGTTTAATAATCAGAAATTTTACAATCATTTATTTTTAAAAATGACTCCCTGAATCTTCAGATTCAAGTATTAAAATATTAAACATCAAAATATTTTTTAACTTTGGGAAATATAATTACAAGCAGCATAATATATTTTAACTTATAGAAATATAATTGCAAGCAGCATAATATATTTTAACTTATAGAAATATAATTGCAACCTCAACTTATTGTTTTAAGCATTAAAAAGAAACATTTTCAAACTTTTTTTTTTTTTTTTATTTTTTTTTTTAATCAATTTCAGGGTCGCTGTGTATTTGTTAGTGGGAGCCCTTTCGATCCTTTCACACTTAAGGGAAAGACCTATTATACTGGTCAAGGTAACAATGCCTATATATTCCCTGGAGTGGCAATGGCCGTCCTCACCTGTGGAGCTCGTCATATCCCAGAAGTTATTTTCTTGCATGCAGCACAGGTAATTATTTCTAATTTTGATTATTCATAAACATTTTTTTATCTTATATTGTTGGTGGTCCTGTCAGAAGCAACTGTTTCCAGTTGATCTGGCCGGATCCCCAAGCAAGATTAGCTGAGCTCATGGATGTTATCTAACCATCTTGTTTGGAATCTACCCCTGGGTCTCCTGCCAGCTGGTTGGTTGGACCATAAAATCTATTCAGCGAGACATTCTAGTCACATGCCTGTAATATTGGAGCTGTGATCTCTCAATTTGGAGAAGTAGTGGCTCTACCTGGAATGACTCTCTGATCTCTGAGCTATACACTCTATTGAGTAACGTTACTCTAAAGACCCTTTTGGAGGAACCCCATTTCAGTTGCTTGCATTTGTGATCATATTTTTTCGGTCACTACCCAAAATCTATGACCATAGGTAAGGGTTGCCATGAATACTGAATTGAAGATAATGAGTTTGGCTTTTTCACCTACCTCCATTCTGATGACTGAATGCTGAAGTTGGCACATTACTGCAATTTTACACTTACGAACTAAGGGAGAAATTAGGAATAAGAGGGATCAGATGTTGTTTACTCGAGAGAAGACTACGTTGGTACGGTCACGTGATGCGCATGAAAGACGACAGCTGTATAAAAAAGTGCAGGGCGATAAAAATAGACGGTAGCCACGGAGTAGGCAGACCCAGAAAAACCTGGGACGACTTGATAAATTCCGACCTCACACACTTACACCTCTCCAAGACAATGTCACTGGACCGAGATCTTTGGCGCTACAGTTATACAGAAGACCCGCCTTGCCTAAGTACAAAGCGAAACCTACAGTCAGTAGGCACCTCTAACAAAATACACCCCCCCCCCCCTTAAATGTGAAGTTATGTTGGTACCACAACATCCAGTCCAAAACAAATGAGGTCGTGTAGGTGTCACGACAAAAAAAACAGTCCACGCTGTAATGTGCCCGTGTAGGTAACACGGTAAAAACCTCCCAGTCCACACTGTAAACGTGGTTGGTGTTAGGAAGGGCATCCAGCCGTAGAAAACCAATCTTGCCTCAAATGGGACAATTCCCGTCCAGACCCATGCTAGCATGGAAAATGGACGTTAAACGATGATGATGATGATGATGAATTCAGCCTCCTGCCTTCCATCACAAGTGAACAGGACCCTAAGATACTTATATATCATGACAAAAAGCACCCAGTACTAATTGTAAATGAGGTTGGTGCTTGGAAGGGCAACCAGCTGTAGAAACCAAGCCAGAAGTCGGTTCTGTATGAGCAAGACATGGTCACCTGAGCTGGCATTGCTCACAACTCGTCTAACCCATGCCAGGGTGGAAAATGGACTTTAAACGATGATGATGATGATATATGAATTGCAAATATAGAGTAAGATGTACGTTATTCTAATAATACCACTATTAATGATCATTTCATTTAGTAATAACATTAATGTATTCTTTCTTTCCAGAAATTGGCAGATTTAGTAGAAGACTCACATTTGGAACAAGGACGAGTTTATCCACCCCTATGTGACATAAATGAAGTATCAACAGCAATTGCAACATCATTAGCAGAATATATGTATCGTGAAGGAATAGCTACTACTTATCCAGAGCCATCAGACAAAGAAGCTTTCATTCGCACATTTATTTATAGTACTGATTACGAAGATTTCGTGCCCCCAATGTGGGATTGGAAGGAATAGTTATGTTATTAGTAATGTTTCTCTCTCGTGTAATGTCTCTTTAATTACTATTTTTGCATCTGACAACCATTTCCTTATTATTTTGTCTCCCATCGTGATTAAATTAATAAAATCGTTACAGAATTGAACTTACTGTCTACGTAGTTTGCAACCAATACAGAAAAAAACGAAGACATTTATTTTTAAAATGTATGCATGCCCATCTAATTATTTAGGCAGTAGTACTCAATTGATGATTAAAATTGTTATTTTTAATGTATTAACTGCTTCACATTGTTGTTTTTTGACAAGATAAGATATATTTCACCCTTTTGTTACCATATTTCTAATGAAATACACTGCCTGTGAGTTTCAAATAATCAATTTGGAGGGATTCAGTAATATAAGGCATTTTCTCATTATTAAACAGATGTTTGGAACATAAAATTATGAAGGACGGTTTTTAGATATACAAAAATGTATTGCAGCAAATTGTCAAGTCGTTGGAACATCGGATAGAATTCTTTGCTGTCTTTCATTTCAAGGTCAAAAAAAAAGTACCAGTCTACTACTGGGGTTGATTGTTCCTCAACATCTCTTTCCAACTCTGAAAGAAATCAGCTGTTTTCACACTTGGAGATGGTATGTGCTCTGTTGGGTTTAGTGTCCAAGATATGCCATATGTCACTACAGCACCCTACAAATCCATTAGGAATTGTGTGTCCATACATACATACATCATAGAACTATGGCCAGTTTGGTAACAAAAGGGTTAATACTCAAATTATTTTTTTCATGAGTCAGAGGAGTAAAACCAGCAACATTCATGATTTCTTTTCAGGAACCCCCTATTCAAATGCTTGCATTACAATATTTCTGACAAGAACACTACCTATGATTTTGAACAGATTTAGTAATATAACTAAGTTTCTTGTCGAGCTGGTGTTTGGAATACAACTTACCAAAGGTTCTTACTTAAAATTATTATTTTAGATAAATATAAACATTTTAAAATAGTCTTTTGTAGTACCAATTTCAAGTGAAGTTATGAAACAAATTTTGTACCATTTACACACATACATATATAAGAAATAACAGCAAGGCATAAGATGGAGGTTTTATTAAATACTGTTTAATTCTCAAAGAAAATTACCAACAATAAAAGAAAATAGAAAAGATGACAAACATATTTACAATGGTTTTGGTAGTTATTTTCATGAATATATATATATTATAACCATATGGTCCCCTTTCTGAGAATTGTTAAAAAATATACTGAACTAAAAGACTTATATCTTCTAACAACTGATTTCAGAAATAATGAGTCAACTGTTATATACAAATGACTTACTAATGCATTCTAATATTCTGAGATGATGTTTAGATGAAAGAAAACTTAATTTCATTGATAGAGTACAAATGATGAAAATATTAAATACTGAGTTAATTTTTACAACCAAGAATGGGAATATCAAAATGAAATATACAAAAATGTTTTATCTGATATGGATTTTATATACTCTTCATTATTAAACATAATTTTTCCTCAACTAAAATAGTTATCGTTTTAGCAAAGATCTAAAATCATTTCTAAAAAAAATATGATGATGATGTTTCTATATTTGACAAAATAGTTATGTACATTCTCCTAGTTCTTTAATAATATTACTAAAGAATTGATTTTAGAAGAGCTATAAACTCAAAGAAACTACTAAGATGAGCTTTATTTAATCTTCATAATTAAAGAGCTCCAATGCAAAAAATATAGATTTTACATTAAATTGACTAAATATCTGTTAATTAAATATTGTATTTGTCTAAGCAATTAACTTTAAAAATTTAAATATGTACTGCTTTGGTTTCAAGTTATACATGTTCACTGAAAGAAAAACATCAACCATAAAGACTTAAGCAGCCACCATGAATTAGAATGGCTGCAAAAATAGCATTTTTTTTTTTTTTTTTTCAATCCTTGTCATGACTTATTGTATTTTTGCTTCGTTTCTGAAAAAGAAAAAAAAGGTTTTGCTGATGAGTTGAAAAGAACATTTCATAAAAATAGAAAATTTAAACAATTAGTTTCCATTTAAAATTATGAGAGAAAAATATGTACAAGAGGTAGTAACATTGTATATAAATGATCTTATAAAATATAACCTTTTCATCAAACTAGTTAAAAAATAACTTTAAATTCTTTTGATTTAAGTGTTCTAAAAGTTTTAGGAATTCTTGAAATCATTTATGTTGGGTAGTCAAGATTCTGAGAAAATGTATGAACATTTGAAAACAATACTTTCTCTAATAATAAAATTAATTCTTAAAAGTAAATAAACAACAAATTCATTGGTATTTTGTCTATGTAAGTAAAATGAACAAAACATCTTTAGACATCACTTACCAGTATAGGCAAATATTGTACAAATATAAAGCTAGAAGAGTAGTTAGTTCTGTTCCTAATTTGCACTGCTAGTGTTTCAAATGGACACTAGCTGGCGAGTGTTGAGAAAAACTTAACATGCACTCTTCATCCAACTGTAGCTTGGCCACAATATACAATACAGCAGGCTATTGAACTAGATTTAGATTTCAATATTTTCAGAAAGTTCATTAGAGGCTTAAGCATATCTAAGTGTCTCACTTCCCTGCAACATGTTATCACTGAGTACCAAAGTCTGTTTCATGATGATGATGAATAAAGAAGTAGCTCAGCTGTTGCCCACATACCAGTTCAATGAGGTTAGCAACGACCATTTAATGGCAGTAAAAATGTAGTTTGAGACTCGCTAGTAATTAAATCAAATTGTATTTCCTCTATGGTCATTAGACTGAAGCGTAGCTCTAATGAGCTTGCTGGGATGGCTGCAAAGTGGACTGAATGTTTTCTTGCCCATTCGGACCTTGTAATGCAGGCCTGAGAGAGATTAAAAACAACAATAAAATGATCATCTTAATCAATATACAAACTGCTGCTCTTTTATAGCAAATGCCTCACTCGTAGCCAAACTAAACATCTTTCACAACTTTATTAAATAACATCCAATTCCACAATTATTCTATTTCAACCACTCATTCTTATAAAATAAATTAATTTTAAAATCTGTATTAAAAGAAAAAAAAAAAAAAAAAAAAAGGTGACTCCAACCAAAGACTTCCATTATTTTATCAACTGAGCAAAAATAATTATATTTCTCAGTATTAATTAACTTTGAAATATTACATGATCATTTCTAATTTAGGCATAAGGCCAGCAATTTGGGAGAAGGGGAACATCAATTATATCAACCCCAGTACTTAATTTTAGCGACCCTTGAAAGATGAAATGTAAATTTGACACCAGGGGCAGGGTGGTGGATTTGAACTCAGAACAAATATCAAGTCTATTCTGCCCTCACCCACGTTATATATAATGGTTTCTCATTTAGGAATAAGGCCAACAATTTTGGGGGAAAGTCGATTAAATCAACCCCAGTGCATTACTGGTACTTTATTTTATTGACCCTCATAAGGACAAAAGGCAAAGCTAACCCCAGCGAGATATAACGTAAAGAGACATTGTCAATTCACCACCCTATATATACCAATGATAGTGAAATCAGTTTTATCAAAGACACCAAATTAAATGGTTATACACATTCTGTGATCTGTCCATGAACAGAATCACTTACAGTGCTTACTTAGCTATGATTTGGGTAATTTGTATTTGAAATGAAAGATATTAAATTAGATTTAATGAAACCATAACCTAATTTAATATCTTACAAATTAGCTTGTTCTAATATATATTCATAACAATCAAAAGAATTTTCAGTCTAGTTATTTTAATTTAAATTCTCCAGAACCTTTCAAATATAATCCTGTAGGGGCTAGGTCTGGTTTACAAACAGATAAGCTAACAATAGATATATATATATATACTTTTGTTGTATGCAACACATGAATTAGTAAACGGTGATGCAATTAGGTTCAAGCACTGAACAACATCTGTCTCCTTCCAAATGGGAGTTGGTAGTCCATGATAAAGTATACATACAATATTGAGAATTGTGAAGGTCAGAAGTAGAAATTCATAATTTTTTTTTTATTTAGAATCCACCATAATACATATTTCTGTGGCATCACACAACCAACAACACAACTTCATCGGGCAGCATCTTATCCGTGATAGGAGCAATCCCTAATTCATCCATCCTCTTGTATTGAATTAGAAATTTTACATAATCTTATTACTTAAGATGAAGTTGTGTTGGTAGTTGGGTGGTAATGACATGACATTAACATGAATGACACAGATATATGTATTAGAGTAGATTATGAATCAAATGAATTATGAATATCTACATCTAGCCTTCAAAATTATTGTATACATATATATATATACACACACACAACCACATATATACATACATATACATATATATATATACAGTAAAGCGATGAAGAATTTATATTGCATTGTTCTTTGTTCTTCTAATAATGTCATACATAGATTACAATAGTAAATGGCTACTGTTGTCAAATATAAACCGAAGTAGCTTCCAGAGACAGAGACAGCATTTGAGAACAGGTTTTGGTAAATTGCAGTTTTTACAAGGACCAAGTGTAATCAGATCTATGACAATGATTCTAAGGTTTAACCTTTAACACGCTAGAACTCTTTATGAATTGCTTCCCTTAACACTGCATTATGTATTAAGGGGAGATTACTCTATCGGCGACTTAACGCGCCTGGAGCGTCCGGAAGATTAATAAAAACAAAGCTTGCAAATTATGATGAAATGTAATATTTTCATGCAACAGTAATTAAGCGTCTAATTACCACACCTATTGAAACTAGCAGGTATTGGTAAGTTTCGGTTGCTATGGTGCAATGTAAATGTTGTTTAAATTTTATTTTTGGTTGCTATGGTGCAATGTAAACTTCATTAATATTTTATATTTCTTACCTCTTCTGTTAAATGGCCAATTAATAGATATTTTGAGATGATTTTAAAACTGGTTGTCATTTTCTTATCTTGTCCTGTTTGAATGAATTGATTCACAGAAATGGTGCGATTTAAACGAGGATAAAGAGTTGGACTAGATCTATTATAGAATCAATGTTGTACTTCATAATTCTCGTGTCAACAAAATGCCAGTAATATATTGAGGATCCTTACAAACAGGACTTTTGTCTGTACAGAGACTAAGTCTTATCTTGTGTTGATTTATATAAATACTTTTAAGTGACTTTTAATTTCTCATATCTTAAGAGTTTAGACCCTAAATAACTTAACTGTTCTAAGCCAGTTATTATATTCCCTAAATATTAAAAAAAAAAAACTGCAAAAGTGTGTCTCTATAATGTTTTTCTTAGTGTTGATATAAATATTTGAGTGTTAGAAGATAGTGTAACTCAGTGCCCACCACTGTTAACAATTAAATTAATCAAAACAGAATAGATTCATTGAATAAATAAAACGTTTATGTTTCTACTCATACAACCTTATGATCTACAGATGCTGTTTTTCTACTTATACAACCTTATGATCTACAGATGCTGTTTTTCTACTTATACAACCTTATGATCTACAGATGCTGTTTTTCTACTTATACAACCTTATGATCTACAGATGCTGTTTTTCTACTTATACAACCTTATGATCTACAGATGCTGTTTTTCTACTTATACAACCTTATGATCTACAGATGCTGTTTTTCTACTTATACAACCTTATGATCTACAGATGCTGTGTTTCTACTTATACAACCTTTTTATCTACAGATCTTGTTTCTAACCCTACAACCTTTTGATCTAGAGATGCTGTGTTTATACTTATACAATGTTTTGATCTACAGATGCTGATTGAAATATTCTATAAAACAGAACCACTTACATTCTAACATTTTAAAGTGATTAAACTCATTTCTGCAAAGGGTCAGAAATATTCTGCTGTGGGTTTCATTTGTATTAACAGCTTCTCAGCATTTCAACATCAGAAAGCTTTGAATAGGATTGAAATAAAGCTAAATAATAATTATTATTTTAAAGTTTGCTTTCCATACTGTCATGAACTGGATTGGCTGTCATGGTCTGAGACAGTTCCTCTTAGATAGGTCGGAGGACCACATTTCACTTGTATGTACCATTTTAGGCATGGTTTCTAAAGCTAGATGTTCTTCCTAACATCAATCACTTAACAGAGTGTACTGGGTGCATTTCATCGGGACACCAACACCAGAGAGGTTGTCATGTCCTTAGCAAGACTAAAAGGTTTCCTCAAAACTAAATTGTCTTGGTTTATTTGCCAAATACTTTACAGAGTGTATTGGATATATTTTGTGGCACTACTGAAATTGCCTTGTACCTTGCAAAGCTAAGGAGTTCTCATTATTCTATGGTGTCTCTGTTCATTCAAGGTACCATGAATAGAAGGGTGACTAGAGGAGAGCAATAATAGAACTAGGGTGAGTGGGTGAAGTATACAAGACTATAATGGAAGAAACCTAGTAAATTGGAGTGAGAGGGTGCTAGAAGAGGAGGTAATGTGATGGCAGTTACATATTTGCTGGGGTGAGAGGCTGGGGTGAAAATAGAAATCATAGGCCTGTTTCCATTTTAGAAAATGACAAATTTATGGTCTTTTTTCCTCCCAACATACATTAACCCTTTTGACCACATGTTCAAACTAGTGCCTCTCCTATATATATTTTCCAATACTCCCAAGGTTACCCTAATAAAATTAATTGTGCTAAAAAAATGTTTGCAGAAATCTGATCCCAAGATTGTTTCCTTAAGAAACTTGATTGCTTTATATATTTCTTATATTAACTGATTACACAATAATTTATGATTGTTATTAGTAATTTTTGGCATGCAATTTTAGTTATAACAATGCTTTTAGTTAATTACAATAATATTCTTTTTAAAAAAATAGCACACATTCTATAAACTAACAAGAATTAAATACAATGTTAAATTTAAACTTTTTCTCTGTCAAGATGTTGAAAATATTGAGAGAAAGTATATCATTTTTGCTACAGATGTCACAGCTAACAGTATTTCTAATGTCTGTAGAGGTGGCAATTTTACTACAGTTGTCACTGATAACAATTTCTAATGTCTGTAGAGATTATTTTCAATCATACCATAAAGTTAATTGTTTATGTTTTTGTATTTTATATTGTTTCTTTTTTGTTTATTCTATTTATTTCATTTGCATCACATTTTTCTTAACTTTTATATTGCATTGAAGAATAATATATTCTGAATCAAATAAAATTATTTTTACAGCATTTTTAAACAGCCTTTATTCCTTATTTATTGATAAAAATTTAGATAAATTTAGAATATTTATTAGTAAAAGTCTTAAGAACCTTCTATGAGCACAAATTGGTAGACATTTTGTTTTATCATTTGGGCTTTAAGGGTTGCTAGTGTTTATAGAGTTAATGGTGAGTCACTTGACCTTTTACAGAAGTTAACACAGAACATTCAAATTGTTTCTCACCAATCACTGAAGAATTCTGCCATAAAGCAACACACTTCTAACATATGCCTCATACAATTTGTCTTTCATACAGACAGGAGCAGCATCATCATTATCATCATTGTTTTTAGATCCACTTTTCCATACTAGCATGGGTTGGACAGGATGGTTCGAGACAATGTTTTACAGCTGGATGCCCTTCCTGATGCCAACCCCCTTCAGTCACTTCTGAAACACGGGATACAAATGGCAACTTTTCCTTAAAATTGTACTTCTAACCCCCCCCCACCCCCCCCTTAGTTTACTTCTAGAACTTATCATCATCTCCATAACAGAACCTGTTACAAATTGAAACTCTATCTATATAAATCAATGTTAACCTCTATCACTTAAAAAACTTGCTTCATTAATTTAGGATCCCTGTAATTTCTTCTTTTACTTTCCCCCACCTCTTATATTTACAGCAGTTGATGCTAGACAACAGGAATAATAAACTACATTATATAACTTGTGTTATTTTTTCTTTATATTCTCAAGGACAAGTGCACCAATATCATTTTGGATAGTGTTATCCAATGACATAATGTGGCTTGTGTTTGTCTTATTGAATTGGTTTCTCCAGTTTGTTTTGAGAAAAAAAACGTGATACTAGTCTATGATGTAATTGTGTATATGTGAAATGTTGTGTTAACAATTTCTTTGTCTGATAAAAATACTTATTGTTGGTGCATGGTTTATTATTATATGACAAAGTTGTTAGACTGTAAGGCTGAGAAAGACTGAATGTAAAGCATTCACATTAACAAAAATGAAAAGGAGTTTTACATTCTTAAGAGAAGATAATTAATTAAAATAAGAGCAACATCTACAAGGTCAACAAAACAAGTTTAAAATGGGAGGTCGGATTTAGTAGTCTAAAATAATACTTTTATAGGAAAATATAATTTTATGTAGGAGTAAGATTAAGATATGGTAGGAAAATAACATGGCTATTTTAATTAGATCAAAAGATTAATGTATGAATAAACAAGAATAATTGTTTATTAAAGAATAAAAGCTTGAGTTTGCAATTTCTTAAAAGTAGTTTAAATATTTTAAGTACTGATCTAGTAAATGCAAACACAGGGGACTTAAATGACATTTATTTAAATACAAGCATCGACACTAAAAACATAAATATGTATTCAGAAATATGAAAAATAGACTGGAATACAGGATTTGAAAATTTGACCAAAATCTTTAGTACAGAACAATAATAGCAAATTTTCATTAGAAATAAATATACATATAAAACAGGTATTACCTGGTTGGGCTGGTCTTGGGTTTTGGCATTTTTACAAGAACTGCAATGATTTCCTTTTTCTCTTCATAATTTTTCCACAGCTCATAAAATGCTAAAATTTGTTTTGTAATTTCAAGAACCTGATTAAAAAAAGAATAAAAAATTATTTAACATGAATTTCTGAAGGTGTTGATTTAAACAATTTTAAATTGATATGAAAGTTATTATTAATTCCAGTAAGTACTTACTTTGTCCATATCAACAGAAAGTTCAGCAAACCACTGCCGTCCATCTTTGTCTTGAATTACACAGGCTATATGCAAACAAGCTTGAAAAGAATAAACAATCAGATATTCAAATGGTCTCATAGGCTTCAAATATATTAGAATTTAAATATAATATTTTAAAAAAATAAAACCTTATATTTGAAATCAAATAATTCTTTCTAAGACTGGTACAAGGCCAGTGATTAGTGGAGAGGGAAAATCGATTATATTGTTCTCAGTATTTGATTGCTATTTTAACCACCCCTGGAAACATCGATTATTAATAATTCTTTTATGGTCTAATGGTGATGGCACCAGTCTCTAGAACTGAAAATTGTGGATTCAAGTCACATCACAGCCACCACTGTTGTTTAGTCTCAGGGGAGCAGGAAGTTCCTAGAAAGAACAGCACTTAAGAATATTTTTATTATCTTTATAATAAAAACATTCTTAGCTACTGTTCTAAATATCAGCTTTCCAAACGTTTATTATCAAAACAAACTGAAACACATAGGCAGTGGATTTCATTAGAAATATAGTAATGAAAGGGTTAGCTAGGTATTTCTTCTGTGATCAACATACAAAAGATATGGAATTGGTAATTTCCTATCTTTGCAGTAGTGGGCAATAACTCTGACAGTACTAATTCTTTCTAACATTAGCACAAAGCCAGCAATTTGGGAGAATGAGAAAAACAATTATATCAACCCTAGTACATGACTGGTACTTTATTTTATCAACCCTGGAAGGATGAAAAGTAAACTCAGAACAAAGAAAGTTTTAACTAAATAGCACAAAGTATTTTGTCCAACACTCTACCAATTCTGCCAATCCACCACCCAATTGATAGTAATAATAAGAATAAGACACTTACCTAAAGCAATAAGATATGGTGGGTACATTAGACAGACATCAGTTCGAAGGCTATCATTTACTATTCTCCTGTAATGAAATTCAACAAATAAAGAATATATATATGTGTGTGTGTGTATATATATATATATATATATAACGAAGGAAATGTGGTAAGGAACCAGGTGGACCATAACGCACCAAAGTACTCAATACTTAGGGTAGTAGAGTGGGTAATAGGAACAAGTAAGACCCCGGGGTCTTACTTGTTCCTATATATATATATATATATATATATAACACAAGTAAGAAGTAACTATCAAATACATACAAACACACAGGTAACTGTAGATTTACACACACACACACACACATATATATATAAACCATTTATATTGCATGGTTTACCAAAGGGTAGAACTGGTCATTCTGGTTAGTAAAGCATTATTAGAAAACATTGATAATAAATATTTCTACATCTTCACATACAGTACAACATTATAAGAGAAACTAAACATTAGAAATAGCAACAAAGTCTTACCAAGCTACAGGTAGTAGGTTGTCATCTTGTCCAAGATCAGCACAGTATTGTATGAGAGGCCGATAAGGATGATAAAGAACTAAACAACAATCCTAAAAAAAGAAAAAAACAACAGAAATATATATATATATATAAAAATTTGACAAGATTCTAATTAACCCTTGATATCAACCTCCCTGAAACTATCCCAGGTTCTATGATACAAAACTACCTATTTTTAATCATTTATATTATATTAAAACTGTAACATAATTTTATAAGTGAACTTTTTTCTTAAATAATGAACTTCAGTTGTGTCAAAGACATGACAATCTTCCGAGTATTGGTGATCTACATGATAAATGAACCCAGTACACTTGGTAGAGCGTTTGATGACAGGAAGGGCATCCAGCTTGCCAAACAAGGGTTGGGAGGACCCTTCAGTTGTGTCAAAGACATGACAATCTTCCGAGTATTGGTGATCTACATGATAAATGAACCCAGTACACTTGGTAGAGCGTTTGATGACAGGAAGGGATTCCAGCTTGCCAAACAAGGGTTGGGAGGACCCTTCAGTTGTGTCAATGACATGACAACCTCTCTAATGCTCGATTCACAACAAAATGTGGGAACATATATAAATGAGATGCAGGCACTCAGCTCATCTGAGAAGTCAGTAGCCACACCTGAGCACTGATTTGGTCTGTGAAGACCTGTCCAACCCTTGATAGCAGGGAAAACATGTTATATGATGATGATAATCATGATTTCTTTATTAACCACAAGGGTTTACATAAAGTAGACATTAAGGACAGTGCAGGACAATGCAGGACGGTACAAATGGGCATTTCTGCGTGTAAAAAACAAAAACAGAGGATGTAACAAAAATAACAATGAAAATAACAATGAAAAATTCCCCAATAGGGGGGAGACTTCGGAGGGACATTTGTGGAGAAAGCCCAGTAAAAAGCCACAATGGTAATGAAAAGGATAAACTGTTAGATAGAAAATTCATAAAAATAAGTTACAATCTGAAAACAAAATAATTATTAAATGGAAATTAATTGTGATTGTTAAAATGGCTGAAACTTTACTCACCATCATTTCTAATAAATAAAACTCACACTCTAAAACACTATTTATACGATAAGGATATTCTTGGGTGTAAGCATGAGAGAACTTGGTTTTCACTGAAATGAAAAATAAATGAAATAATGAGATAATTATTAGAAAAACATTTTTTATTTTATTTGATAATGATAATTATATGTCAAGTTTAAAATATAAATACCTGATCTAATGTTTTTCTTTGTCTTCCCCAGCCTAACTCAGTAAACTGAACCAGCAAACTGATCATTGAGCCTCTGTTTCTCTCAGTTTTCCCCAGCCTAAATCAGTAAACTCAACCATTGTTTAAGCTTGGTAATGTTGAGTAGCTCACTGATAAAAGGAAAGTTAGCTGGTAAGAGAAGCAATGGTTGACGGCCAAATCGCTGGCTTGATAATGTCAACTTATGGATTGGACTTGACCTTTAAACTCTGCTAATGGTGATCGAACTTTGTGGAGAAGAATATCTCATGTTGATGCACAGTCTGCAACAGGCAGAGTGAGCATCTAGAAAGGAATATATATATATATATATATATATATATATATAAATATACAAACATATAACATATAGTTGATACTTACCAACATTTTGACAAGTGGTCATTAATTTATTATTTGATATTACTCCAAATTCCTGTTTATAAAAGAAAAAAAATAATGATTTAGCAAATACATTTGAAATTATCAAGAGAGAAAGTAAATCCTAAATTTCATCATCCTTATTTTCTTTTTTTTCTTTCCATACTGGTATAAAATGAAAAGGTGTGTAGAACAGCATCTCTCCAGAAGTTTCAATTCTGTATTTAATTAATTATTTTAATCAAAGACTTCATTGATCTATTGCTATCACAACTACCTTTCCTTGCCAAACCATTTACCATGCATTATCCATTTATACAACATTTCCATATAAATAGAGTCGTCTTTTACACTTAAAGTAGTCAAATAATACTAATTCTTTACTCAGCTCATTTGCAAGAATGTCTGGCTAATGCAGTTTCATATGATGCAGGACATTAAAAGTTAATAAGCAACAATTAAGTAAAATCATTTGACTTCATTGATAAGGAAATAGAAATGAATGGAATGATTAACCAGAAGTACACTGACCTCAACTTTGGAAGCTAAAAAAATACATGTTGGCGCCATTAACCATGGATCAATAGATCGGAGGGAATTCCTGAAAATAAAGAAATTACAGACATCAAATAAAATTGTCCAATGTGTCAATAATAAGAGAAATAGCATTGAATGTATTCAATTTTTTGAGTCAAACTAGGAAATTTATGTTTTGATAAATGGTTTGGAAAAGGGATTAAAAATGTGAATGATATTTTAATAATTTATTTCTAGGATATAATTACATAAATGTTCAACAATTTTGAAACTAACCTGAAACTACCTCTTAAATAAAAGGAATCTATTTTACAAAAAGAAACAAAAAAATAACACTGTAAAAAATATTATCCCAAATGTATGTATGGACCCTTGATTGGGATACCATATTGGCATGCAGTATGTCTTGGGTATTTTAAACATGACAGTGGCCATTACTGTTTCTTTTTTAAATTTGTTTAATTCTTTTTTTTTTTTTTTTTTATTAACCTCCAAGAAAATGAAAGCCAAAGTTGACCTCAGTGAGGTTTGAATGCAGAGAGTCGGAATGAAAACCGCAAAGCTTTCTATTGAACGTTTTAACAAATCTCACTACTTGCTGCCTCATTATCCCAATTACAGAAGTAATATATAATTACCTTGCATAAAATCTCTTGAAATACACAGTAGCTGATGCTATAACTTGTTGCCGCATCTTCAATTGTTCTCCTAATGCCTGGATAACTGGGGAGAAACAAATAATAGCTGCAGAATAGCTCTTAAAACAGAAAGCAATAAAAATAGATAAGATCATCATCATCATTTAACATTTGTTTTAAGGGTTGGATGGGTCATCACAGACTACAAAATTAAATACACAACCTATATCATCCAATTTTGAAAATTTGAAAAGTTTAATGAGTTTACTAACATTTTTTTTTGATGTCAAAACATCACTTAACAAAAATTTTTTAAATAAAATTATGATGGAAGGTTTTATGAACATTTCAAAATGAGCAGCAGTTTTGTATCATAGAATCTTGGATGGTTTCAGGCACAGGTTGGTATTAATGGTTAATTATTGTAGGATTGTTGTTTAGTTCTTTATCATCCTTATCGGCCTCTCATACAATACTGTGCTTGGACAAGATGACAACCTACTACCTGGAGCTTGGTAAGACTTTGTTGCTATTTCTAATGTTTAATTTTTCTTATAATGTTGTATTGTATCTGAAGATATTGAAATATTTATTATCAACGTTTTCTAATAATGTTTAGTTTCTCTTATAATGTTGTATTATATGTGAAGATGTAGAAATATTTATTATCAACGTTTTCTAATAATGTTTAGTTTCTCTTATAATGTTGTATTATATGTGAAGATGTAGAAATATTTATTATCAACGTTTTCTAATAATGTTTAGTTTCTCTTATAGTGTTGTATTATATGTGAAGATGTGGAAATATTTATTATCAACGTTTTCTAATAATGTTCAGTTTCCTTTATAATGTTGCATTGTATGTGAAGATATAGAAATATTTATTATCAACCTTTTCTAATAATGTTTAGTTTTTTTACTTATAAGGTTGAATTATATGTGAAGATGTAGAAGTTTCCTTCTAATGATGAGGCTAAGTCGACTCTAATAACAGAGTTTCTGCCCCTTGCTTTCCTGAAACTATAAAACTATTTCCAGTTATAACATAAGTATTATTACCACTTCGCAGAAAAACTAATAAATATGTTATATGTAGTGGTAGATTGGCAGAAGTAGTAAAGCGTTGATAAAATGCTACTGTGGCATTTGTTCTTTATATTCTGAGTTCAGCTTTGCCTTTCACCCTTCGAGGGGGGGGGGGGGTCAATAAAATAAAATACCAGCCAAGTACTGGGGTTAATTTAATCAACTTTGTCCTTCCTCTAAAATATGTTGACCTTGTGTCTAAATTAGAAGTAAGTTATAATGGTTTCTGATTTAGGTACTAAGCCAACAATTCTTTGGGAAAGAGAAAGTCAGCTAAATCGTCCCCAGTGCATTACTGGTACTTTATTTTATCCACCCAGCACGGATGAAAGGCAAAGCTAACCTCAGCAGCATTTGAACTCAGAACACAAAGGGACGTAACTCTGTGCCGTAAAGCATGTCCGACGCTCTGCCGTTACTGCCAATCTACAGCAGTCAGTTATAATGACGTATCATATACTTACAATTTGAATAAAAGACCATAATTTTCTGATATTCATCTTCACTGAGGACTTTCAGATCAGCTTGCCTTTCTCTGAGTATATCTTGGCGGTCCAACAACCACTGTTGGCTAAATATGACAGATTAGAACATACTGAATAGTTGAAACTACAAGAATAAAATTTAATCAAAACTGCACAGAATAAATGAAGTACACTTAAGATCCCTTCCAATGAAATTTACATATTCTAAATAAAATTATCACTGAGAGAGAGATTTGTTGCAGGAGTCGGGATTTTACATATCTCTATACCTACTCTGCATCTCCCCAAGCATTGAGTACTCCAATGATTAGTGGTCTCTTCGGTTTCAGCACCACATACTCTCTCTCTCTCTTTCTCATATATATAATTAAATTGAATGGTTTGGACTTAGCACCATTTATCCTAACACAAATACTAGAATATTCGTATAGAGGCTTCAGGAAAACAAGAAACTGACCACCGATCCCATAATCCTGCAGAACCTTCCACAACAGGTTCCATGGAATGCAGTCATATAGCTTTTCGAGGTCTACGAAACAAACATATACCTCTTGGCATTACTCCCACGATTTCTCAAAGACAGTGTGAACATTTGGTCGGCTGTGCTGCGTCCGGACCGAAAAGCACATTGTTCGTCAACTAGATTGGACTCGACAATATGCCTACATTTCTTTGCCAGTCAGGAAGCATAGACTTTATTGGGGAGGCGTAACAAAGAGATCCCTCTATAATCGGAGTAATTTTTTTTATCCCCCTTATTGAAAATTGCGATTATCCACGAGCTTGGCTGGTCTCGCTTGGAGATCCAGCCGGACCAATTGGAGACGGACTCACTGGATGGCTTGCTTGAGTTCTGTCCCCACGACCCCCCAGGAGTAAGTGGGCGAGAAGATATATATATGTGTGTGTGTGTATATATATATATATACACACACACACACAGTTGATTAGCGAGTCAGTTGATTTGCGGCACACATACACATATTGTATATATATACACCCACAAATTATACTTATGGACACATGAGAATCTATATAGTTAGCTGTGTGTATATATATATAAATATATGCAAGTTATATCTATATACACATGAAGAAATATATATATAGTTAGCTATATACGAAATAAAAATAGAACTTGGAAAAGAAGTTTTAAAAGGCAAAGATTAAACTTACTAATGAGAACTTTGCCAGAAATTACCGGCCATTGTTCATTCTGAAAGAAACTCTTTTAAAATAAAAGGTAATAATAATTCCGTGACTGTCATTTTCTTATCTCCCTCTTATTGGTCGCTCTTCTTTATCACACACACTCTCTCTCTTTAACAATTTCTCTCTCTTGTTATTATTCTCTTTCTCAAACGCTCTCTTTCTCTC
Organism: Eledone cirrhosa; assembly: GCA_964016885.1. Lineage (NCBI taxonomy): Eukaryota > Metazoa > Mollusca > Cephalopoda > Octopoda > Eledonidae > Eledone > Eledone cirrhosa. Next base: position 39,426,526 of record OZ024749.1, read on the forward strand.
TCATTATCACTGTCTCTCTCTATTTATCAATTTCTCTCTCACTTACCAGTCATTACTTTTTCTCTTTTTAATATTTTATTACTTGTTCCAAATAGTTTGTCTGTCCATGCGTTTCTTTAAATTAAACAATTTTAATTTAGAAAAAAATTCTGTAAAGTTTTCTTACCAGATAATTATAGAAACAGACGAATTTAAAATTTAAAAAAATCTTTCCTGAAATTAATAAAATGTGAAATGTTGCGTTTCCTAAGGAAATATTTTCCAGACGCTCTTGTTGATATAATATATTAAGACGTATGTCTTAATATGATATATATTATGTTATATATATATATATGTGTGTGTCTTAATATATATATATCATAATATATTATATATTTCTCTACAAATATGTTTTGATTTACTACTTCACCTAACGCCATACACACTAAAGAAAAACAAGATATGAAAATAAGGAAACATTTAGTTTACATAAGCTGGTTCATTTGGTTCTTCAGTTTTTTTTTCTGTCACAAATCTTTAAAACCTATAAAAGCATTTTCTATTCTTCTTTTGTGATCAAAATATAATTTTAGAATGTTTTTTTTTTTAACTGTTATACTTTGGCATGGTCATATTGCCCATCGAAAACACACGCACCACTTCAGTTTCAGTTGTTAGGTAAAGGACCGTAATCGATAGAGTGTCGGACTACATACTTTGGGGCATATAGTTACGGCTCTTTTCATCTGACTCCCCCAGGTTAGCGTTGCCTTTCATCCATACGTGGTCGATAAAATAAAGTACCAGTAATGCACTGGTTCGATGTAATCGACTTTACTTTCTCTTCAAATTGCTGGCCTTGTCCAAAAAGTAAAAAAAGTATTAGGTAAAGGCAGTGGATAAATGCCTAGCAGTATTTGTTTGGGCTCAACACTTTGAGTTCAAATTCAGCCAAGGTCAGCTTTGCCTTTCATCCTTCCGGGGTCGATAAAATAAAGTACCAGTCAATTACTAGATTCGATATAATTGACTTTCCCCTTCTCCAAATTGCTGATCTAGTTCCAATGTTAGAAACAATTATTAATCAGGTAAATGATCTATTGTTCGATTAGTTTAATAACCAGATGGTTATTTAATTGTCAAAGCTCTTTCGTCACACATTCTGTGACTTTCTCAATGACTATATTTCCCTGCTTGTTTTATTTACTCCATTTTGTCTTTCTGTTTTCTGACTTACTTTTTTCAACTATTTTTATCGTTTCACACGCATATATACATACACACATACATAAAACACACACATGTGCCCACGCACACACATCTATACTTACATATATATTTTACACCTAAATTGTTTTCTCATGACCCAGGCCCGTATGTAAATTATAATATATTATTCATTTCAAATATTTACCTATTCGCTAGCGTTTTATGTCACTAGCTCATTCTTAATAATACCCTTTATTAGAAAATATATAAACAACTCCGGCCTTCACTCTAATAACCTTTGTTTTATTCCCTTAAGAAATGAAATAGTCGTCTCGTCAGGTTTACATTAGGAGATATACAATATAAACGGATTTACTGTAAAGATTATCATTAATAATCCCTCGGGAAAAACAGACATTGGGATGAAAGGTAAGGATGAGTGATAATTAAAATGTTAATTGATTGTCATAAACTTTATTTTTCTAATATAGTTTTGTTTATTTTAAACTATGTAGCCGTTTTTATGATTCTCATATTTCCCCATAAAAAATATTTTTTAAATAAGATTCTAACTTTAATTACCCAGACTATAAACTTCTTCATTAGGAACCAATATTCGCAATATTTACATTTATCGCTGTATTAGGTTTTCATCTTCGATCGCCAGCAGATGTTTTCTGGTTCGTCTAAGACTAGATTTGAATCAGCAAGAATGTTATAAACAGTTTAAAGTAGCAACAGCGGTTCCCAGTTCGAATCCTGTCTCAATTTGTGTACACACACCTACCTACAAATTGATACACACACACACCTACCTACAAATTGATACACACACACCTACATACACGCGTATAGACATTCAGGAATAAGACACCCGATGACGATCAGAAGTGAATGGAATGTTGTGTTGACGTAAATATGAGGTCAGTGTATCGGAAATAACTGATAATCTAAGTTATTCGAAATATTTAAGATTTGTATAGTTATCTACAAATGGGTTAGTATACATACTTTTACACAAATGGGTTAGTATACATATTTTGACAGAATAAATCAACATATATACATATATAGTAATAGATATAGATATATAGATAGGGAGTTACTAGTTAAGACTTAAGCTTAGTAGGCGATGCTTAAGAAAGTGTAGGCATTATAATTGTCTTCACTACGACTGAGCTCATAGTGTTTCGACATTAATAAAAATATATATATTATATTAAAGTTTCAGTTTTAATCAACGTACAAATGGTTCTTTTCTGGTTGACTGAGGTAAAATGTTTGTTACTAACTATTGGAGTAATTTCCCCTTAGTAAGGGATTAACTCAGTGTAGTGGGATATGGTGGCGCTATTGTGGAGGGCACGTGACATGGAGGTATTCCCCCACATTTCGTTCTGCTGTCCAGCTCAATGGCTTTTCATTTTACTGGATTAATTACAAGTTGCCCAGGTATGCCGTTCAATATTATTTCATAGACATAACTTTTGGATAATCATTATGTTATTTTGTCTTTCTTATCGTCTCTCGAAACCTCAAGAATTCCTTAGATATATATCTTCAATCATTGTTAACCTGCGTATATATAAGGATGTATGTACATGGATGGATATATATATATATAAGGATGTATGTATATATATATATATATATATATATATATATATATATATATATATATATATATATATATATATGTGTATATCTATATTATATATATAATTAAGAATGGTTTTGCGGAGGGGATCGGGAAGA
>OZ024749.1:39434471-39514471 GCA_964016885.1 Eledone cirrhosa
TATATATGTGTGTATATCTATATATATGTGTGTATATATATATATATATGTGTATATCTATATATATATATGTGTATATCTATATATATAGATATATGTGTATATCTATATATATAGATATATGTGTATATCTATATATATAGATATATGTGTATATCTATATATATAGATATATGTGTATATCTATATATATATATATGTGTATATCTATATATACATGTGTTTATCTATATATACATGTGTGTGTGTGTGTGTGAATGTGTTGCTTTCATGGTATGTTAAATGTTCATTCGATATTTCCATACTTAACATGTGATTCACCCAGTCTTAAAAATATTGGGTGTTTTCCTAACTCTCTAATTCCCCAAATTCTATTCAAATTTTATTGTAATGTTTGTGGAATAATTTAGATTTGAGCTGTTTTATTTTTGTTTCTTCTGGTGGTATTTAGCTCTTTGATCGAACCAAATTGACAATCAATTCCTTCAACTTAGTTATCTTCAATAACACTTTAAATATGATGCGCTGTTGTTATGAATGCAACAGAATCTCTCATGTCACTCAGAGTGTTTACTAATCATCTATTTATTGCAATTCGAAAAGAAAACTCTTCATAATACGCATACTGCTTTGAAAATATTCTAACTATAATAATGTTAACTATAGTCTACCATTGCCGTTTATAAGGGTTCTTACTAAAAGTTTTGAGTCTTTAATGATTACACCAAACCATTTCTTTCCCATTTCTTTTATAAATTCATCGTAACATTTTTGTTTTTGTTTCTAATAAAGCTTTATTATTAATTTTATATTTTTTAACATCTTGTTTTGTTGTGTTCTGTGTTGTTTACGATAGTTATTATTACTTCGTTAATAATAACCATTTTCTCTTACATAATGGCTGCTCCAGAAAAAGGAATTTTATTTTCACTGCTTTTACCATTTAGCATGTAAAGTAATTTTTCACTGCCTATTTCTAAAGTACGAAGAAAAAGAAACAAAAAAAAAATCCCCTAAGTGTATACACACATATCTCGAGTACTTTCCTGTGTATATTTAATCATGTTTTAACATTTACACATTCACACGGCACTTGACCAAGTGCAACTTTAAGTTTTTAGATGGTTATTTTTGTGATGAATAATAATTTAGTTCTTGTTTCAATAAATACTCTGATGGTATGCTGGTTTTCTCATTCAGTCTTGTTGGCTGTCAAAGTCATAGAACTGAGAAATTCGCCTCTAAGCAATGACCTAATTCCTCGTGACATAGGCTGCTTTCTCTTACAAAGTACCATGTTTTTTCCCCTTTTTTCAGCAGTTAGTCAAATTATTTTCAACACTATAGTTGCATTAGCCAGTATTTTACGAGATATCTCTTTCTCATATTTTATTATCGCTTAATTACTATTTTAGTTTCCATCACCAGTGCAAAAATATTCATACATTCGGTAAAATATCTATTAGACCAAAACAAGATTTAATCACTGAAAAATAGTGTTTTATTCCCATCACAGTTAACAAAAAGTGTTAGGATTTCTACTAATACTTCTAGTTGTAATGCTATGATTCAACCTTTTTCAATTATTCATGTTATTATTTTTTAACAAAAAATGGAACATAAGGAACGAAAAGAGGTCGGCTTGGAAAGATAGTCGTGTACTCGTAAGTACCGGAGGCACCATAAAATACACCCGATCTACGTTAGACATACTCACATCTTATAAGATAACTAAGGACTAGAATTGTCTATTTTTCTTCCTGTAGTGAGGGTGAAAGATTGTAGTGCCACAGGAGAGCCGAACTACTGGAAAACTTAAGGAGTAGGGCTATGGGTTATAGAATAACAAAGTTGACCGGCTTGCTGTGTGTGCAAGATGGTGCGGACTGTGACAAAACTCGACCCACCCGTGGCAAAACTGACGGAAATTATGGTGATTCTAAATCTTGAAGCATATTTAATGTTTGCTTAAAATATCTATAATATATTGTTTATAACTGTCATATTTTTCACCGACCAACAGTTGACAACTTCATCATACTATTATTTTCATACTCAGTTCCTCATATATTTCCAATATTGCATTTATTTTCTAGCAGAGTTTCCAATTACTTAATTCCTTTGAAATATATCATCTGAGTGTAACATTAAAAACTTAGGGAAACCCTTCATCCCATCGTCTTTGTTACTCTCATTCATTCATTGTTATTTTTTTGTTTTTATTGCACATCAAGCAAAATAGTTGACTATCAAATAGCACAGTTAGTTTGTCTGGAGATATTGTAGTAATAGACAGGCATTACTCAGTTGCTTTCCCCGAGTATGCAGCATTTTTTTAACGGTTGTGCTGTATTACAGCTAGGAGTGAACCATTTGGGGGTATTTTTGGTGTTGTGGGTAGGAAGGGAGTTGTAGAAGGATATCTTGCCAGTCATCCAGTTAACTTGTCTTGCTTGGGTCAGAGGTGAGGCTAATCAACATAGTATTAGTTCATCTTTAACAAATTTGCCTCACGTGAAGTACCAGAGTTTTGGGTTCAGTTATTTTTTGTAGATGAATAATTCTGATTAAAGGGAGACTAAAACCTTTTATCATCAGCATCGTTTTTTTACGTCCAATGTTCCATGCTGGCTTGGGTTGGATGGGATATTTTGAGACTGTGTGTTACAGTGTGACCTACCTACCATTCTAGATATTTTCAGTATCTTAGTGATTATTCCTGGTGATCCAGATGATTTGTCTGCCTTCAGATCCACAATTGCCTTATCTACCATAATTGCTGTCAACCTGTGTTGGATTTGCTTAGGGTAGATACACCTCCATTCAACAGTCTTTCAAAATGTCCCTTCCATGCCTCTTCCTTTTCAGTATCAATGAAATCAAGTATGCCACTCTCACTTCAACTTTCTTGCAATTTGGAACACCTCATACTTTTGATTTTCACAGTGTATAAGGTTTTCTGCTATCCCCTTTCTTTGCAGACCTGTTTCTTTACTTTATTACCCCATCTCCCCTACTAACCCACTACCATGTTATCTTCTGTCACACTGAAGCTTTACATCAGCCACAGAAATTATCTGTAGCCTTCAGCAAGTTGTGTCACAGGAACCTTTTCTATGTTGTAAGTTTCTATCTTCTCTTCCTTACTGTAGCTTCCATGTGTTTTGGTTATCTGTTTCTGAGTCTGTCTAGCTCTAATTCTGAGGTCACTACCTACCCACTAAACTTCGTTTAGTAATACGTTCTTCATCGGGGAATGATTGATAGGCAATCAGATGGCTAGCTGAATTGTTGTCGTGTGTTGCAATTAGTTAAGTCGTTTACATCACAAAACTCTGGTGTCATTGATCCCTCATTTCTCGTGCCAAACCATAGCCTCCATAAATACCTGAGAAGTTAATGATATTGCCCAACATGTCCATTAAAATTCCTAGCCATAATTATGAAGTCACCATAATTTGTTAATGAGGTAGTCAGCAGAAAAGCGTTGTAAAAGGGATCCATCTGCCAGCCGTGATTATAGTGCATATAGAGAAATAACTATCAGTTATTTTGTTTCGCATTAGCCTAAGCTTTACATTCTGGAAAATGACACCTTCCTGTATTGCAATAATGTTTCTTCAAATCACTCCACTCTATTTTCAAAGGAACATTAGATAATGCGTCCAGTATTGAAATAAGATTTTTTTAAATCATTTCTCTCTACTTTCAAACAGCAGGGTGTAATGGTACATCCAGTTTTGAGATAATGTTTCTTTAAACCAGGGTGTTTGGGTAGAGAGGATACATTGATGTCTGATGGTGGCATACTTAGGGGCAGACCAGTACACAGGTTCTCACCTGACTCTCACTTCTGGTTCCAGGACATTTTTCAACCACACCTCTGTAACTGCATCTGTTGGCAAGCTAAACTTAATGAGGGACTGAACACTTGGAGAGGATAAGGGCACTGCCAACCATTTCTAACGGTTTGCTGAAATGTCTAGATGCACAGACAGTCAAACATCTAAAATAGCTGCACCAGTTACAGGAACTAGATTGATAGATTGATAGATTCTGTTGCTCCCTTTGACTACCTCACTTAACCTTTTCGATCCATTCTTTCTGCTACGTTGTTGATAACCAAAACCAAATCGCAGTATTGTGTGTAATTTAGTACTTATGTGATCAATAGTAATTATATTGTCTGAAGCTGCTTCACTATCAGATGTTTCTTCTTTGTAAGGTAAAGTTTAAAAGAAGAAAACTAAAACTATTTATGAAAACATACCCCAAACATCAGTAAGGATTATACTAAACTGAACATCTTTATTGGAATATTATAGTGGAAGATTTATTCAGTTGCAGGTGAGCAGAAACCAGAGTTACAGGAATATTAATAAGGAATATAAAGTTTTTATTGCCATTTTATTAATGGATAGAGCTTAAAAATTCATATTTTACAAGTAAAATCATGTCTAGTTTAACTTTTAATATCCTGTATCACATGAACCAAAATAGCTAGATATTCTTGGATAGTACAGAATAGCATTATGATTGTATCACATTAAAAATTAAAGTCTTTATCCTTATACTACAAATGTTCACAACGATCTTCTGTCCATTAGTAAAGTTATTATAAATATTGGAATAAACAAACCCTATTTGTAGATAAATCATTAACTCTTAACTTCATGTAATGAGTCTGGAGATATCGCTAATTTTATCTTTGAATTTGCTCTCTTTTCTAAAAGCCAGATTCAAGATCCGATTGACTAGATTTTTGAAAGCTTTAGAGATCTGGCTCAGACAGTTAATTTGATGTAGTATAGTGTTTGTCTTATTCTGTGAATTTCTTTATCTACTGCTTCGTTTGTGAAGGAGAATCTAAATATTCTTTAAGTAAAGATTTGCAAGCACCACAGCAGTAGACTTCATAACTCTAATTTTTATATCGGACATATAAGTATGGCATTCTTCCACTGATTAACCAAGGAGTGGTGCAATTCACATACACTGCACACCAGCACAAAATAAAACTAGATTAAAAAAGAAGTTGAGACAAACAGAGCCATACTCTACAGAATAAGTTCATAACTACACTGGTTAAGCAATTAGGCCTCAACAGTCTCAAAAATGAAAGTGGTTTCTGAGACAAAAACACACATTTGTTTCCAAATTTTAAATAATTTAACAAGATAACAGAAGCTATATAAAGTTATCAGTAAAGCAAATCTGGCCTTTTTCGTGTTACCAACTGAAGAAGCTAGCTATATGTTCACTTACAGAAACAATAGGTGTATCCTCCTAGATTCTGAAGATATTAGCTATGTCTATTTTACATGGAATAATCTTGGTTTTTTAAATCTGTTACAGTCTTGTCAATTGGACATCAACCATAGCCCTAAAATCATTTCAATTCACTTTAAATATTTTATTAAGCATTTTATATAGTTTTAGCTAATTTTGGGATGAATTAGGAAGTGCTGTAAAAAATATGCATCCTTGCCACTTTATATGGATCAACGCGACATTTTTTCCTCAAAACCATCTGATTTCTATATGAATGGCATAAGAAACCTTTTACTGTGTTGGAAGAATGTTATTGATTTAGATAGGGAATATATACTTGATTAAATTAATGTGTAACTTGTGGTTTTTATCTATTCAAAACCTACTACCAAAAACGACATTACTTATGGGATAACCTGATATATGTGTGTGAGTATATACTCAAGAACAGTTGATATACACCTCTCACCAAGAACACACTTATTATATAACTTCCTGGCAGCTTCTCCATCTTATCTAATTTTCTCTTTCTTATCTTACTCAATATGAGATGCAACAAATCATTTACTCCCGGAGTTACCTCCCCTACAATTATATATTTTGTGTACAGTTAGTCTGACGTTAATTGCCCTCTGTGAGATTGTCAGACTATGAAACCTAAGGTTGTGCAATTAATTTTCGTGTGTATGAATCATAATAAATTTAATCTGTATATAGCGCCCTTTTCCCTCCTAGTTGACACTCTTGCTACACACACACACACACACACACACACACACACACACACATTAAAGGTTAATTAGTCACTAATACCCAAACATTTCAATGAAAGAAATTTCTGAGAAGCAATATTATATATTAAAATTAAATGAGAAAAACTCTAATCTCAGAGTTAGAGTTTTTTCTTATTTAATTTTATTATTATATATATATATAATAATAATAATAATTGTTTCTACTTTAGGCACAAGGCCAGCAATTATCTCAGTGCATTACTGGTACTTTATTTTATCGACCTCGTAAGGATGAAAGGCAAAGTCTACCTCGGCGGGATTTGAACTCATAATAATAATAATAATACAAGGATGAATGGTTACTCCTTCATTACGTTCATTGGTTGGTGACGCGTGTTTCGCTACTGATTAGCTCAAGGTTCGATCTATATCGAACAGATTCTGTCATTACTACTACCGAGGTCCGACAAGCTTTTGATTCCAGAGTTGGGCTAGATCGATACAGATTGAACCAAACATACTACACAAAAATGTATATAAGCTATAGCTTATTCTTGCTCAGTATCAAATGAGTCACCGATTACATAAAAATTCAGAAACGTGCCTGGCACTCTCAGCTACAGGGATAACTGTATACATGATCACAGCTTAACCCTTTAGCATTTAGATTACTCTATATATAGTATTGTATTTCCGCAGTCAAGGCTTTATCTCACATAATATAGTATCTAAGAGATTTTGATATTATTTATTTTGAGAACAATACCATAACATAAGTATGAGCAGCCGGTTTGAACAGAAAGAGGTGAGAGAAGTCTGGCCAGATATGGTCAGTTTAAATGCATTCATAATGAGACTCATTATGTATATTATATATTAACATATCATATATGGCTTCATATACACTTCTATTATGAAGCATGCCATGTTAGTGATATTACTGATTGAACAAGACATATATTGGAAAGTAATAACACTAAATAAGAATTGACTCAGCTCATAATGATGCATTTAACCTATGTCAGCAGGAAAAGCAGTCATAAAAACGATGGTGATCATCATCATATCCATATATATTTAGTTTTGCTGAGATTAATAGAACCCTCCCCCACACACACATAGCCCTACCTAATCAGCTTTGTATTAAAGCCCATGTTAATAAAAAAAAACATGCGATCAGCAATTTCACTAGTCTGTTCGAGAAAATACACAATAACAATGCTAAATTAAAGATATTTGAAAGATGTTTTGTTTAAATCTATAATAAGTTTCTATTTTGTTTCAGGTTGATATGGAATATCTAACATGGTGTAAAGTTAAAAGTATTTTCGTTAAAACATGAGTAAGTATATTTTCTAAATATATATTTTCCAGAAGGTTCTCACAATTTGAATATATCAGTATAATTTATGAAAAATTTGCAAGTCAAATATAGCTATTTGATTTAACATTTACATTACTCTATATATACTATTGTATTTTTGTGGTAAAGGCTTTACCTTACATGATTATGTCACATAATATCGAATCTGAGATTTTGATATTATTTATTTTGAGAACAATACCTTAATGTTAACATGAGTGGCTGGTTACAGAAAGAGGTGAGAGGATTCTGGCTGGATATGGCTGATTTAAATGCTATAGGGTTAATATAGTGGACTTTGAAGTCTGTATGTTAGATATTTCTGCTGTACAGTGTCACTCATCTTGTTCTTGTGTTATCTCCACCATGAAGCCTATCATATTGAGTACTTCCACCTCTTCCTTGGCCGTTCTCTGCTACAGATACATTACACTGTCAACATGGGACTTTTCCACCTGTTACTCACTATCTGTTCACATCACATGTTCACACTAATGCATTCTTCTCTCCTGCATACATCTGCTCATGCTTTTAATGCCACCTGTTCTGTCATTCTACTTGTGAGCCACCTTTCATGAAAGTTAACATAGCACATCTTGGATCATATGAAAGTAATTTCTCTTTAGTTTTTGCATATATCCTTCTATAAAACAGTATAAAAGCAGATATGCATTGTTTCAAACTGAGATCAAAAGATTTTGTATCACTTGGTTGCCAGTCAAAAAAACATGGGGTGAAGCTTGAAATCTATTACAGTTTATTCAGCATGCCAGGCAACAGTGCATTTACCATATCAGGTCAACCATGGAATGCAATGAACTTACCCAATAAGTGGGAACATCAATACGGGACCATAGGCTGACCGATTTTTCAGTCCGAAAAACTGGGAAAATATGTTCTCTCATTTTGAACAAGGTCTATTATGAAATATTCTTGTCTTTGACCAATGTTATGCTTCATATCTCACAATCAATGAATGAGAAGAAGGTAAGGTGTGACAGACTGAAGGCATTTGAGATAGATTTAATGATACACTTAAAAAACTCATTTCTTGGTGCGAAAGGCTTCTCATGGGTGCTTATAATTCCATCATTCCATCAAATGTGTGCGCACAGCTGGGAACTTTTTGAATGGAATGAGGAGCAGTCAATTGCTCTACCTGGAATAACATTCTGATCTCTGAGCTACACACTCTTATCAACTAATGTTACTCCAAAGATCCTTCAGGGGAACCCCATTTCGGCTGCATGTATTCGCGATCGTATTCTTTCGGTCATGATCCAAGATTCATGACTATAGGTAACGGTTGCCACGAATACCGAATTGAGGATAGCGAGTTTGGCTTCTACATCTACCTCCCTGCTTCTGATTACTGCACCAGCTCCTGCAATTTTTGCACTTAATTCAGCCTCCTGTCTTCCATAATTCGTGAACATGGCCTCGAGACCTCGAGATACCTGAACTTCACTTATTTCAGTGGAACTCTATTCACATAAAGGATGCACTGTGCAGGTTTCCTTGAGAGGACGAGTATCTCAGTTTTCGCAACACTGATTTTCATTCCAGCCATGTAGCCCTCGGTATCAAACCCTATCAAGTGCAAGCTAGAGATGACCTTCTGTCAAGTTAAGTAACAACATTTCATCTGCAAATTCTAGCCGACTGATTTTACACCTGCCAGTCATGACACCACTTCCAACCCGGCCGGGCATGCCAATCCTGTTCATGAAAATAATGAACAGGAGAAGTGACAGTACGCACCCTTGGCAGAGTCCAACTCACACATTGAATGGTTTCGATTTAGCCTGATATATCCAAACACAAATACTCAGGCATTCATAGAAAGACATCAGGGCAGCAAGAAGCTCCACTCTGTCATCTTGACAATTTTACTCGCCTTACATTTCATTATGCTGACATTGATAGTGACAGTTTTGAAATTGGTTATCAGACAAGCAGTGGATATTTGGCTCTGAAAGGATGAATGTGGTCATTTGTTAATTTAAACGGTTCTTACATATGGCTAGATGTTTCTACTTAGCCACCCCACTACTGTGCCCTCAATCAACTTGACTACCGTTAGGCCTGTTTATGCAGCTAGGTGTTTTCATTAAATTGCTACAATACTGTTCACAGTTTTGACATGGTTTTACTGGATGAATGAATACCCTTCTGATAAAGAACCACTTAACAGCATAGACTGCATTTATCATGCCACAAGCACTTGACAGGACTCTGTCATTTTTTTTATTCAAAGTTACTGCTCTCCTAGACATGTTGCCTTTGTGGTGCCTTACAGAAAACATATCTCTGTGTATTGTTTTAAAATTTGGAGTTATTGCGCTGTATTGACATTCTACTAGTCTACAATGCAAGATGGCAAGATGGGGAGAGGGGCAATATAAGTTAGAGGAGATGGTTGGAAGTGGTTGTGGGTGATGGCAAAGGGAGGATATCCTGATTTGCTTGTGGAAGGAAATTGGTTGAAAAGTGTAGGTTGGTAGGATGGGGATAATGGTTGGTGATTACAATAGTTGTTGGGGTGATGTGGGAAGTTGTGGTTTGGAGGAGTTAGGGTGGGACATCTGCATATGTCCTGCAGCTTGGTATTTCAACAAAGATCAACAGCATATACCAAATTTAAAAATAAACTATGGGCTTCATCCAGTCCAGTTGATGTCATCTTGGAGTATCGGACGATGATTATGGTGGTGGTGTGTCTGACCCTCATTTCTAATTACATCAATTCATATTTTTAATATTAACCTTTTACATAGGCACAAGGCCAGCAATTTGGGGGAAATGAAATAACTGATTATATTGATTTCAGTGATTAACTAATTCTTGGACTCAGGAAAGGTGAAAGCCAAAATTGATCAGGGGCCGAGTTTGAACTGTGATCATAAGAGAAGTGTAACTAAATATCGCCAGGTATTTAGTCCAATGTTCTAATGTTTCTACAGCAAGGAAGTTCTTATATCTGTGAATTAGTATAATAACATATTAACATATGTTTGGTTGAGGATATACCTCAGTGACATTTACTTCAGTTACATATGTGATGTTCTTACACTTACTACGTAAATATACATACATACACCTGCCTGCTAACCTATATATATATATATAATATATATATAAATTATATATATAATCATCATCATCATCATCATCATCATCATCATCCTCGTTTAGCGTCCACTTTCCACGCTATATAAATTATATATATAAATTATATATAATATATATATAAATTATATATATATATATATATATATATATATATATGGAGGCACATGGCTTAGTGGTTAGAGCATTGGCCTTGCAATCGAAAGGTTGTGAGGGGCATCCAGCTGTAGAAATCAAGCCAGAATCACGTCCCGTCCCACCCTTGCAAGCGGACGTAAAATGATGATGATGATGAAAAAAAATATAATATATATATATATGTGTGTGTGTGTATTTGTGTAGTCTGACTGAATTTCTGTCTCCCCCTCTCTCCTCCTCTCTCTTTGCTTCTTCACAATTACAACTTAGTCAGTTATAGTGTTATTTTATGGCCTTTATTGTTCATTTAATGAATAGTATGCTGAACATTACTATTATTTTTTTTTTATTATTCTAATTAAATAAATAGCTAATGTCTCTGTCAGATGAAATGAGTAATGTATCATAACTATCAAAATAACTCGACAGTATTCTGTAGTGAGAACATTTGTGATAGGTACAAAAAAATATGTGGATTTAAATAAGAATATGTAAGTGATTTAAGCTGGATTCTTCCAGAGTGTGATAAATTATTCAGTTTTTCATGATCTCAATCAAATTAAGCCACTTGTCAAACAATTATAATTTATTCTTTTGTAATTTGGTTTCAGTGGTGTTTTTGTTAAATTTTATTTTTAGTTTAAACATTTTTTGTTGTTTTATTTGCTAGTGGTTCTATTTAGAAATAATGACTGCACACATTGTTTAAAGTGTATTTGATTCAGATTTTAATATATTTATGTTTAGATTTATAGTAAAATAGAAAGAAGTTGGCTAGAAGTTTTTCAAACTGTTTGGCAGAGTTATTTCTGGCAACTACCTCACTCTGGCAATAACACTATTGTAGTTAATGTTTAGGAGGAAGGTGATTCTTGTCTGTTGCCTATCCTCCTCTAACCAGGTTACTCTGTTGACATGTAACAATATCCTGCTGCTCTTCAAAATAGGTCAGCTTGTGTGGACAACTGTCTCTTATATATGCTGTCATTAGTTTAACTGGTCAATATCAAATCAAGGAACACATCACTTTACTTTGATTTCTTCCGTTTACTTTCATGGAATCTGACGACGATGGTTTCTTTACCTTTGCTGAAATGATTAACAAGTAAATTATAGACCACCTAGCAGATGAATGTATGTCATAGATATTTGGCTATTTTATACTTTGTCATGGGAACCTTCTTACAGCTTTATATTCAGTTTGAACATTCAGGTTAGTTGAGAGTATTGTGTATCTGAAATTCGTGTTTTTATTATCTACGCCTTCCCTCTAGTTTCATGTCAAATTAATTGTTATACTCAATCCTGAATATATTTAACTATCGTTCCATAACATGACTATTTGATAACGTGTTTATTGTGTGTACATGTGTTTAAATATATATATGTATGTATATATGTATATCATTGTCGTTTCAACGCCCGCTTTCCCTATATATATATATATATATATATATATATATATATATATATATATATATATATATATACATCGAAAGTTATATTTAAATTGTTGGGTTAACAACGAGTAAATATTTATAACTGATATAAAAGCACTCAACAAGTATTTGGAGTATATTTATGATATTAAATAAATGGAAACTATATTTATAAAACCATATTTATTTCGTTATATATATTTCAGGGATATCATATTAACAATATGTTATGCCATCTTCAGACAAAATACAATATAAACAGTCTTATAAATAAATAGATACGACATACCTTTCAATCACCTTGCATTTGGGAGGTTGATTTGGCAGTTGATTTATATATATATATATATATATATATTTGGGTTGATTTATATATATATATATATATCAATGATATGAATAAATGGAAACTATATTTATAAAACCATATTTATTCTATCATATATATTTCAAGGGTACCAAAACTTTGGTGCGCACTCATCAGATAAAATACAAAGTTTGTTTTATAAATATTGACATATCTAGTTTAAAGTGCTCAACATTAAAGGAGCTATTTATAAGCAAAGGGATATTTAATTTGTTGGTAATTCAACAAATATATTTATAACAGATTCGAATCTGTTATAAATATATTTTAATTAAATATCCCTTTGATTATATATACACACACAATATATGTGTAAATATATATACATGCATACACACACACACACACACACACACACATACACACACATAGAGAGAGAGGGGGGGTCCGAGCGGGGAGGGCGGAAGGTGAGGTGTGTGTGTATGCGTGGATGTAAGTGTGAGAGTCTGGGGGAGAGCAGAAATGCGTGCTTGTGGGTTTTAAAAAACCATTGCGTATGTTGGGATGGTGTGAGATATATATATATATATATTTATATTTATTTATATTTCTCTTAATAAATAAATAAACAGATAAAATAAAAATGGCGTAGGCATACAATACAACAGGAGGAAACATAATAGTACCACTGATGATGTTGCAGATGTGCAACGAAAGAACTTTGTTAGACTATATATATGTATTTATATCTGTATTTTTTACCGTTGGTCAATCAATGATAAACACTGATTGCCGGATGAATTAACTATGGAGATATAAAATATGCAGAAGCGAAAACCAACCAAACAGTGAGTGTGTTCCATTGTTATATATATATATATATATATATATATATATATATATATATATATATATATATATATATATATATATATATAAGCAAAAGGGGTATTCAATTTGTTGGTAATTCAACAAATATAAATGTTTATAACTGATTCAGAACACTCGACAAGTTTTCTGGAGTCATCATCACCGTTTTACGTCCGTTCTTCCACGCTAGCATGGGTTAGACGGGTTGTCCTGTTGTGGGCAGTGTCTGGTCGGCTGACCATGCCTTGCTCATACAGGAACTGATTTGGCTTGATTTCTACAGCTGGATGCCCTTCCTAACACCAACCTCATTTACAGTGAGTGTTGGGTGCTTTTTCGTGGCGCCTACACGTCCACTTTACAGTGTGGGCTGGGTGCTTTTTTGCCGTGGCACCTCCACGACCACCTTGCGGTGTGGGGGGGGGGGGGCATATTGTCTATATGCTTCAGCTTGTACCCATGGGAGGTCGGGTACTCTGTATTACTGCGTGACGCCAGTATAATATTCAATGATATTAAATAAATGGAAACTATATTTATAAAACCATATTTATTCTATTATATATATTTCAAGGGTACCAACACTTTGGTACACTTTCATCAGATAAAATACAGTTTGTTTTATAAATTTTGACATAACCAAGAAAAGATACCTTAACTGTATATATATATAGGGAAACTAGATTTAATCAATAAAAACCAATTACGAACGTTTCACAGATGATTGGCTCGAGGTTCTTATTTGAGTTTTAACTACTGAATAACCTGAATTTATATATATATATATATATATGGGAGAGAGATGGGTGGGAGGACTGAACAATGGAGGATATAGTAACTTGTGAAAGTCTTATCATTTTATCTTAGTGCCATTGTTTTTTCTCTAGTAGACAGAATCTTCTCAGTGATAGAATTATTTCACAAGAGAAGATGATTATTTTGCCTGAGGAAGTGGTTCATTTATTTTTAACAACCCCACATTTTCTATCACAATTGATAGAACTATTTAAATGACACCCTACATCTTGGCAACTTCTACCTGTAAATGTTCCCCTTCTCTCATCTATCTACTATACTGGACTGATAAGTTGTAACCACAGGATAAAACATATATATTGTACATTGTATTTTTAGGGTGTTTTGTGACTGTCAGAAGTGATTTTTTGTCTACAATAGAGGATAAAACATATCTTTATATATTGTACATTGTATTTTTAGGGTGTTTTGTGACTGTCAGAAGTGATTTTTTGTCTACAATAGAGGATAAAACATATCTATATATATTGTACATTGTATTTTTAGGGTGTTTTGTGACTGTCAGAAGTGATTTTTTGTCTACAATAGAGGATAAAACATATCTATATATATTGTACATTGTATTTTTAGGGTGTTTTGTGACTGTCAGAAGTGATCCCTTGTCTACAATAGAAAGTATTTTGCGTGCACACCCACACATGTATCACTGCTGGTTTTACACATGGATGAGTTCATTTGTTTAAAGATTTATAGTGTTGATAGTATTGTTTGATTGTTTGTATATATGTGTATATATATATTTATATATATATATATATATACTTTTTCTTATTTGCTAAACCTTGATTATATATATATATATATATATATATAATCAAGGTTTAGCAAATAAGAAAAAGTTTCAAAATAAATTTCAATCTGTTGACTTATACTCTGTTATATATATATATGAAAAATTTGTGACCTCGAACTGCAGGAGCTCAGCTGGCAGGGTTCCACATTTTTCATATCCCCCACTCTACTACCACAAGTATCGAGTACTCTGGTGAGTAATGGTCTAACTGGTCTTTACTGCATCCATTCTGATATTGAGTAGGGGATATGAAAAATTCGGGACCCTGCCATTCGAGGTCACAAATTTTTCATATATATATATTTTTTCTAAGGCGGGTAAAATTCCCGAGATCCATGGACAAGTTCTCTCCAGCGGTCTCTGTCCCTCATTATCACTGCCATGTCCTGCGTCTCCAATAGACCAGTGTCTGTCCTTAGGGCATCAACATACGTTAACCTTGGTCTTCCTCTTCTAGTGTGTCCATGTAGGGGCTCCCAAAGGAGCACTGAGTGCAATGTCAAATATATATATATAATGGAGTATAAGTCAACAGGTTAGAATTTACTTCATTTATTCATTAGCACTGCTATATATATTTCAATGATAACTCTTGTTATAAAATATATATAACAGTGATTATGAATAAAGGAAGTAAATTCTAGCTTGTTGACTTGTACTCCATTATTATAATTATACTCCGTTGGATTGGCAGTATCGGCAGTATCGGTAGAGGGTCGGACGTCATGCTTTGCAGCAAAGAGATACGCCCTTTATGGTCTGAGTTCAAATCCCGCCGAGGTTAACTTTGCCTTTCATTCTTACGGGGTCGATAAAATAAAGTACCAGTAATGCACTGGGATAATTGCTGGCCTTGTGCCAAAAGTAGAAACAATTATAATTATACCCCGTTGAGTGCTGTATCCTGTATACAGTGGTGTTGGTGATTAACTAACACATATTTTACCACATATATATATATATATGTATGTATATATATATATGGGTGTTGTCAATTTGAGATCCGAACTTCAACCATTTTGTTTTCACTCCTCAGAGTTGGATAAACATGTTAACTTTTAACATCCTATGCCACATGATATCACATTAAAAACTATATTCTAATGGTGCAAACTTTCACAACATTCTGTTCCCTTTTAAAGATACTATAAACATTTGAATTAACAAACCCATTTTTAGATAATTTCTTCGGAATCATTACAGGATGTTAAGAATTAAGTACCAGCAATATCCTTCCAATTGTATAAACATCCATTTCTATAAAACTTTCACCTCATAGGACTGAAACAAACTATTTTTAGAGATTTTGCTGCTATTGTTTTCAAAATGTATTCATAGCTTAATCAAAGATGTGGACTGGCCATGCAGGCATGTGAACAATGCTTAGTAGGCTGCTGGGCTGATTAAAGTAAAACAGCTGAAAAACATATTAATGATAGGTGAAGGATGCTAAGGCTGGTTTTAAGACCCAATCTGCTTCTGCCTCCTTATCATCATCATCATCACCACCACAATTTTACATCCGTTTTCCCATGTTAACATAAATTGGATAAGTCTTTACAGACCATGTCAGTGTTTATTTGGAGCTACTGTCCTTCTAGTCAAGTCAGAGGGGGGGGGGGGGGGGGGGGGATGTCATGCTTACATATGTTCAAGATTTGACATGGTTTCTACAACTGGATGCTCTTCCTAGTACCAACCACAGAGTAGACTGGAGTATACAGAGTATACAACACAAGGGAGGCAGGTTGTCATATTTTGAGCACAACTTAAGAGACTTCTCAACGACTTTTTGGCATTAGATTAAATGATGAATTAAAAGCAAACTACATTTCAGTTACAAATAAATCAGAGTGGTTGTTTGGCAGACGTGTTACTGGCCTTGTGCCTAAATTTGAAACAATTAAGGTCAATGAAGTTAAAAAGAAAATTTGATCTGAATTTCTGAACTATCTTCAATTTGGTATTTGTGCCAACCCTTACCCATGGTCATGAATCATGGGTAATGACTGAAATAATATGATTGCAAATGCAAGAGGCCGAAATGCGGTTCCTCCAAAGAGTCTTTGGAGTAACGTTACTTGATATAGTGCATAGTTCAAAGATGAGAGAGTCGCTCCAGTAGAGCTGCTACTTCTCCAAATTGGGAGATCACAGCTCTGATACTATGAGCATGTGGTTAGAATGTCTCAGGAAAGAATCGTTGGGTAGTTTTACAGGCAAAACCAATCAGCAGGAGACCCAGGTGTATATCCCGAGAAAGATAGTTGGATAATATCCATGAGCTTGGCTGATCTTGCTTGGGGATCCAGCTGGATCAGTTGGAAACATTTGCTTCGAACAGGACCTGCTGGAAGGAGTGTTTGAGAACTCCACCCCATGACCCACTCAGGAATAAATGGGTGAAGAAGAAGAAGAAGAAGAAGAAGATTTCTGAAATGAGGAATTATAAATAGGATAAATAATTGTTTCTACTTTAGGCACAAGGCCAGCAAATACCCAGTGCATTACTGGTACTTTTATTTTATCGACTCCGTAAGGATGAAAGGCAAAGTCAACCTCAGCGGGATTTGAACTCAGATCGTAAAGGGACGTAACTATGCTGGAAAGCATGGCGTCCGACCCTCTACCGATACTGCCAATCCACTGCCCTTAAATAAATAGGATAAATAATAGACCAGAAACACACTAGGCAGAAGGGTTACTGTACCAACCCTGTGCATGCATTTTATAGACACATAGGCTTGTTTTTGTTTTGAACTGTTTCAGCTTCACATCTGAAAAGAAGGTCATAGCCCTGATATATCATGCTAAAATACACTGGATACATCATTACTTTGTTTCGTTTTATTTGTCATATCTGCCCTTGTATTTTTCTACCTCATTGTACTGACTTTTTTGAAAATTATCAGTATTTTACTACATATCTCACGATGCTTTGTATTAACTACACTATTCCATTCTTATCATAAAATGATTTTTTATTTAAGATTAGTTAGATCAGTGTCTTTATTTTGTTTGTTATATAATCCTGTTTCGTTCTATGCTGTAGTTTGAATAAGGTTACAGTTCTAAATTCCAAGATCATGACCAAATATGACAGAAGGATGGTCATTATAGCTGAAATGTAATTATAATAACTAAGATAGTAATAATAAATAATTAGGCTCCGTACACATATTATGAAAAGTAGTTTTAATGCCACACCAAAAAACAACACTGCACATAGCCAAAGCACACAGAGTTGTGTACTCTAATGCTGTAACAACATGCAATATAAATAAGATTAATAATAATAATAATTGTTTCTACTTTTGGCACAAGGCCAGCAATTATCCGAGTGCATTACTGGTACTTTATTTTATCGACCCCATAAGGATGAAAGGCAAAGTTAACCTCGGCAGGATTTGAACTCAGACCGTAAAGGGCCGTAACTCTATGCTGCAGAGCATGGCGTCCAACCCTCTACTGATACTGTAATAATGGTTTATGATTTAGGCACAAGGACAACAATTTTAGGGGAGGGGAAAGTCAATTATATTGACCCCGGTGCATTACTTGTGCTTTATTTTATCGACCCTGTAAAGATGAAAGGCAAAACTAACTTTGGCAGGATTTGAATTCAGAACATAAAATTCTATGCTGCAAAGCATGGTGTCTGACGCTCTACCGATTCTGCCAATCCACTGCCCTACTACTACTGCTAATAATAATAATTGTTTCTACTTTTGGCACAAGGCCAGTACATTACTGGTACTTTATTTTATCGACCCCCGTAAGGATGAAAGGCAAAGTTAACCTCGGCGGGATTTGAACTCAGATCGTAAAGGGACGTAACTATGCTGGAAAGCATGTCTGACCCTCTACCAATACTGCTAATTCACCGTAATAATGCTTTCTGATTTAGACACAAAGCCAACAATTTGTGGGCTGGGGCAAGATCATTACATTGACCCCGGTATCTGACTAGTACTTTATTTTATTGACCCCAAAAGGATGAAAGGCAAAGTAGACCTTGGTGGGATTTGAACTCAGGACGTAAGGAGCCGAGTTAAATGGTGCAAAGCATTCTTTCCGATACTAACATTTCTGTCTATCCACCGCCCTTATAATAATAATAATATCAATAATAGTAATAATTGATGTATCAATCGCAACTGATGACAACATTCCTACCAAGGAAATGGAGAAACTATCCAAATATAAAGATCTAGAGATAGAAATAATCTGAATGTGGATGATGAAGACAGCAACAATACCTATAGTAATAGAGGCTCTGGGAATGATAAAAAAAGCATGCAGACAGACATCACCAAAACTCCAGGACTCACAAATATATACAGCATACAGAAACTAGCACTACTAGGTACTGCACACATACTACGAGGAGTACTCTCAATACAATAGAACAAACATCACCAAAACCCACACTGCACATACCCAGGGCACACATAGCTGCACTCTGTAATACAGTGATAATGTGCAAAATAATAATAATAATGATGATAATAAAATTTCAGTTAGATAATCTTGTAACTATAATGCACATGCTAGTAACAGAAATTTACCTCAAATGAAAATCAAAATTACACTTTATTTGTATTGTAATTGAAAAAAAAAAGAGAAAATACATTTCTCCTGTGGGTAAATTTTCTAAGAAGAAATATTGATTTGTTTCAGATAAGCTCAATGATTATGAAGAACTACAACGAGCTGCTAAAGAAAGAGAAGATATCTGGCAGAAATATGACAAGGTAGAGTTTTTAAAATTGTAAAACTTTCTTTGATTTATTAAAAAATAATAATTTAATCTCCCAAACTGATGAAGTTAAACTGGCTGATGTTCATCTGGTAGATGTGTAGCATATTAAAACTAGGATTTTTTTCAACACGCTGACACATATGTATATATGTATGTGCGTGTGTGTACATATATATATATATTTATATGTATGAGCATATAAATATGTGTGTGCTTGTGTGTATATATATATATTTATATGTATGAGCATATAAATATGTGTGTGCTTGTGTGTGTATATATATATATATATATTTATATGTATGAGCATATAAATATGTGTGTGTGTGTGTATATATATATTTATATGTATGAGCATATAAATATGTGTGCGTGTGTGTATGTATATATATATTTATATGTATGAGCATATAAATATGAACGCACAAATACAATCACAGACATATATTCACACAAACACACATACACATACATTTACACAAACACTCACATACATTCACACACTGTAGCAAATGGAACGCTAGCTGTTGTTTTGCTATAGTTTTTTCAACATCCTCTTCCTCACACAAACACACACATTGTGTGACAGATGGATGCTGCTCAAATTTATATGTAGATGACTGATGTTCATCTGGTAGTTGTGTAGTTCATTTATTTATTTAACTCTTGTGAGTACAACATGGCTAAATGGTTAAGAAGTTTGCTTCACAATCATTAGGTCCTGGGTTCAGTCCAACTGCTTGATATCTTGGGGAATGGTCATTTACCATAGCCACTGTTTGACCCAAGCCTAGTGATTGAAATTGGGTAGCCAGAAACTGTTAGAATGGACAGTATCTGTTGTTCAAAGAACAAATCATGTCACTGTGCCATGCTGAATCTCTCTGAGAAAGGTACACATGTCTGTGGAATGTTCAGCCACTTACATGTAATTTCATGAGCAGGCTGTTCCATTGATCAATCGTCAAAACCAACAGAGGTCTATTCCATTATTTAACTCTTAATATCCTGTACTATATGAAACCACATTAGCAAGACATTCTCGAAAAGTACAAAACACCGTCATTATAACTGAATCACATTAAAAATGATGTTACTTTAGTTTACTACAAATTTTTACAATGATCTGCCTATTAGTAAAAATACTGTAAACATTTGAATTAACAAACCTGTTTTTAGATATTTATTAAATCATTAAAGAAGGTGGCTGCTATTAATATTTGCAGGCTCTCTGTTAGAATGTTGTTCATATAGTTGGTTTTTAGTATGAATAACTGAAGGTTGATGTCCAAGACAAAAGCATGAACTAGGGTGCAATATTAGTATATCTATGTAAAATAGGGGATTGAACAAAGTACTAAAAGATAAGACACAATAGGTGATACAAAGCAGAAAGACAAGTGTGCATTGGTAGGGGTGGATAGGTGTGTAGCTAGCTAATTCATGAGGAAAAAATAGATCTGAGCTTGTTGTTTAAATGTTGTGAGTGAATCGAAAACTGTAAAGGTTTGGCGATATTTTTGGGATGCGGCAATATGCCAGATATGTGAACAGTACTCCAATGTAATCTTATTTAAAATCAACAGCTAATCAAGGTTAAATAATTTTCTGGCTCTAAAGAGAAAACCTGTTTTTTGGTATTTAGTTTTGGCATATTATATATATGATGTCACCATAAAGTGGTCATCAGAAATTATGGGACTTGGTATTTTTTTTTACATATTTGGGGTGGGCTGGGAATTTAGTTTTGTATTGTTTATGTGTAGAAGGATCCAGATACTAAACAATGTGATTGTCTTCAGTGTGTCTCTGTTTATAGAAACAGTGCACATCTAGCAAGCAGTGTCTAGAAGGTGTGTGGAAAGTTAAGATCCAATGGTTAGAATCATCTACATAGAAGTTGTTAAAAGTGACAGTATGTAGGATGATAATACAGAGAGGGTAGAGTTTAAGGGACATAACCAAATCTTATGGTAGAATGTTATCATTATTAAGTTAATGTTTTGAAGATAACTTAAGAAAGGCTCTTATGTAAAATTACGATGAAAGATTTTTAGATAAATATAAACAGCTTAAAATCAACAGTTTTGTGTCCGTAGAATCACAGATGGTATCAAAAGAATTAAAGTTTGAAGAGTGATTGATAAACTTAGAATAATGAAAGAGGGTGACTGAATCAAAATAACTGGAAGTATTTCATCATTATCACTGTCTATTTCTATCAATGTCTATTTCCCATACTTGCATCTTGTCCATATGCTCCATTTTTGGCTTGGTTTTCTATGATTGGATGTCTTTCCTAATACCAACCACCTTACTGGGTGATAGGTTGTGTCACTGAATAGGATTTGTTGCTGAAACCTATATGAGAGAAATGAGCAGTGGGGATTGTATGTATGTGCAGACACTACTACTTTCGGATCACAGTTGGAATATATGAAGTATAGCTTACAGAAGGGTTAGAAATAGAGGATGAGAGATTTGTGTGTCAGAGACAATGATATTTGTGGTTTGTGTGTTAACTCTTTTGTGACTGAATTTTTAATAAGACTGGTTTTCTAAAGATTTCAAGTAATTTTAAAAATTGGATGGATTTAGTAAAGTAAAGACCCGCCTTGCCTAAGTACAAAGCGAAACCTACAGTCAGTAGGCACCTCTAACAAAAATACACCCCCGTCCCACTACCCCCACCCCATCCACACCACCCCTTTCAATGTAAAGTTATGTTGGTACCACAACATCCAGGCCGAATCAAATGAGGTCGTGTAGGTGTCACGACAAAAAAAAACACAGTCTACGCTGTAATGTGGCCGTGTAGGTAACCCGGTAAAAACCTCCCAGTCCACACTGTAAACGTGGTTGGTGTTAGGAAGGGCATCCAGCCGTAGAAAACCCGCCAAACAGTCCTATACGAGCAAGTCAACCAATCTTGCCTCAAGTGGGAAAACTCCCGTTCAAACCCATGCAAGCGTAGAAGATGGACGTTAAATGATGATGATGATGATGATGAACTAACCTTCTTATTAATAAGTTGGTATTTAGGGAAGTGGATTAGTAATGCAACTTACTTTATTATTAAATTGATATTTAGGGCAGTGGATTAGTAATGTAACTAACCTTCTTAGTAAATTGGTGTTTAGTGTGGTGGATTAGTAGAATGTCAGACAAAATACTTTGTAGTATTTAGTTATTACTTTCTATGTTGTGAGTTCAAATCCTGCCATGGTCCTTTTTAGCTTTCGTCCTTTCAGGGCTGATAAAATAAAGTACCAGTCAAGTACTGGCATGGATATAATTATCCCCCACCTCCCCAAATTGCTGGCTTTTTGCCAATGTTAAAAGGAATTATTAAGTTGATGTTTGGAACATAACTTTTTAAAAAAGGGTCCTTCTTAAAATTATACGTAAATTCTTTAAAACAAACAGTTTTGCATCATAGAACCAGGAGTGGTTTAAGGCAGTTGAATGTTAGAAAGCTTTATGGATAGGGTCCAGTTTTTGCCCCATCCTTGCAGGGTTGTATATTAAGTAGATGGTGTGTGGGTAGGTGATGTTAAATAGAAGGGGGTGCAAGTAATGGAGAAAATACAACATAGTCTGTGGGCCTTAATAAGTAGGGATTGAAGAAAGTGTTTAGTGAGGAGAGGGGTACTGCAATAGTGGAGGCTATGAAATAGTACTACACAGTTAACTTGCTAGTTAAGTCTTTCATGATCATATTTCTAATGAAGCACTATATTTCAATTAATTAACGAAGAATTTAGATGGATCAACTAAAATCATTAATTATTCAATTTCTAGGATAAATAACTTAACATATGGTTCTTATATAAAATTATTGGAAGACTTAATTTTAATAGGAACTATTTCAAATGAATGGTTTTACTTCATAGAATCAAGGGCAGTTTAGTGTGATAAAGGTTAAGGTGAAGGGACAGCAGTTTAAGGACCAGGGTTATTATATTAGGTACATGGTTATTATAGCAGTAATAGGGACCAGGGTTATTATAGCAGTAATAGGGACCAGGATTACTATAGCAGTAGAAGGGGTCAGAGTTAGTATAGCAGTAGAAGGGACGGAGGTATTATAGCAGCAATAGGGACAGGGATATTATAGCAGTAATAGAGACCAGGGTGATTATAGCAGCTTAAGGGACAGGGTTAATATAGCAGTAGATTGGAACAGGTTATTATAGCAGTAGAGGGGACCAGGGCTATTATAGCAGTAGAGGGGACCAGAGTGATTATAGCAACAATAAAGGACCAGGGTTATTATAGCAATAGTGGTGTGTTGCTGAGGGGATTTTTTTTCAATTAGCAAAGCAACCGTTGTGGTTTGTGTGTTAGACATCTGAGTAATGTAATAATTAATTAACTATACAATAATGACCTCAGCTAAAGTCATTGAAATATTTCAGTTGAGAACAACATATAAAAACAACAACCCTATTTGATGTATCTTTTCTTTTTCTAATTTGAGTTAGTGTTAGTGTGGAATTATGAAGTAGGTATTATACTTTGGAGTGGGGAAAATAGGTTCAATCTTATCTGAGCAATGGTAGCTTTGTTTTTCTCCACCCATTTATTCCTTGGCGGGTCATGGGGATGCACCCCTGACATGACTTCCAGCAGCTCCTATCAAAAATAATTGTCTTCAGTTGTGCCAGGTGGATCCTCAAGTGAGACCAACTGAGATTATGAATGTTATCCAACTATTTTGCTCAAGGTTTACCTCTGGGTTTTCTGCCAGTTGGTTTTGTCTATAAAATCTGTCAAGTGAATTTTTCCTGAGTCATTCTAACCACATGTCTGTATTTCATATATTCCAACTGTGATCTGGAAGTAGTAGTATCTCCACATGCATAGGATCCCCACTAAACTATATATATATATATATATATATATAATAATGATAGTAATAAACAAAAGCTATATATTTCGAAGATGCAAAGTTTTATGTATAACATAAAGCAAAACATGTTCTCCTCAGACAAAATATATAGAAAATGTATAATTATTTCCTGATATGCTGGTAGACAAACGAACTGGACAGATCGATGACCACAGGCATATGACTAGGGGAAAAAAAAATATATATATATATATAGCTTACTAATAATCCAATTTCGGACATTAAGGATTAAAGGATTCTCTTTCTATGTAGTTAAAAGTTTTCATGTAATTCTGCTAGAATTTGAATTTTATTACAGAGTTAAATCTATATTTTAGGGTAGAGAAGAAGGGGCTGAAATTGAACCATGGGAAGATCCTGAATTTTCTGTCTATCACGTTACCGACCGCTATGGATTTATCCAGTAAGTATATAGTTTGTGTTCTTGTAGTTTTACTGAAGCATTCTCAAATAACAACTTGAAAACAAAATAAATTTGTTATATGGTTCTTATGTGTGTGTTTATATATATATATGTGTGTGTGGGTATGTCAAGGCGGTGAACTAGCAATCGTTAGGGGTGTTGCATTAAAAATGCCTCAGTATTTGTTCCAGCTCACTGTGTTCTGAGTTCAAGTCCTGCAATGGTCAACTTTGCCTTTTTATCCTTTCAAATTGGAAGAAATATGCTGTGTTCCAACATGGAGCAGGATGGGCTCCACTAGGTTTAAAATTGAAATACCCCAACATGTCATGTGTCAAGACGGTGCTCCTATACCCCAAGCATTGTTTGGTGTTGTGCAATTTGTTGACCATGTGGTTATAGAGAAACTGTGTTTTGTAGAGTTGAAAAGCCCAGATATTTACCTATTCAATTTTTCTTTTTCAGTGAGCATCGTCTACCACCGACATCTAATTCTGAAGTAAAGGTAAGTGACCAGTAGATGCTAATCTTTAAGGTTATTTCAACTCAAAATCATTCAAAGCCTTTTTTTGACAGGAGCACAATCTGTCATCTGGTGGTCGTTAAGAAAACTACATGAGAGTAGTGCAAACCCTGTCAGCAAAGTGAGGGTAGGCAATGAGTTTAGTGAGGAATATAATGTTGAGATAGATGTTTATCACAGCTTGGTCCACAGCCTACCCCTGTTTATTGTTGTTGTCCAGGCTATAACAAAGAATTTAAGACCATACTCTCCTGTATGTTGATAACCTTAGACCTACATATAACTGAATCTTTGGAAGTTTTGGAGAAGAAATACCAAGCATAGAAAAAATATCTAGAATTGTCTTAGCCAAAACTGAAATCTTAGCAATTAAGAAAGAAGACAAGAACATGCTACCATCTAGAAAATGGCACTGCTCAGTCTGCAGAAAAGGAGTAGGTAGGAACTTTATGCAGTGCATACAGTGTAAACTTTAGGTGCATAAGAGATGTAGTGGGATCACAGGAATGCTACCAGAGAAAAGATTTTATCCAGCTGCCATTGGTCACTCCATTTTATGCTCTACTAAAGTACACCATTTGTGTTCCTTATGCAGTCTGAGCAAAATGAAAATAGCTTCAAATGTATGAAGCTGGCAAATTGGCAGTTGTTAGAATGTCAGATAGAATGTTTTGTGGTATTCTTTTTGTCTATCTCTGCTCTAAGTTGATAGACTTTGTCTTTCATCTTTTCAAGGTTGATATAAAATGTACCAGTCTAATATTGGGGTCAATTCTTCCTCTGTATCTCTTTCTTACTTCCTCTTTAACACTCATTCATTCATTCTCTCCCTCTCTTCCGGAAGAAATTATCTGTGTTCAGACCTGTCTCTACCAGGTTTAAAATGCTGAAGACATCACTGCAGCATCTCCATGACTCCATCAGGAGTAACAGGTCCATAAATAAATTTAGTGAAATATTCTACCAGCTTTAATGAGATACAGTTTCACTTCTTTCACATAGTAAAAGTTATTGCCATTTTCATACTGTATGATTTAAAATGAAAACGTTTACATGATCATGCAATTCTTTAATTTATTGTTTTTTTTTTTTTTTAGCTGAGGCAACAAGAATATGAGAGAAGCCAAAAATGGATAAAAATGTTGAGAAGCTGGGACAAATATTATGGCGGAGAAAAGGTAGATTTAAATGTGTTCTCGTTATTTATTTATTGAAATCTCCATTTCTGTCCAACCACAAAAACATTTTCAGAGTTTGAATTTAACTGTGCAGTTGATTTTAATAATTGTTGTTAAATGCTAAATGATTATTAACAATTAACATTCCTAGGGTGGTAGATTGGCAGAATTGGTAGAGTGTCAGATAAAAGGCCATTGCAGTATTTGCTTTGGCTCTTTGTTTAATTCTTTAACATTTACATTACTCTATATATGCTATGGTATTTTTGTGGTAAAGGCTTATCTTACATAATTATCTCACATAATATCAAATCTATGAGATTTTGATGTTATTTATTTTGAGAACAATTCTTTAACGTCAGTACGAACAGCCAGTTTTCATCCTTCCAGAGTTGATAAATACAAACCTTTTGTTAAATATTACAAATACCATTTTAATAAAGAGATAAATAATTATTTTAGTAAATCCATCCAAATTTTTTATTAACCCTTTAGTATTTAAACCAGCTGTATCCAACCAGAATTCTCTCACCTGTTTCTGTTCAAACTGGCTGTAACTGGCCACTCATATTGATGTTAAGGTATTGTTCTCAAAATAAATAATATCAAAATCTCATAGATTCAGTATTATGTGATTTTACTGCAAAAATATAATAGTAAAATATAGATTAATGTAAATGCTAAAGAGTTTATTAATTCAAATATGGAGTAGTTCATTATATATATATATACGGTCTGAATTCAAATCCCGCCGAGGTTAACTTTGCCTTTCATCCTTACGGGGTCGATAAAATAAAGTACCAGTAATGTACTGGGTTATTGCTGGCCTTGTGCCAAAAGTAGAAACAATTATATATATATATATATATGGTAATGATATATATATATGTGGTAATTATATATATATATATGGTAATGAGAAGGCGTGTGGCTGAATGGTTAGAGAATTGGATTCACAATCTTGAGGCTGTGAGTTCGATTCCTGGACCGGGCGATGCATTATGTCCTTGGGCAAGACACTTTATTTCACGTTGCTCCTTCTACCTGGAGTTGCGACCGATAGATAGTACTAGCAACTGGAAAGACCAACGGAAACATTGTTTCCTCGGTCCGATTTGACGAAAGTCGATCGAAAAGATATGGTAATGAAAAGATTATCATTTTAAGATGAATTATAACTTAATTTTCTGTTTATTTTAAATCATTTTAATTATTTTCTAGATGACACGCCGGGTATATAAAGGTATCCCCGAGAGAATGCGTGGAATTGTCTGGGCACGACTTCTTGATGTAAAGAAAGTAAAATCAGAACAAGAAGGAATCTATGAGGTTGGTAATTATGAATTAGTGGAACAATGTCATCAATAATGATGGCATTAGCATTAAATGTATTTCATCTTTGGAGTCTGGGATTTATATGTTATATGACCCAGGATTACTGGATATATGAACTATCATACAAAATGGGAAATTTGTGTTTTGATAAATTTATGGTTTACATAAGATAAACTCAATAGTTGAGGTTGGTTACTGATGTGTAAAAGTGATTAAAAATTAAAATGATATTTTAATAATTTATTTCTAGGATATATGTACAAATTATTTCAGCATGTCACATACAGGAATAAATATATATTGTAACATTGTATGGTAAGCTCTAATCACCTGGGCAGAGGTGGTTAAAGCTGATCTCAAAATGCTGTACCTCACCAAGATGACGAAGGAACAGTGAGTGGAAAGAGCATCCAACTCATGCAAGCACAGAAAAGTGAATGTAAAATAATGATGGTGATAAGTGAGGTTGGCTTAAGACAAGAAAGCTGATGTTGAAGATGGTTATTAGAAGCATTATAAAGCAGCAAATTGACAGAGTTGCTAGGGCAAGGAATTAAAACTGCATAAGTATTTTGTTTCAGCTCATTGTGCTCTAAGTTCAAATCCTGCTGAGGTCAATTCTGCCTTTCATCCTTTTGAGTTTGATAAAGTACCAGTCCAATATTGGGGTTGATTCTCTTTTCCTCTCTCCCTTTCTCTGGAATAAGTCAGCTGAGTTACAACATGGAGAGGGATACAAGATATGTCATGTGTCAGGATGGTGCCCCTACAACTCAATCAGCAGTTAAGGGCCTTTTACATACTATTAGAAGCATTGTGGAAATGAAATAGTGAAGTAGATAAAGTTTTGGTTTACATACTAATGAAACCTATTTAATTGTATTTTGACAATTTGCTGAGTTGGTCTACTACTGTCAGATTCTTACAGTTTTTGATGCTTGCTAGATATTGTTGTGATGGTCTTTTAGTAAATATTGTCATTTTGTTTTTCAAATAAACTTTTTGTGTATGATTTTAAATGTATACAACTGTTGATGAAATATTTTACCTATTCAGTTGCTATTTATAAAGATGTCATACAATATGGTGAAAGTGTGTGGTTTAGTAGCAAGGCTGTTTGGCTCACAACCGTAAGGTGGTAAGTTCAATTCCTGGTGTTGGGTTGTGTTCTTGAGCAAGATAGTTTATTTCTTGTTGCTCCAGTCCACTTAGCAGGCAAAAATAAGTTGTACTTGTAATTCAAAGGACAGTCTTTTCACACACTCCCACACTGAATCTCCTTGGAAACTAAGTTGAAGGTACATGTGCCTGTGGGATGCTCAGTCACTTGCACATTAATTTCTCAAGTAGGCTGTTGTGTTGGTCGAACAGCTGGAACACTTGTCTTCAGAATCAATTGAGGTCCCACACACACTCGCTGTGATAAAGCATATGAATCTGTTCTGGTTATAAATCAGTTGTTGTATGTTTCCTTTGTAGAAAATGATAATGCGCTCAAGAAAAGTTTCGCCATATATTAAACAAATTGATATGGATGTGAACCGGACATACCGAAACAATATCATGTTTAGAGATAGATATGGTGTAAAGTAAGTATATTGTTCCTTTACTGGTGAAAATATATCACATCTCTCATGTAGGACTCATATTATTGTTTGAAGAATACTTCTTTAACCCTTTAGCATTTAAACAGGCGATGTCCGGCCAGAATTCTCTCGTACTGATGTTAAGGTATTGTTTTCAAAATGATTAACATCAAAATCTCGTAGATTTAATATTATGTGAGATAATTATAAAAGATAAAGCCTTTACCACAAAAATACAATAGTATATATAGAGTAATGAAATACACTGCTTTTTAATTAATTATTAAAGAATTTGAAGGGATTTACAAAAGTTAGTATATCATTAATTTGATATAGGATGGTGGATTGGCAGTATCAGTAGAGCAAAGGACTGTTATCTGGTGTTTGCTTATGACTTTCTATGCTCTGATTTCAAATCCTGCCAAGGCTAACTTTGCCTTTCATTTTACAGAGGTTGTGCACTGGGAGTCAATTTCCCCTCTCCATAAATTGCTGGTTTTGTGCCTAAGTTAGAAATAATTATTAAGATGATACTTTTAATATGAAGAACCCTATTTCAGCTACTTGTATTCATGACCATGGGTAACAGTTGGCACAAATACTGAATTGAATATAACGAGGTTGACTTTTACTCTTACCTCTTTTTCTCTGATGATGGAATACTGAAGCTGGTGCAGTATTACACCAGCTCTTGCAATACTTGCACTTAATTCAGACTCCTACCTTCCATCACTTGTGAATATGGCCCCAAGATACTTGAACTCCTCCACCTGCTTCAGTGGAACTCCATTCACATGTAGAGTGCACTATGCGGGCTTCTTTGAGAAAAAGAATGTCTCACTCTTTGCAGAACTGGGTTTATTACTCCGGCCATGCAGCAAACGTATCAAGTGCAAGTTGGATATCACATTCTGTTAAGTAATACCATGTCACCAGCAAATCCTAGCTGACTGATCCTACACCCCGCTTGTCATGATACCACTTCCAAACTGGCTACACATGTCAATCCTGTTCATAAAGATTATGAATAGGAGAGATGTCAGTACACACACTTGGCGGCGTCTAACTCACTTTGAATGGTTTTGCTTTAGCAACATTTATCCGAAAACAAATATGATAGAATTCATATAGGGTCATAAGGGCATCAAGAAGCTGTAGAACCTTCCATAGCAGATCCCTTTTGAGGTTTATGAAGCAAGCATACACCTCTCGGCGGTATTCCCATTATTTGTCAAAAACCTGCTGCAGTGTAAATATTTGGGGCGAAAACCATATTGTTCATCAACGAGATTGGATTCAACAATCTCCTTCCATCTCTTTGCTGAGCAAGATGGTTGGATAACATCCATGAGCTTGGCTGGCCTTGCTTGGGGATCCAGCTGGATCAATTGGAGACAGTTGCTTCTGACAGGAAAGCCAACAATCCTGTCTTTGACACAAAACAAAATGTATTTGTATCTTCCCTCTAGGAGGAAGTTAAACTGAAATAAAAATTGTAAATTTTTTATATTTTTTTATTTTAGACAAAAAGCTTTGTTCAATGTATTGTCTGGATACTCAATGTACAACACAGAGGTTGGTTACTGTCAAGGAATGAGCGAAATAGCTGCTCTGCTTCTTATGTACTTGGATGAAGAGGTAAGTCCTGAATATTCTTAACATTTTTAATCGCCTCACGTTAAACGATGATGATGATGTGATGCAATTAATTTAGAACAAACTACCTAGGTATTGCTTTCCTGACCGTTTTAGGAAAAGGGTCAATAAGTACCTCTCTGTGTCATAGTTTTATTCAAACTGCCAGTTCGTTCATCATTTTCACACTTACAGCAGTCACTCTTCTCCATGCTTCCCGAGATCCGCCAACACTACAGCTAACACATACAAACATGTACTTCCCTGACATTTGTGTATTATTCTATGTACTATATTGACGAGTTGTAGTGCACCTGAGCACTTTACACAATAATTTCATTATTATTATTATTTCCCCTCATCCTTTTCTCTATGTTCATCCTGTCATGCAACCCATAACCTAGAGTGGCTTTAAAGCCTTGTTATGTGGGGACCTTTAGAACATAAAAAAATATTCACATTGCTCTGTACACTAAAAAAAGATACTAGAAACATTTGAATTAACAAACCAGGTTTTGGATGCTTTCTGCTAAATTATTGCAGGATATTAAGAGTTAATGAAAACAAACTATATCTTTTTCATTAGGAGTATAATATAGGCAGACATAGCATTGATTAAAACTAGCCATATACGGATGTTTTACTTCAGACAATCCTCTTCCCTCTCCCAGCTTTTACTTGTAACTCCTCTAATTATTAGATTTAATTCTGTCACTGTTATCATGGTTGATAATGTTCATAATCTTCTATTTTCTTTTTCTGTAGGATTCTTTTTGGGGTCTTTCACAGTTACTGACTGATAAAAAACACGGCATGCATGGTGAGTTGGATTTTTTCTTAAATCTCTACTTACTGATTCTTCTGATAGACTACATTGTATTGAAATTAATTGGTGAAGAATTTTGAAAAATTTCCTAAAACTATTTCAATTATTAAGGTGGTATTTGTAACATAAAAAGGTTTTTATATGTAATTATTTTGGAAGATTTTGATTTAAATTGGAACCTTCTAATTGGGTGGTTTGGTATCAAAAGAGTAAAATCACTACTATTATTAGTAGTTGTGAATTACACCTTTTAAAAAAAAGAAGGGTCCATGACCATTCCAGGTTTTCCCATACTGGAAAGCTTGATAATCTTCATATTTAACCTGAATGTCTGCCAGGATGGTACATCTCTTTTTTCACTGAGCTGAAGATCTATGAAAACTGACTTTTCATTCCTTCTTTCCAACTGATGTTGAGATCCAGTCAATTACATTTCTATTTTATTTTTAATAAAAACTTTCGGAGATCTTAAGTGTTTATGATTTTCTTTTAGGTTTATTTATACCTGGTTTTCCAAAACTGATCCGACTTCAAGATCATCATGATAATATTCTTCGAAAGTATTTGGGTAAAGTTCGAAAACATTTGGTAAACATTTAATTTTCAAATTTTCTATCTATTCTGTTATAACATGTTTTTTATTTAATCCCCTTAGACAATAACATATATTTTATGTGCTCTTAGTCAATAACATATATTCTAAAATCTTCTTAGTCAATAACATATATTCCATAATCTTCTTAGTCAATTACATATATTCTATAATCTTCTTAGTCAACCACATATATTCTATAATCTTCTTAGTCAATAATATCTTAGTCTTATGGCATATTATCAGTCCACTTAGTCCTTTACAATCTAATACGAGTAATAATGGTTGTCAATTCAAATGTGCAGCCCTTTTTATTTTTCCTTGTTTTGTTTTTCAGCTAAAACACGAAGTATATCCTACATTGTATAGCATAAAATGGTTTTTGCAGTGTTTTCTTGACAGAGTGAGTTATTTTCTTATAAATACAAATTTTATTCTTATTTAATTTGCTATTTATGTCTACTGTGAGGTGTGTTGGTTGTGTGTGGATCGTACCTTTGTAAGAAAAGTTTGTAACCACCTTTGGAAATGACTAGATTTGTAGAATATGGAGGGTAAAAGGGAGTAAAAAAACCATCAGAATTTTGCAAATCTATACAAATACGATATTTATATATATAAACTGCTCCACATGTCATATTTTTCTCCTAAAGGAATGAAGTTCTGTTTATCTTTTCAAATTTTTATTAATTCTGTATTTTATTTTTTATTTTTTATTTTTTGTTGTTGTTTTATCTTTCAGACACCATTTTCCCTGAATTTACGGCTGTGGGATATCTTTATGCTTGAAGGAGAGCGATTGCTTGTGGGTATGGCGTATAACATTTGTAAAATGCATCGAAGTAAGTTAACTAACATCCTTTTGATAATAATTTTCATTTGTTTACATTTTTTTAAATGCTATTCTGGCTCTTTGAATTCAAATCTTGCTGAGGTCAGCAAGATTTATTCTTTGGGGATGAATGAAAAAAAAAGGGAACCAATTCTTCCTGTATATGTCTTTCTCATTTCCCCTTTTACACATACTCTCTCTCTCTCTTTCACACATACACAAAGAAATTGGCTGCATTCAGACATGGCAAAATGATGAGCTTCACCAAGTTTAAAGTGTGATGGCAGCACCATACTTCCTTCAACAATTACAGGTCCCTACATACATACAAACTCATGTTGCCACAAACATCATTTGCTGATTGATTTCTCTATCAGTTAACTTGCTTTCTTAGTTCTGTAGTCAACTTATAATCAGTATGGTATGT
The DNA here is from genome assembly GCA_964016885.1 of Eledone cirrhosa. Taxonomy (NCBI): domain Eukaryota; kingdom Metazoa; phylum Mollusca; class Cephalopoda; order Octopoda; family Eledonidae; genus Eledone; species Eledone cirrhosa. The sequence continues at coordinate 39,468,343 of OZ024749.1, forward strand.
TTTAGACTCTAGTAATTCCACTGTAGCTCTATAATTAATTCCACCATGATGCGTAATAAATATTTCCACTGTATCTATGTAAATAATTCCACTATGTATACATAGTGGAAATATTTAGTTTGCTGGTTTCTCTTAGGCTTCCTTATGTTAATTCCAATGTTTTGTTCATTGAGCTTTATTATAACATTCAGTAATTTTTATTCTTGAACTACAAATTTGTAAATGGAAACATCTTTTTATATTTTCAGGAAAACTTCTTCGAATGCAAATGGATGAAATCCTGAATTTTCTTCATTACCAGTTAGAGAAAGATTTTGGATATGATGATGACACTGTCATTGACCAACTTCAGTTAAGTTTAGATGAACTACGTAAAGGTAAAATGGATGTTGGACCAAAACCGAAAGCAAGCGAATTTCCAACTTTACCATTTGGCTTAGATATCCAACCAAGCATTGAACAGTATATCAATAAGAAGCCCATTGAATCACTTGACGAACATTTCCGTAAGAATGCCCGAAGTGGAAAGTCCTATGCAAGAAAACGAGCTACAAGCAGTGGTACTACACCTGAGCTATCTCGAAGTCGAGCTGACACGAGATCAATGCAATCAGGTCAATATTCAGAATACTCAACTGATGATCGGTCATCATATTACGACACAGCAACTAACTCTCGGTTATCTTTGATTGATTTTAACTCGAGAACATCAAATCAAAGTTCTAGGACTTCCTTTGCAGATGCCTCTGATATTAGTTTGTCAATAGGAATGGAAAGTACGAGCAATATAGATGAAGTGGACGCTGCTTCAGCTGATGCTGGCTCAGCGGAGACAGCTCGCGAGTTTATGATTGGTTCAAAGACTCCTGAAGGTATGATAGTTGACGATGAATTTGGTAAAGAGTCTGGTGAAAATGTGCAAACCCCTGATTATGATAATCTTAATGACAAAGACAATGATATCAATGATGATATTGAAGCGATACCTTCTAATATCCCTATCAGTAAATCTGATGGGTTTATTGTTACTAGAAGTCCTGGGACAAGGCAAAACCTCACCAATGGATTCAGCCAACAGTCAGATCATTGTGAAAACATCATCAAAGTCTCTTCATCCGATCATTATATCAGTGGGGTAAGTGGACAACAAGAAACATTTCAAGAGCAGAATGGTTTCTTAGAGAAACAAGATTTAAATATTAGCACTGCCACTGTTGCACCGCCAGCTGTTGTCACTATGCCAGCTAAAGAGTTGACCACTATACAAATGACAAAGCCCAGTGTGTATATGTACATGTAAACAAATAAGAATATTTTGTAATTACACATTTCTTTCACTTCGTCCCTTAAAAGCAATTGTTTAAATATGATGACATGAATTTTAAAGAAGTTAAATTGAAGAAACCGAGGCTTCAGTGTATAAATCTACTTTCATACAAAACAAAACAAAAGAAAAAGAAAGAAAGAAACATTGTTTCCCCCTTCCCCCCACTCCAGACACTATATTTTTCCTTGTTACATTAACTATCATCACTCCAACAACATTCTCTTTTTAGTCTTATTATTCTGGGTATTTATTTTTCTCTTTTTCTCTGGTAGAACTAGCAAATTATAACAAATCTACTTAGTTGTTATATTTTTATTTGCAACACACACACACAAACAAATATATATACACATGTATATGTGTATTATGTACACACGTGTATACATACAAATATATATATATATATTATATGTACACACGTGTATACATACAAATATATATATATATAGAGATATGCACACATGTGTATACATACAAATATATATATATATAAATAGACATGTGTATACATGCAAATATATATATAGATATGCACACACGTGTATACATACAAATATATATATATATAGAGATGTATACATATACACACACACATATGTGTGTATATACATATTGTGTGGCCTTTGAGTCATTGATATAGCTTCACAGCTATAATAAATTATACATCACTCTATCCATGTATTGAGTTTTGTTCCTTATATTTGCATAGCCAAACCTCTCTCTCTCTCTCTCTCTTAATATATATATATATATATATATATATATATAGTGAATTATGATAGTGGCAATTGAAAATAGAATTAGAAGCTTTCACTGTGAATTGACTACAGAAAATAGTCTAATAATGGAAAAAAGGGTGTTACAGTGTTACCAAGCATTTCCCACGCATGCTGATGGCCATTCTTTTTCTGTTATGGGGGTTCATATGTCCTAATATTTGACTTTTCTGTAGTCAATTCACAGTGAAAGCTTTTAATTTGATTTTCAATATTCAATTGCCACTGTATCCTAATTTAGATGTGTATATATATATATAAATAAAATGTTCATACATGCACACATGTATATATCTGTGTGTGTCTATATAAAGATATATATATATATATATATATATATATATATATATATAAATAAAATGTTCATACATGCACACATGTATATATCTGTGTGTGTCTATATATATATATATATGCACACACGTGTGTGTATGTCTACATACAATCCACTTCCATCTAATTTAATCATGAAGTTGTTACATGTTTGTTTCCAAAATTTAATGACAAACACATTTGATAGCTATTTGACAATTTGTTATAAGCTATTTCCTCTTTGTCATTTTCTCTCTATTTCTACCTTCCCTCTGTCCCATTATATTTTTCATAAACACACATACACACCCCAAATATTACACACCTAATGTCTTTATATTTCTAAGATAAGGTGTACCCTCATACTATCACATGTCAATGCAAAGGGGTCATAATATTATAATGGCTTCTTCATGTCCTATCTACTCCCTTGTCTGTTGTTAATTTAACAGAGAACAGTATTTGAATTTGCCCAATATTTGAAATTCATTTCTGATTCTCTTGGTTTGTTGAATTCTGGATTGAATTAATGCTTCATTGTAATATTATTTTTTTGGTTTTTGTTTTTTGTTTTGTTTTCAAATTAAAATATCTGCTTGTCTCATTTCCTATATTGTCATATACTATTGTTTTGAATGATTTAATCAAGACAAGGATGCAATAAAAACAATATTGTCAAAAAAAAGAAAAAAAGAAAACTATTTTGTTCACTATATCAAAAGTCAGAAAACACTAAAAGTCTTCTAGTATATAGTATTAGACCAATTCAAGCCTTATCAGTGTAAATGGACAAAAAATAATAGGATACCTGTTAAATAAACTATACCAGTTGTTAAGAGTTAGGTTTAACCTGTTGACTGCCATTTATATTTTACACAGCTACAGTTGCTGTGCCGGTTCTTTTGGGGTTTTTTCAGCAAAATGACTATTTTTTTAACGATATATCTGAATGATCGACAAAGGTCATGTCAATAAACTAGTAATTCCATCTAGCTTTGAAGTGATGAACTGTTGAAAAAGAGGTCAAACATGTTAGGACGAGTTATCTCAACTGTGACACTGGAATGCATACATGTTAGGACAAGTTGCCTCGTCTATGGCACTGAAGGGGTTAATATGTTGTGCAGTTTAACAACAACAATTGGTTCTTGGGTGCCTTAACCTTTTAGCATTTAAACCAGCTGTATCTGACCAGAATTCTCTCACCTCTTTCTGTTCAAACCGGCTGTAATTGGCCACTCATATTGATGTTAAAGTATTGTTCTCAAAATAAATAATATCAAAATCTCATAGATTTAATATTATTTGAGATAAAGCCTATATTGCGAAAATACAATAGTAAATATAGAGTAATGTAAATGGTAAAGGGTTAATTCTTTCCTTACCTACTGTATTTCTAATGAAATACTTTCTTTTAAGTAATCAATGAAGAATTTATTAAAATTATAACTTCATTAAAGTGGCATTTGTAACATAACAAAATGTTCTTATATAAAATTATGTTGGAAAGTTTTAATTTAATAAGGGACCCTTTAAAATAGGTGGTTTTGTTTCATAGAAGTGATTCTGGGTTGGGTGGTACCAATACCTTCCAGTTTCTAATGAAAGAAACTGCATATAATTTTCAAATAGTTTTGAAAATAATCAAGAATTTGGAGGGATTTAATAATTTAACTATCTTCCACATTATTAAGCTATAGAAGTTTTTTTTTTAGATAAATATAAGGCATTTTAACGTTTTTGCATCATATATATGTATGGACCTATAACTCCTAGTAGAGTCGTAGGGACACTTTAAACTTGGCAGAGCCCATCCCTTGCTGTGTCTGAACACAGCCAATGTCATCTAGAGAAGGATAAATAGTAGGAAAAATGTAGAGGGAGAATTGACTCCAGTACTTAATGACGGGTACTTTTTTTTTTTATCCATCTCAAAAGTATGAAAAGTAAAGTTGACCATATCTGCATTTGAACTCAGAGTGCAGAGAGCTAGAACAAATATCACAAAGCTTGCTATCCAATGTTCTAACAACACTGCCAATTAACTGTCTACAATGTTTAAAATGATGCTTAATAATATTGGAACATTTCTGATGGTCATAGTCGCTGTTACTTTCCTCTCACCAAACCATAAACAAAAACTTTGTTTTCAAATCCTACTGACATTGACTTTTTTCTTTCTTTCTTCCTTCCACTATCAATAATATACTGAAACCGGTTCCAGTGATTAACCCCTCTTTTTCAAATTGTGCCACTTTAAGAGATCATTCTTATTAATTTCAATAATGGAATAATATCAAACATTTTGGTATCTTTGATTGTTTTATTTAACTCTGTCATGTACCAAGTTTTCACCAAGATACTATAGACATTTGAATTTACAGGCCTGTTCTTAGATATCTTCTGTTAAATCATTACAAGATATAAAAAAATTAACTTTAAATACCCTGGACCACTTCAGACTACATTTGGAAAATACAAAACAGCACTATGACTACATCACATTTAAAAGTAAAATGTTTACTTCAGGTTACTACAATGATCTGTCCAATAGAAAAGATAATATAAACATTTAAATTAATAGACTTGTCTTCAGATATTTTCTGCTAAATCATTGCAGGATGTTAAGAGTTAATAAACTGACAAGGAGATATATTTTCGAGTTTCTTGAGATGGAATTTTATATAATTGATGGCACATCTGTTTCATTCATTGAGGTTGTTTATAAACCAAACCAACTTTATGCAGTTTTATCAGAACAGTTTCTAATGATAATGCTGTAGCAGTTGGTAGCTGGTCTGCGTTTAAACTGAAACACCAACACTGTAACTTGAGAGCTGTAAAGGGCTCCATGCTCATGTCCGATTTTTGAAACCAGGTTATAATGTCGTCTGGATATGCAAATCTATGAATTTAAAAAGTGAATATATATATTTATAAGTATGTATGAATGTATATAGGACACACTAGTCTACACCAATTCTCTCAACCCCAGCATCCCGTCTTAATACCCTGTCCTTACTTGCAAAATATCCCACACACCATACACCTAATCAATATTGAAATTTCTTACCTGTGTCCTCCACTCCCACCTTTGTGTATGTACAACCGTATACGTTGCTAGACATAGCAGCTAAAATATTCCTCAAATTACACACCCGATGGCATGTAAAATGCTAGAAACACCAGTCAAATAACATCTCCAGGTGACATTTTAAATAACGAAATTTCTTTCAAGTTATAACGGTATTGTGTTAGAAAATTCTAGAAAGAGCAGCTAAATCTACGCAATAGCCCGTAAATTTGTTTTAATAACTCGAGAATCGTAATTTACACATTTTAATACCTTTCTCTACAAAATTTTGATTAATAACATGCAATATTAAGAAAGATAGTAAAAAAAAAAAAAACGATATAAAAGGGGGATCAATCTAAACTATGATAAAGTAAGAAGTGCGGGACTGCATACGTTTTATAATTTTTTATTCCATTAGTAAAATAAGTTGGATTACTTTGAATAAATAATGAATGAATATTACATAATTTATCTACTAAATTTCGTGGCTGTTCATTAAATATATTTTATTATTTATTTAAAGATTCACATCTTTAAAATTTTCAAATGTCAACACTTCTGGTGGCGATCGCTTAAATAAACATATTAATTTTCTCCTAATGCAGTTTATATGTAATATCGTCTTTTTTTTAAATGTATCATGGATTACGTTACTGATTAAATGACAGTGTAACGCAGACTCTCTTCAATTTCTGTGTATATTGTCAATTACGATTTTAGTTGACGTATTATATCTACATGTATATATACTTGCGTATAATATCAATATACACACTACACATGCTAGCAGAAAACCACCGTAAGTGTGGTTTTTCTGCTAGTAACTAATAACTAATAATTGTTTCTACTTTAGGCACAAGGCCAGCAAATTACCCAGTGCATTACTGGTACTTTATTTTATCGACCCCGTAAGGATGAAAGGCAAAGGCAACCTCGGCTAGTAACTAATAATAAAGTTTCGTTCGATGGGAGATAACTCATAAAAAGGGTTTTGAACGAGTTACTTCCTCTTGAGAATCATTTAACCAGCCAATCAGCATGTCAGCCAGTTTACGAAACGTTTGCCCGCTCAGCCAGTAAATAAATCGTTCAAACTGGCAATCAGTGCAGCCGACTTGAGCGTACACCAGCCACTCGACCAAAATGGCTACCTTATGGTAAAATAGCAGCCCAAACTTTTAAACCCCACGGCCTGCTTGTTATCTTGTAAAGTGCTAGATTTGGCAACCAAATCATCCTCAAATAAGTGCCTCTTCTGCTGTAGAAAATGCTAGAATTAGCAGCTAAATATCCCTCAAATCACAGACAAGGGAGAAAGATATGGAAGAGATATATACATATACACACACACATTTATGTTCCTCTCCTGTAAACGCACACATCATCATCATCTTTGTTTAACGTCTATCTTCCACGCTAGCATGGGTTAGACGGGAGTTGTCCCACTTGAGGCAAGGTTTGTCGGGTGACCGTGTCTCGCTCATACATATATATATATACATATGTACATACATGGTTGCATGTATACAAACACACACACATAAATATATATATATATATATATATATATACATAGAGAGAGACAGGCATATGTGTGTGTTTGTGTATATACATACATACATCCATCCATTTGTACGTATGTTATACAATATATTTCAAATAATAGTTATTATTATTACTAGGATTAAAAACTGTACCCTGCATTTGTAATGAAATATGTATGTATAATATATATATATACATATATATATATATACATATATATATATACATATATCATCATCATAGTGTAACGTCCATCTTCCACGCTAACTTGGGTTAGACGGTTTTGTTCCATTTGATGCGGGAATGGTCGGGAGACCATTTCTCGCTTGCATGGAAGCGTCTCTGGCAGGTTTGTTACAGCTGGATGCCCTTCCTAACACTAACCACATTTACAGTGTGAACTGGGAGCCTTTTCACCATGTCTCCTACACGGCCACCTTACATATATGTATTTATATATAGTATATGTATGTATATATATATATATATATATATATATATATACATATATATATATATATATATATACATATATATATATATATATATATATATACATATATATATATATATATATATTTATTAAAATAACAGATTAAAGTTTAAGCAAAGAATCGCTGCTTTCACCCTTAATGGGATCTTCTGAAACTAAAAAAATCAATCTGTGAACGCAGAACGTAAATATTTCGAAAAACATTGCAACCGAAGGAAAACAGGAAGACGATACTTTGGTTTAGTTCGTGAAGATGTTCCCTGGCAATGAACAGAAAAAAGCGAAGATAATACGTCGTTATGCGTTCACAGATTGATTTTTTTAGTTTCAGAAGATCCCGTTAAGGGTGAAAGCAGCGATTCTTTGCTTAAACTTTAATCTGTTATTTTAATAAATATTTGAGCTCTAGGGTTCTTATATATTTGATATATATTTATCCTTATCGAGCCCTCTTTGGATTTTAGTCTTCACATTTATTATTATTATTATTATATTATACACACACTTATATATATATATCATGGCACTATCATTATATTGTCACAGTGGTACAATATCGTAGCACTGACACAATTTCGAGACAGTATCACAATATTGTGGTATTCTCACAATATCATGACACTCGCACAATATCGAGACAGTGTCACAATATCGTGGAACTCTCACAATATCGTGGTACTCTCACAATATCGAGACAGTGTCACAATATCGTGGAACTCTCACAATATCGAGACAGTGTCACAATATCGTGGCACTCTCACAATATCGAGACACTGTCACAATATCGTGGCACTCCCACAATATCGAGACAGTGTCACAATATTGTGGCACTCCCACAATATCGAGACAGTGTCACAATATATTAATCTTATAGATTTAAGTAAGGTTTATTAACTTACTTGGTTTCATGTGGTATGGACAGATTATCAATGAAACTCTTCCAAGCTGATTTTAGCCATTCTCTAATGGAAGTCAAAAACGGGCTCATTTCTCCATTTCTTGTCTATTAAGACAACAAGAAAATATTATAATCAGAAAGACTATTAATATATAAGGTATCCCCCAAAAATATATACACACTTCAACAGCATGCTAATAAATATTGCCTGAACAGGTAATCAAAGTGTGTATACATTTTTTGGGACACCCTGTATATCATGTTGCTAAAAAAGTTTTATTAAATATTCATTATCTAGAAATAATATCAGTTAAAGTATAATTCATATGAGAAATAAAATCATAGTCATCGCCATTTAACATCTATTTTCCTTGCTTATCGCTCTACCATGTGTTCCAGCCGAGAGGCTGAGCCCATGCTGGGGCACCGTTATATGTATTATAATTATATCTTGGAATGTTAAAGATACCTACTAGAATAATGAATTTTGAATGTATGTTAGAATTTAAACCTGCAGTATCTGGCCAGAATTCTCTTACTTCTTTCTGTTTAAACCAGCTGTAACCAGCCACTCATATTGATGTGAAGGTATTGTTCTCAAAATAAATAATACCAGAATCTCATAGATTCGATATTATATGAAATAAAGCCTTTACCGCGAAAATATAATAGTATATACAGAGTACTGAAAATGGTAAAAGGTATTTAAGCAATGGTAAAGGGCTTTAGCATTTAAGTTGGCCAGATCCAGCCAGAACTCTCTCACCTCTTTCTGTTCAAACTAGCCGTAACTAGCCACTCATATTGATGTTAAGCTATTGTTCTCAAAATAAATAATATCTAAATCTTATAGATTCAATATTATGTGAGATAAAGCCTTTACCATGAAAATATAGTTTATATAGAGTAATGTAAATGCTAAAGGGTTAAAGTTAACTGCTTCGATGCAGGTTTTTAACCATGATAAATAGCAGTGAATAATGATTTCCAATTCAGGCACAAGGCCAGCAATTTGGAATGGAAGAGGAAGGTTAATTGTATTAACTCCAGTACTTGATTCTATTGACCCTTGAAGGATGGAAAAGCAAAGTTGACCTCAGCAGGATTTGAACTCAGAATGTAAAAAATCAGAAGAGGAACTTTCATCCATTGCTGCCAATCTGCCACACTCAAATTAGAAAATATACTCAGAGTAAAGTATTGTCAACTAAACTTTTAAAAGCAACACTGATTCTACAATCTGCAGTGTTGAAAGCATCTGAAAGTGGTAAACAATTATATAATTGATGCTTCTTCTTCTTTGTCCACTTATTCATGAGAGGGTTATGGGGTCAGAGTCCTTAGACACACCGTCCAGAGGGTCATATCAGAAGCAACCATCTCCAAATGATCCGGTCAAATCTCCAAATGAGACCAACTAAGGTAATGGATGTTAGCTAACCATTTTTCTCTTAGTCTGCTGCCAGATGGTTTTTGCCTTTAAAATCTGTCTGACAATTCCTTCCTTACGGTTAAAATCCTGCCTTTCATTCTTCTAGAGTCAATAAAATAAAGTATCAGTGAAGTATTGGGGTCAATATAATCGACTTATCTCTTATTAAAACATGTTACATCTCTGTGTGTAATATTAGTCAGGAAAAACAACTAATTTACTAAAAACTGAAATTATCTCCTCTTTTGTTTTCTTTCACCAACTAAAAGGCAAACTGCAATTTATTAATATTTTTTGTGGATTTGTTTATGATAATATTTATTACCAAGTTGTTTCCACTGTCTACATCCTTTGACATGTTTCCATCGATAGATTAGTCATAATTATAACTAAGTTAAGGATTTACTGATGACTTGACTGTAAAATTAATGTAGTTATCAAAAGTTTCAAGATTCATTTCAAAGGTTTACTGATAATAACAGAATTTACCATGGATAATAATTTTTGAAGATCAATTTCATCACTTTCTAAAACAGCTTTTTCAACCAACGATGAAATCACTTCTGGTTTTGTTCCTTTGAGAAATTCTTCTAAACGTTTTTGAAAGGTTTCTTTATCAATGCATTTCCTTTCGCTATCATCATCTTGATAACAAGATTCCATTAGACTTTTGGAAAATGCATCTTGACAATGATATACACTTTCATCAATCTGTTAAAAAATATTGAAATCAAATTTGATTGTGGAATAACAAAATTTCATAAAACAATTGTTTTAGTTTCAACACACACAATCTCTGATCAAGTCACTTGCCAGAAAAGTACAACTGTGGTTAAAATGACTCTTCTACAATGTAATTGCTTTAGTTTTAATACACACAATCTCTGATCAAGTCATTTGCCAGACAAGTACAACTGTGGCTAAAATGACTCTTCCACACACTAATTGCTTTAGTTTCAACATACACAATCTCAGATCAAGTCACTTGCCAGACAAGTACAACTGTGGCTAAAATGACTCTTCCACACACTAATTGCTTTAGTTTCAACATACACAATCTCAGATCAAGTCACTTGCCAGACAAGTACAACTGTGGTTAAAATGGCTCATCTACAACATAATTACTTTAGTTTCAACACACAGAGTCTCTGATCAAGTCATTTACATACATAAGCAACTGTGGTTAAAATAACTCTTCTACAATGTAATTGTTTCAGTTTCAATATACACAGTCACAGATCATGTCATTTAGCAGACAAGCACAACTCCAATCTCCAGTCATCATCATTCATCATCATTTCATTTTTACGTTCGCTTTTTCTCTGCTTGCAAGGGTGGGACGGGAACTGATGCTGGCTTGATTTCTACAGCTGGATGCCCTTCCTAACACCAACCTCATTTACAGTGAGTGCTGGGTGATTTTTTGCCATGGCACCTCCACGACCACTTTGCAGTGGAATGATAGGGACCCCAGTCCCTATCATCTCATTTCTACAGCTGAGTAAACTGGAGCAATGTGGAATAAAGTGTCTTGCTCAAGGAAACAACACATCACCCGGTCTGAGAATTGAACTCACAACCTTTCGATTGCAAGGCCAATGCTCTAACCACTAAGCCATAATTTCATGAAGCTGATGAAAAGAAACCATTTAACACAATCCAGTTTATAATAACAACTGTTGTACCTCTTCATAAAGAATTTTAAAGAAAAGATCAATGTAATTGTTAATTGTTGACAATTGTTTAACTGCGTAGTGTAAAGTATACATCCATTGTAATCTCAACTGATCGTCTGGGAAGAGTTTATTCATGTAACCATCCAAAAAGTCCATAAAACTACAGTCCTACAAAACAAAAATATTAGTTCCATCTGAATTCATAATATTTATACTTTTTTCTCAAGTTAAATTTATGTTAAACCATTTGTAACCATATTTCTCATGAAATAACTTAAATGTTTAAATTAATTTTGAAAATAATCAAGAATTTGAAGAGCTTTAAAAGAACATTTTTCATTAAGTTGTTCTTAAGAACATAACCACAGTTCTTACATAAAAAATGTTATAGAAGCTTTTTAATTTAGATATATACACTTTAAAATGGAGAGTTTTATAAGAGAACCAACAGTGGTTTCAGGCTGGTTAGTATCAGAAGGATTAAAGCTAAGTACATTTCACAGTTCAATGTAAAATTTTACTCAAGTAATAGGAATGTATGGACCCTAACTCCTGACGTAGTTGTAGGGCTGCAGTGGTGATATACAGTGTGTCCTGTGCATTTTAAAACCTGACAGAGTGCATCCTCTCTCAAGGCCTGAACACAGTTGATTTCTTCCAGAGAAGAGAGAGTGTGGTGGAGAGGAAGTGGGAAAAATATAGAGAGAAAGAATAGACCACAGTACTGGAATGGCAGTTTTTTCTATAGAACTGGAAAGTATGAAAGGATAAGTTGAACTCAGAGCACAGAGAGATGGAACAAATACAGCAAAGCATTCTATCTGATGCAAAAGCAATACATAAATGGTTAAAATCATTGATTTTCTTCTTCAAAGCAATGACAACCTTATAATTTTTATTTAAATTGTCAACATACATCTTCATATGTTCGATTAGCCCAGATATCTTCAATCATATATATACAATCTCGTTGAATCATCCTTCGGTTCCTCACTTCTCCTTCACATCTTAAGAATTTCGGAATGTCCTCAGATAAACCCTAGGGAAGATTGAAGAAAAAATGTTTCAAAATATTATTGTCTGTATTTCTATACATTTTTGAAATAATTTTACAATAAGGAAATAGAATGTTTAATTGGTAATAAAAGGTTTGTTTGGTAAAATTACATATCTTAAGAATTAGCCCTTGTGTTTGAATATATGTGTGAGAGAAGAAGGCAAGTTTGGTGCCATTAACCCTTTTGATACCAAACTGCCTGAAACCATATAGTTCAATGATACAGAGCTGTTTATTTTAAAGTATGTCTATTTATAAAAAAAATCTTCCATCATAATTTTATGCAAGAACCTTTGTTAAGGTATATTCCAAACCACCAGCTTAACCTTATGTTGTCACTGTTCATTTTCTAACCACTTTACAGAATTAAATGTATGAAAAACTTTGGAGAAACTATTTATAGGAACAACTATAGGGATTTGAACCCAGGACCTTGTGACTGTAAAGAAAACTTCTTTATTGTAGCAACATGAGTGTGATAGAAAATTGTGTGTGTTTTTGTGTAGGGAAATTTTAAAGAGTTACACATCAAGATATATATAAATGTACAAACGCATGAGGCATATTATTATAGTTGATAAACATTTGCCAAAATATTAAAGATTACAATAAGTTAACCCTTTAACATTTACATTACTCTATATTTACTATTGTATTTTCACGGTAAAAGCTTTATCTCACATAATATTGAATCTATGAGATGTTGATATTATTTATTTTGAGAACAATACCTTAATGTCAGTATGAACAGCCAGCTATGGCTAATTTGAACAGAAAGAGGTGAGAGAATTCTGGACAGATATGGTTGGTTTAAATGCTATGATATAGCAATAATATATACAACATTTTAGCAATAATATATACAAACCTTGCTACCAAATGAGATTATATCCATTTCAAAAGTAGTAGCTTCTTTAGCATTGATGGTTTGTGTTAGGAGCTCTACAAGTTGCACGCAAGGTTCTTCAGTAGACACTTCTTGCCAGCTGACATCTCCTCCAGTAATATAGTCAATACATTTATACCAATGAGCTCTAAACAATGAAATAAATACTGGTGTAGCAGCGATGTATTTGTTTTGCAAGTTTTTTTTTTATATGAAATCTTGTATTGTAACAGATATTGTTATATTTGGGGAGACTCATGTTTTCCTAATATTGCCAGAAAAAATAGTAAAACACACTCATTGTTTGGTTTGGTTTTCACTTCAGTATATTTTTATATCTTTTAAATAATTAAGAAGTCAATCAATGTTTAACATTGACTGACCAACAGTTTAAAAATTTTCCATTCCAAAACATAACCAACAGATTTACTCATGTCAAAGAGCTCAACTTTGTTTTTTTTTGCCAAAGTTGTCAAGAGTAACAGACTGTTAGAGTGTAATTCTAGTTTTCTTGAAGCCATACTAAAATCTTATTTTCCACAAATTATAAATAAATATGGTGATGTATTTGTTTTGCAAGGTTTTTTATATGAAATTGTGTGTTGAAACCAGCTAAATTATTTATAGAAATATAAAGATATACAGAAGCGAAAACCAAACCAAACAGTGACTGTGTTTTACTATATTTTTCTGGCAATATTAGAACAACATGACTCTCCTCAAATATAACAATATAAAGCACCCATTCCACACTGTAAAGAGTCATGTAGGTCGTCACAAGAAAAAGCATCCAGTCCTCACTGTAAATGAGGTTGGCATTAGGAACGGTATCCAGCTGTAGAAACCAAGCCCAAATCAGTTCTGTATGAGTAAGACATGGTCACCTGACCTAGCATTGCCCACAACAGAACAACTCGTCTAACCCATGCTAATGTGGAAGATGGACGTAAAACGGTGATGATGATGATGATGAAATAAATAAAAATGTTGCAAAAAAAAATATGAAATAGAATACATACATGGCTGCTGCAATAGAATTTAAACTGTTCAGTTGAGAATAATAGTTGTCTCTTTCTTCAATTAGACTTTGGTTCATCTTTAATAAAATGCTATATTAAACAAAATTAAAAACATTGTTCATTTTTTTTTTTCATTAGCCTTAAATTAAAAATAAACATTTTTAGTTGAGATCATGTAGAGAATACTTCTTATCATAGACATGTACTATAAAAATTATAGATATATATACATTACATATTATAGACATACATTACATATTGTAGACATACATTATATATTGAAGATATATATATATATATTATATATTGTAGACATATATATTACATATTGTAGATATACATTACATATTGTAGACATATACATTACATATTATAGGCATATATATTACATATTGTAGACATATACATTACATATTGTAGGCATATATTACATATTCTAGACATATACATTAATAGTCTTTAGAAATATAATCTTATTAATAGCAAATATTCTGACATTTAAATGGTGTTTTTAATTTTGTCTTCTCAACTTTAATGAATCCTTCAACTTCTGAAGGCATTTTATTTTCAACCGAATCTATTAACCCTTTTGGCAGAACATTTCTAATAAAATACACTGTATGTAAATGAATTAACTGTTAATAATAAAATGTTTATTTATTTGAAAGGATGAAAGGCAAAGTTGACCCTGGCGGGATTTGAACTCAGAGAGTAGAGTCGGAACGAATACCATAAAGCTTTCTATGCCAACATTCTAACGACTCTGCCAAATTTCTGCTTAAAGTACCAGTCTAGTACTGGGGTTGATTCTTCCTCTACATCTCATTCTCATTTCCTCTCTCTGGAAGAAATCTGCTCACATTTACAGTGTGGGGCTGGGAGGTTTTTACCGTGTTGCCTACACGGCCACATTACAGCGTGGACTGTGTGTTTTTTTGTCGTGACACCTACACGATCTCATTTGTTTCGGCCTGGATGGCGCGGCACCAACATAACTTTACATAGAACGGGGTGGTGTGGATGGGGTGGGGGTGGTGGCGGGACGGGGTGTATTTTGTTAGAGATGCCTACTGGCAAGGCGGGTCTTCTCTGTTACTGAGTACCGCCAAAGGTCTCGGTCCAGTGACATTGTCTTGGAGAGGTGTAAGTGTGTGAGGTCGGAGTTTATCAGTTTATACTTATATTAAATCCTTCCATCATAACTTAAGTTTAGAAAATTTTATGAAGTAATGTTCTAAAGATCAACTAACAAATGAAAGAGCTGGTTTTACTAAAATTATTATTTCATTAAGATTGTATTTGTAACATAACAAATGGTTTTTATACAAAATCACATTGGAAGAGTCTAACTTAAATACAACCCGCTTAAAATGGGAGGTTTTGTTTCATATAATCAGAGGCAATTTGGGTGCAGGGTGATATCAAAACTGGACCACAATGCTGAGCAATATAGCAAAAGTTGTGATGACTCTATAAAAACTCACTCATATTCAGATTTAAACATCTTGAAGGTGTTCATTAAATCTTCATGGTTCACTATTTCTTTCTGAAAATATATAAGTTATAAAAAACTTGAACAAACATATGTGATCTACTAGTGTGATTCATAGAACTTTTCCTACTCTGCCTTGTGTACCCGGTTTAGAATAGATACACAGCTACACCCTATACCTGTGTGTTGTAAGAGGTGACTAAAAGGGTGATGTCAGGAAGGGTATCCAGCTGTAAAACATTGCCTCAAAAAGTCCTGTCCAACCCCTAGCAGCACAGAAAAGTTGACATAAAAACGATGATGATGATGATGAGGATGATAATGATGATGGTGATGATGAGGAGGATGATGATAATGGTGGTGATGATGATGATGATGATGATGACAGTGATAGTGATGACAATGATGATGATAATGATGATGATGATGATGATAATGGTGGTGGTGGTGATGATGATGATGATGATGATGATGATGATGATGATGATGATGATGATGATGATGACAGTGATAGTGATGACAATGATGATGATAATGATGATGATGATGATGATAATGGTGGTGGTGGTGATGATGACAATGATAATGATGATGATAGTGATGGTGATGACAATGGTGATGATGATAGACGGAAGATGTAAGGTTAATTGATTTCAACAGAAAATATCAAACAAAGACGATGACGTACATCATATTTCTTTTTGATAACCCCAAAATCCTTTTTTGGTATAACATCAGAATAATCAGCACCCAATGTTGTAAACTTCTGACTTGCAATGTTTTCTCTCTCTCTTGCTTCACTGCAATAGAAAAATTGTAGACAATGGTGACAGTGGTGATGATATAAAGCCCACCTGAGATGTGGTGGTGGTTGTGTTGATTATGGCGGCAGTTGTGGTGACATAAAGCCCACCTGAGATGTGGTGGTGGTTGTGTTGATTATGGTGGCAGTTGTGGTGACATAAAGCCCACCTGAGATGTGGTGGTGGTGGTGTTGATTATGGTGGCAGTTGTGGTGACATAAAGCCCACCTGAGATGTGGTGGTGGTTGTGTTGATTATGGTGGCAGTTGTAGTGACATAAAGCCCACCTGAGATGTGGTGGTGGTGGTGTTGATTATGGTGGCAGTTGTGGTGACATAAAGCCCACCTGAGATGTTGTGGTGGTTGTGTTGATTATGGTGGCAGTTGTGGTGACATAAAGCCCACCTGAGATGTTGTGGTGGTTGTGTTGATTATGGCGGCAGTTGTGGTGACATAAAGCCCACCTGAGATGTTGTGGTGGTTGTGTTGATTATGGCGGCAGTTGTGGTGACATAAAGCCCACCTGAGATGTTGTGGTGGTTGTGTTGATTATGGCGGCAGTTGTGGTGACATAAAGCCCACCTGAGATGTTGTGGTGGTGTTAACAATGGTGGCAGTGGTGATAATATAAAGCTCACCTGAGATGTGGTGGTTGTGTTGATCATGGTGGCAGTGGTGGTGACATAAAGCCCACCTGAGATGTTGTGGTGGTGGTGTTAACAATGGTGGCAGTGGTGATGATATAAAGCTCACCTGAGGTGTGGTGGTGGTGTTAACAATGGTGGCAGTGGTGATAATATAAAACTCACTTGACAGCATTCTTAAGAGAAGCAGGGTCTCCTTCCTCTTCTTCATTTTCATTCTCTAATTGGTTGTTTTTCTGTAGTTGCTTTGAAGTGAATATCTGAGCATAGAGGTTATTTATTTCAGCAACTAACAACTTATGGCGCTGTGTTTCAGCCCCATACTGATCAGAAATATCACGTATTTCTTGTTTCAGTCTTTTCATTATGTATTTAACGTTGCTTTCTTCCTCCAACAAAACATTCACCTCCTTCTCAAGGTTGCGGTTGCCCTCTTCAATGACAATAATTTCTTCAAAAGGATAATAAAATTAAAGACAATTAAATGGGCACAGACAGATGGATAAATATGTTTCTTTATTAGCCACAGGGGCACAAAAGAAGGGGACAAATACAAAGGGGGAAGTTTACATACAATAAAAACGTGTAAAATATTATCACAAATGCAATTTAAAAATTAATCGATTTTCCCCAATAGGGGGAGACATTACATATGGGTAACACATAGCCCCCCCAAAAAATGTGCCACCCTCATCTCCAGGAGTACGAAGAGTTTGTACCCCTTTCCTCTCCTCCTCCTTTTCCTCAACCTACAGGCTGATATAGAGAGAAGGCCCATTCACCCTATCTAGGTACGATCTAGATGTTCCGCTGAAATTAGTCCACGTCCACAGTGGCACAGTTGGAAAAGACAGGTGGATAGATAGACAGGTAGACAGATAGACAGGTGGATAGATAGACAGGTGGACAGATAGACAGGTGGACAGATAGACAGGTGGACAGATAGACAGGTGGACAGATAGGCAGGTGGACAGATAGACAGGTGGACAGATAGATAGGTGGACAGATAGACAGGTGGACAGATAGACAGGTGGACAGATAGACAGGTGGACAGATAGGCAGGTGAACAGATAGACAGATAGACAGGTGGACAGATAGGCAGGTGGACAGATAGACAGGTGGACAGATAGACAGGTGAATAGATAGACAGGTGAATAGATAGACAGGTAGACAGACAGACAGGTGAACAGATAGAGAGGTGGACAGACAGACAGGTGGACAGACAGATAGACAGGTGAATAGATAGACAGGTTGATAGACAGGTGGACAGGCTGATAGACAGAGATAGACAGGTTGTCAGACTGATAGACAGCTAGACAAATAAATGTTTTACCCTGTTTCTTTTGTTGATAAATACCCATGATCTTCATCTCATATTTATCAGCAGTAGTGACAACCATTTTCTGAAAATAGAAAAAAATAATATAGAAACAAAATTTAATAATTTTGAAAACAGAGTTAGAAGCTTTCACTGTATATGGACTACATAAAATAGTCTATTAGGGCAAATCAACCCTCATAATGGAAAAAATGGGCATTAACCCTTCAGCATTTACATTACGCTATATATGCTACTGTATTTTTGTGATAAAGGCTTTATCTTACAAAATTATCTCACATAATATCGAATCAACAAGATTTTTTATATTTATTTTGAGAACAATACCTTAACATCAGTATGAGTGGCCAGTTGTGACCAGTTTGAATAGAAAGGAGTGAGAGAATTCTGACCAGATATGGCTAGTTTAAATGCTAAAGGGTTAATGGCCATTTTCTACCATTATGGCAGCTCATATGCCCTAATATTAGATTATTTTCTTTGGTGAATATATCGGGAAAGCGTCTAATTCTATTTTCAATCCCCCATCATATTCGTATTCTAATTTCACACATACTTAAAAGTTTAATCAGTTTTATACTGCATACACACATACAATGGTCAGAATGACTAAGGAAAAATATTACTGAGCAGATTTTATAGGCAAAACCAACTGACAGGAGACCTAGGCAAGATGGTTGGATAACACCCATGAGCTTGGCTGGTCTCACCTTTGGATCCAGCTGGATCAATTGGAGACAGTTGCTTCTGACAGGACCTGCTAGTATGGTGCGCTTGATGACTGAGCCTCAATGACCCTCAAAAGAATAAGATAAGTGGGCAAAGAAAAAGAAGTAGTAGTAGTAGTAGTAGTAGCAGGACAGAGAACAAATACCAGAAAATATTCTATCCAACGTTCTAAGTCTACCAATTCACTACCATCATCATCATCATCATCATCATCATCATTATGTAAACATTTTCACAATAATTCACTGACCTTTAATATACTGGAATCATGTAGCTCTTCCGTCAATGATCTCAGAGTCATTTCATATGAATTTTTGATACATGACAAGATATGTTTGTATGTTTTAAAGTTATCAATTAAATATTCAAATGTTTCTCGGTGAGCCTATAAAAAATAGAGAAATGTTACACTTAATATTCTGATAGTGATATTACTTAAAATTACTAGATAGAAATAATATATATATATAGAGGCACATGGAGGCACATGGCTTAGTGGTTAGAGCATTGGCCTTGCAATCGAAAGGTTGTGAGTTCAATTCTCAGACCGGGTGATGTGTTGTTTCCTTGAGCAAGACACTTTATTTCACATTGTTCCAGTTTACTCAGCTGTAGAAATGAGATGATAGGATTGGGGTCCCTATCATTCCACTGCAAAGTGGTCGTGGAGGTGCTATGGCAAAAAATCACCCAGCACTCACTGTAAATGAGGTTGGTGGAAGGGCATCCAGCTGTAGAAATCAAGCCAGAATCAGTTCCCGTCCCACCCTTGCAAGCAAGGAAAAGTGGACGTAAAATGATGATGATGATGATGATGATATATATATATATATATACTTATTTGTTGTGCAAGCAGGGAAAAGCGGACGTAAAATGATGATGATATATATTTATATATATATTTATATATATATATTTATATATATATATATTTATATATGTAGAGGTTATATTTAATTTGTTGGGATACAACAACCTAAAATATTTTTATAACTGATATAAAGCACTCAACAAATTATTGGAGTAAATATACAATATATTAGGAAGCTCCAACCGTTAAGGTTGCATTTTTTCAGGGTATGTCAATATTTATTTATAAAACTAATCTGTATTATATTTTATCTGATGAAAGCGCACCATAATCTGCCTTGGTGGCCCTTGAAATATGTATAATGAAATAAATATGGTTTTATAAATATAGTTTCCATTTGTTAATATATTGTATATATTTATATATATATATATATATATATATATATATATATATATATAGTTAAATATTAGACAGGAACAAAAACCAGAGAGGCAGTACAAATGGTAGTTTATTAGGTTCACGCTTTTCTATATATATTTACTTATTTGTTGTACTCATGGGTAGCAAATGAGGAGGATATGCAACGGCTGGAGAGAAATGAAGCAACCATGCTCCATTGGATGTGCAATGTCCATGTGCGTGAATGACCAAGCATAGACGAGTTGAGAGAGAAACTGTGTATAAGAGGGATAAGCTGTAGTGTATGGGAGAGAAAACTGCATTGGCATGGACCTGCGATGTGTATGGAGGATAACCGCTGGGTAAAGAAGTGCCAAGAAATCCCAGTGGAAGGAAGACGCAGAAGAGGAAGACCACAAAAATCATGGGCGGAGGTGGTGAGAGCTCACCTCAAATCGCTGAAGCTCATAGAGGAGATGACGAAGGACCGTGACAAATGGAGAGATGCTGAATAGGACCCATCCCACCCTTGCAAGCAGGGAAAAGCGGACGTAAAATGATGATATGTATATATATATGTATGAATATCATCATCATCAACGTTTAACGTCCGTGTTCCACGCTTGCATGGGTTTGGACGGGGGTAGTCCCACTTGAGGCAAGAGTGATTGTCTTGCTCGCATAGGACTGTCTGGCAGGTTTTCTACAATATAATAGTAGGATACTAGTGGGTTATATCCATAGAAGTAGAGCACTCAGTTCATGGAACGAGTTTGGTAGAAGTAGTTCCACAACAGTTAGTTCACCATTTCCGAGAACAATTGTTTCACCTTATTCGGATCATCAGCTCAGTTTAAATGAGATTGTACGGAAAAGGAAAAGCAATTGTTAAACTGAGCTGATGATCCAAATAAGGTCAAACAATTGTTCCCGGAAATGGAAGACTAACTGTTGTGTGGAACTACTTTATATATATATATATATATATATATATATATATATATATATATGAGACGTAAAATAAGAAAATTATAAAATTAACTTACTTACTAAAATATTACTTCCAACTAATTAGTCTCTGGAATGGAGTAAATATATTTTCCGAAGAAGATACAGAGAAACATTCCATCGTCAGGGAAGTCTATTCTCATCTAAGTTTCCAGGCAAAGCGAGGACTCTGGAAACTTATTAAAAAAATATATATATATATACACACACACATATATATATATACATATATATATACATACATATATATACATATATATATATGTATATATATACATATATATACACATACATATATACATATATATATATACATATATATCTATATTAATAAAGCTGACAGTTGTATGTATGTAACAAACTTTTCTCCAAACAGCACCAAATTTGCACCATAGATGTAACTTTTTCCAAGTAAGAAAGTGAGGGGATTTTTGTCTACTAAATTTTGTTAAAAAATTAAAGATATTTCATTGTTTATTTATATATTCACTTCTTTAAAATTTTCAAATGTCACCACTTCCAGTTAGCAATCACTTATACAACATTCCTCTCTCTTTCTTAGTCTGTCTGTTTAGAGAGACACATAGCTATAACGTTGCGCCCTTATAATATGTCTCTGTATGTCTGGCTGTCTGCATTATGAAAACCATTCTGTATATTGACTTCGCTACGCCATCCTCCCTCTCCCGTTCCGTCCACTGTGTTGATGACACAACAGTCCACACTGTAAGGTGGCCATGTAGGAGACACGGTGAAAAGGCTCCCAGTCCACACTGTAAATGTGGTTGGTGTTAGGAAGGGCATCCAGCTGTAAAAAAAACCTGCCAAAGACGCTTCTGTGCGAGCGAGACATGGTCTCCCGACCATTTCCACATTAAATGGAACGAAACCGTCTAACCCATGCTAGCGTGGAAGATGGACATTGAACGATGATGATGATGATTATATGTGTGTGTGTGTGTATATATATATATATATATTCTTTATTGTGGCTAAGTATTGAGGCTTGTTACTCTGGAGTTTCACCTTTGTACTCACAGGATTATAAGACACAACTAAATTTTCAATAGCAGAGACAAGGAGGATCTTCAATTCACTAACACCTAAACAAGATTAACCCTTTAGCATTTACATTAGTTTATATTTACTATTGTATTTTCACAGTAAAGGCTTTATCTTACATAATATGGAATCTATGAAATTTTGATATTATATATTTTGAGAACAATACCATAACATCAGTATGAACAGCCAGCTACAGCCAATTTGAACAGAAAGAGGTGAGAGAATTCTGGCCAGATATGGCCGGTTAAAATGCTAAAGGGTTAATAAACCAATGTTGAGTAAAACAAAGTTGGAAAATATGGAATAGATTTTGTAACAAATATACAGATTGAGATTTTTACCTGCAAAGAAATTTCATTACAATCTTCACTATTAACTCCAAGCAGAAACAATTCTTTCTTCAAAAATAATTCTAACTGTTCAAGTAATTTAGGTTTTTGTTTATCATAAGTTTCTTC
The DNA here is from genome assembly GCA_964016885.1 of Eledone cirrhosa. NCBI lineage: Eukaryota > Metazoa > Mollusca > Cephalopoda > Octopoda > Eledonidae > Eledone > Eledone cirrhosa. Next base: position 39,491,591 of record OZ024749.1, read on the forward strand.
ATTATTCAAATGTTCATTCTTACATATTGATCGTGAATAATTATTAGTATCAGATCTGTTACCAACTAGTTTTTCATCTGAGCTACTTTCCTTTCTGTTCTGATACATAATAATCTGTTAATAGAAATAAACCTCATGTGTATTTTGTTTTATTTCAATTTATTAATCAAGTTTAGTTGCTAATAAAGACAAAAACAAAAAATAAAAGCGGTAATAATTTATTTAAAACATATCCAGCCCACACTGTAAAGTGGTCATGTAGGTATCATGACAAAAAGCACCCAGCCCACACTGTAAAGTGGTCTTGTAGGTGTCATGACAAAAAGCACCCAGCCCACACTGTAAAGTGGTCATGTAGGTGTCACGACAAAAAGCACCCAGCCCACACTGTAAAGTGGTCGTATAGGTGTCACGACAAAAAGCACCCAGCCCACACTTTAAAGTGCTTGTGTAGGTGTTATGACAAAAAGCACCCAGCCCACACAGTAAAGTGGTCATGTAGGTGTCATGACAAAAAGCACCCAGCCCACACTATAAAGTGGTCGCGTAGGTGTCACAACAAAAAGCACCCAGCCCACACTGTAAAGTGCTTGTGTAGGTGTTATGACAAAAAGCACCCAGCCCACACAGTAAAGTGGTCATGTAGGTGTCATGACAAAAAGCACCCAGCCCACACTGTAAAGTGGTCATGTAGGTGTCACAACAAAAAGCACCCAGCCCACACTGTAAAGTGCTTGTGTAGGTGTTATGACAAAAAGCACCCAGCCCACACAGTTAAGTGGTCATGTAGGTGTCATGACAAAAAGCACCCAGCCCACACTGTAAAGTGGTTGTGTAGGTGTCACAACAAAAAGCACCCAGCCCACACTGTAAAGTGCTTGTGTAGGTGTTATGACAAAAAGCACCCAGCCCACACTGTAAAGTGGTCGCGTAGGTGTCACAACAAAAAGCACCCAGCACACACTAGAGAGTTAGAGAGTTGATTTTGCAATTGTGAGGTTGCAAGTTCAATTCTTGGACCGTGAGATGTGTTGTCCTTGAGCAAAACACTTTATTTTTCACATTGCTCCTTCTGCCAGGAATTGTGAACAGTAGATAGAATCAGCAATGGAAACATTCTTCCCTTGGTCTGATTTGACAAGGTCCACTAGACAAACAAATGAGATCTGGGATCTTGTCGAGCAAGTAAACGAGATTATAATTCATCATTTCATTCTATTTCTCTTAAAATTCACTACTGGTTCTATTCCTATCACCACAACACACGAGCCAGCCATTTCATTCTATTTCTCTTAAAATTCACTACTGGTTCTATTTCTATCACCACAACACATGAGCCAGCCATCTCATTCTATTTCTCTTTACAACATTCACTACTGGTTCTATTCCACTCATCACAACACATGAGCCAGCCATCTCATTCTATTTCTCTTTACAACATTCATCACTGGTTCTATTCTTTTCTCCACAACACATGAGCCAGCCATCTCATTCTATTTCTCTTTACAACACTCACTACTGGTTCTATTCCACTCATCACAACACATGACCCAGCCATCTCATTCTATTTCTCTTCACAATATTCATCACTAGTTCTATTGATGTAACAGATATTACCGATTCAGATTTCATTTCCAATACCTTGTCATCAGTAGAAGAGGAAGTGTAGCTAACATAAAACAGAAAAAATTTATATTAATTTCAATTCAAACTCATTATATCATAGGAAAAATTGTAGTAGAGTTAGTTGAAGGGGTGTTGGATCATTGGCAAAATCGATAGAGCACTGGACAAAATGTTTTGTGGTATTCATACTAACTCTCTGTGATTTGAATTCAAATCCCCCCAATGTCAACTTTGCCCCTCATCCCTTCGAGGTTGATAAAATAAAGAACCAGTTATGTACTGGTGTTGGTTTAGTCAACTTTCCCCTCCTCAAAGTTACTAATTTCTCCCTAAGGAAGAAATTTTTTTTTTCTTTTTTTATACATGGAGAAATATCGTTTATAAATTTGGTTCAAAATACATTCTAATAATAAATTATTTCTTTTTCAACTCCTCTATATTCAGCTCACTCCCTTTCATTACCATCATCGTTTAACGTCCATCTTCCACACTCGCATGGGTAGGACGGGCTGTCCCTTTGTGAGGAATCAGGTTGGGGGGGACAGTGATTCGCTCATACAGAACTGATTTGGGCTTGGTTTCAATGGCTGGATGCCCTTCCTAATGCCAACCACATTACAGTGTGTGCTGGGTTCTTTTTGCCGTGTTGCCTACACGACCACTTTACAGCGTCGACTGGGTGCTTTTTGTCATGACACCTACACGACCACTTTACTTTATTGTTGATATAACTATAAATTTTTCAAATATACAGGAAAAGAAACTAACATTGGAAAAGATTATAAATGCTATAAATGAAAGGCAAAGGAGGGAACGAGCAAGGACTGTTAGACAAAGGAAGATAGAAAGGAGGAATGGGGTGAGAGTGACAGACTCTACACCTATGTCAGAGCAGTGATTCAATTGAGCACCGTGGACAAAATGGCAAAGGCATTTCCGCGGACAATGACCAGTGAGACTCTCTGCAACAGCCACACCATCTCGTGAGGCTCATTCCTCAGATAGGCTGCTGTTCCAATTTTACGGAGAAGATCAGCTGTATAGAGTCCGAGGACCCCTGAGGTCTTGGCAGTGACAACAAAGTAAATAGAGGTATCTTTATATCGAAGTATCGCTTATACATTCCAATCGAACACACATACACTTATCATTAAAGGAATTCTAGTCATGATCATCCTGTTTGTTGTTGTTGTTTTTTTAAAATAGAGTTTAACTGCCATTTCGAGCAAGTCCATTGACCACATATAAGTACCTATGACAAAATATTTCTTCAGTGCTGGTCTGTGTACTTCCATGTGTACACACGCACATACATACATTCACACACACACATTCTTTCTATATTAGTCTGACAGAAAATAATAATAATTGTTTCTACGTTTGGCACAAGGCCAGCAATTTGAAGAGACGAGGGAAATTGACTAAATCGACCCCAGTATTACTGGTGCTTTATTTTATCGACTCCGTAAGGAAGAAAAGCAAAGTTAACTTGGTCGGGATTTGAAATTGGAACATAGAAAGTCGTAACTAAATACCGCAAAGTATCATACGCTGTGCGACGTTCTACCGATTACTGCCAGCCCACCGCTTTACTGACAGATATAATTAGTAATAATATTAATAATTTCGTTTATTGGCCACAAGAGCCGACATGTAGGGGGACAATACAAAGACACGGACAGTGGGGGTTTACAATAAGCTCAAGTAAAAGTGCACAACAGCAAAACCAATTTAACAATGAGAAATAAAAAATAAATTATGTATAAACATGACAAAATAAAGGGCGACTTAGGTACCCACCAATCCTGAACAACCCGATGCTTCTAGGGCACCCCTCTCTTCCTCAAATTAACCAGCCTACAGGCGCATGGTCAGAGTAGGCCCACTCACACGGGCCATTAATAATAATAATAATAATAATTGTTTCTACTTTTGGCACAAGGCCAGCAATTACTCAGTGCATTACTGGTACTTTATTTTATCGACCCCGTAAGGATGAAAGGCGAGGTTAACCTCGGCCGGATTTGAACTCAGATCAAACAGGGAGGTAACTCTTTGCTGCAAAGCATGGCGTCCGACTTTTTACTGCCAAATAATAGTAATTGTTTCTACTTTTGGCACAAGGCCAGCAATTATATCAGTGTATTACTGGTACTTTATTTTATCGACCCCGTAAGGATGAAAGGCAAAATTAACCTCGGCGGATTTGAACTCAGAACGTAAAGGGCCATAACTCTATGCTGCAAAGCATGATGATGATGATTTCTTGGCCATTAAGACTGAAAACATTATGGATAATACAAAAGAGGAGAACAGAAGGGATTTACATATAAACAACGAAAACAATAATACGTGTGGAATGTTTATATAGTTGGGTACCTTTTTTTTCTGTCTGATATTGCGTATCATTATGAAAGTATTGGGAGAGGGTCGGACGCCATGCTTTGACGTATAGAGTTACGGCCCTTGCCATTCTGAGTTCAAATCCCGCCGAGGTTAACTTTGCCTTTCATCCTTACGGGGTCGATAAAATAAAGTACCAGTAATACACTGGATATTTGATGGCCTTGTGCCTCACGTAGAAACAATTATGAAATAAAGTACCAGTAATGCACGGTCTAATTGCTGGCCTGGTGCCAAAAGTAGAAACAATTATGAAATAAAGTACCAGTAATGCAATGAGTAATTGCTGGCCTTGTGCCTAACGTAGAAACAATTATGAAATAAAAACGTTAAATATCGCAAATGAACTTACGTCATGTTTATAAATGTTTGATAGATGAAATATAAAATTGGTTTATAAAACGAAAGAAAATAATATCTTGTCGTCATAGTGACTACAGTTTCCGGCTACGCTGACGTTCTTCCTATTTGTTCCGGTCGCCGCCCAGACACCTAATATCCTAGGTCCCCACACTGTTGTTTTCCTTCTTAACCCTTTATCAATCACATTATTTTTCATCCTTACGGGGTCGATAAAATAAAGTACCAGTAATGCACTGGGTAATTGCTGGCCTTGTGCCTAAAGTAGAAACAATTATTTTATATATACTCAAATCCCGCCGAGGTTAACTTTGCCTTTCATCCTTACGGGGTCGATAAAATAAAGTACCAGTAATACACTGGTTTATTGCTGGCCTTGTGCCTAACGTAGAAACAATTATTTTATATATACTATTATATTTGGCACTGTCATGGTATTAGCTGTCAGTAACTCCACTTACATCGATATACTTTATTTTTTTATTTAAAATAACGCGTGGTGATACGGAAATAAACGATGTTTACGATTGAGAAGGTTGACGAATGACGTCACCTTCGCCTACTTTTATTTCTGACAGCTAATACCATGACAGTGCCTTATATTTTCATGGTAAAGACTTTACCTCACATAATATCGAATCTATGAGATTTTGAAAGTATTTATTTTGAGAGGCTCATTTTGCTATGTTTGATTGAAAATAAACATAGATATAACCGGTTCATACCTTAACATCAGTTTGAGCGACCAGTTACAGCTAGTTTCAACAGAAAGAGGTAGAGAATTGCGGCCGGTTTGAACACTAAAGGGTTAAAAATCTGAAAGACACCAGTCCACCAGAGAAAAGAACCGTGAGGTGGGGTTATAGCGATTGTTTAATGGTCGTGTTGGTTTGTTGACTGTGTTGTAGTGTTGATTCGTTTGTTTTGTTGTGTGGGTGCTCACGTGTAGCTTGCTGTATCGTGGTCACTCCTGTGTGATACTGTGTGCCAAGAGGTTGGATGTGAACAGGTGAGTAAGTATTCAATAAGATGATGATATGATAGTTCCTTGATCACGCAGAAAATGAATATATATAAATGAACCACGATGATACCAAACCGTTACATTATTAATTTATTGAAAATAGCTCACACGGAGTTATAGGAAAATACACAGGGATTATGTACGTTATTTGTTTGTTTGTAAAATGAGAATTAAATTGTATTTACCAAGAAAACTTCATGAACTTCACTGGGACGTTCCTTACTTTTAGCGGTGTCAAGAATGAAAGTAAATTTATTTTCATTTTCGATTGTTTATCTCATAACAAAAATGTCTGGACGAGTATATGGTCGCACTAGGTTAGCTGATGATATTTTGGATGCAAATGACATCCTTAATGATAATGTAACAATTTTTACTCTAATACCTGCGATACACGGTGACACTGTGTGTGTTGCAGTGGTTGGCAAACAGTGTCAATTGTCCTGTTTGTAATGAGGCTTGCAGATTGAACCGGTATTCTGGGGGTGTTGATAAATGGAGATGGCGATGCAACCGCGACAAATTCAGTCAATCGGTACGACGGAATTCTTTTTTTGAACGAAGCCATGTGCGACTGGATCACCTTATTGGTATTATATACATGTGGTGCTATGATCACACACAAGTTGAGATGATTAGAGAAACGGGAGTCTCCGAAAGGACAGTTATAGACTGGTGCAATTGCATTAGAGAAATTTGTGAGCAGTATTTGGAGGGAAATCCTCAAGAACTTGGAGGATTCGATGACAATGGTGAATCCATCATTGTCGAGATAGACGAATGGAAATACTTCCATAGAAAGTATCATCGTGGCCTGTGGAGACAAGGCCACTGGTAGGTAATTTAAAATGTTATATGCAATAAACGTTTAAATATGTCATTTTTTTCAACACACACAACATGAAAAACAATCAAGTTAATTTTGGGTTTAATGAAAATAAATAATCGAAATGAAAATAAATTTACTTTCATTATCCACGTTTAAACACACACACACAAAATGTAAATAAACTATCGAAAATGAAAATAAATTTACTTTCATTCTTGACACCGCTAAAAGTAAGGAACACCCTCACTGGCTTGGTTAAGAGAGAGAGAGAGACCAAGAGATAGAGAAAGTAAGAGTCTGTATGACCCCAGTGGGGTCTGTAGAAAGCAATAGTCTACATGTTTACTCTATCAAGAACTGCTGGTCTGAAGCAGGCTATTTATCTATCTCGCTTCCTCTGTCCCCAAGCCTGGAGAACAAAGGGGTGACCTCTAGAGGTCGTCCACTTTTAGAATTGTTGAAGCCCGAAAGGAGATAACCCTCCAAAGGACCATTAAATGTCACCCAGGGGTGGATACTGCACTGGGTGACTGACCATTCTCTGTGGCAATACCTTTTCCATTTTACCCGCTGGACGCAGCTGAAACACTTCTCAGACAGGGGTGTACAGTCTGTCGCTCCCGCCCACTTTCCCTTTCGTTCGTTGATTAATTTCTTTTTTCTTACTCTTTATCTGCTTTGTTTTGTTTTGTTTTTGTCTCCTTTTAGACCTGTCAACTCTCCCCGCCCGACGGTGAGATCTCCCTCCCACTTTGGGGTAAGAGATGTTTCTCTTGCGAAAATAGGTATAGCTTTCATTATGGATAATTGGCAGTATCGGTAGAGGGTCGGACGCCATGCTTTGACGCATAGAGTTACGGCCCTTGCCATTCTGAGTTCAAATCCCGCCGAGGTTAACTTTGTCTTTCATCCTTACGGGGTAGATAAAATAAAGTACCAGTAATGCACTAGGATAATTGCTGGCCTGGTGCCAAAAGTAGAAACAATTATGGATAATTGGCAGTATCGGTAGAGGGTTTGACGCATAGAGTTACGGCCCTTGCCATTCTGAGTTCAAATCCCGCCGAGGTTAACTTTGCCTTTCATCCTTACGGGGTCGATAAAATAAAGTACCAGTAATGCACTGAGGTAATCGCTGGCCTTGTGCCAATAGTAGAAACAATTATGGATAATCTCCCCATTTCGCCTCATTTCTCTCCGTTTTGGGACACTTTTTCATGGTTTGGATTTTTAGAGGTTGGTAGGTCTGCCTTATTGCCAGATCTTTTTAAAATTCTTCATTATTTGAAATACAGAATATTTCATTATGATCCTGGTAAAAATAATATTGAAAATTATTGTGTACAGTGCTCAGGTGCACTACAACTCATCAAAGGTGCATGTATAGTACATAGAATAATGTACAAATGTCAGGAAAGTGAACAGTGCATTAGTCATGATATACACACACACGCGCGCGCGTTTGTAATGTGTATGGAGGGGGAATATCAGGTGTAGTGTTGGCGAATTTCGAGAAGAATGGAAGTTTTGAAGGATGCAGTGTCCCAATGAAAGGTTAAGAAGCTAGCTAGAAATAGATATGCATCATTGCATTCCATGTCCTTTCTTTTGAAAATAGGCTAACCTTGAAATAAGGATGTATTAAATATAAGGTAAAAATATAAACTGTTGTTTTGTTTTCCTTACTTTACTCTAGTTTTCACTCCTATATTTCTATCTTCCTCCAAAACAATCATAATCACAATGCATCATATAAACTAAAAATATGTCATAGTCAATGGCTAATATTATTTGGATTGGCAGTATCGGTAGAGGATCGGACACCATGCTTTGCAGCAAAGAGTTAAGGCCCTTTCCATTCTGAGTTCAAATCCCGCCGAGGTTAACTTTGCCTTTCATCCTTACGGGGTCGATAAAATAAAGTACCAGTAATACACTGAAATCATTGCTGGCCTTGTGCCAAAAGTATAAACAATTATTTTCATTTTCTAGGCAATTATGGGAGACAACTCCGGATATGTTTTGATATTCTAACCTTATCACCTAAGCATAGCTGTCACTAAATGTGTTCACCTTTGTGATAAATGTACATTTATTGATATATTCTAAATAATTTTACTTTTCTTACTCCAATAAATATATAAAAGTGTGTATTTCATGGTTTATTCATCAATATTTTTATTTCCACAAAGCCAAAGGAGATTCATCTATTCTGTAGCATAGTCAGTAGATTATCTTCTATAACTGGGATTTGATTTTGAAAATATTCAGAGAATTTGTTTGTCATAAATAGACAATACATGTGCAAAGATTTCATTCAGTGGAAAATTTGAAAATAAAAAATAAACAAAATTTGATGATCTGTTGGTACTGGAAGGGTACACAGAAAACACTGTGAGAAGATTAAATAATGTGGCACCTACATTGTTTAAGTGTGAGGTATATTTAGTTGGAATTACAGATGGAGAAAATGTTGAACTAGATCTGTTCATAATTTCCAGCATTGAAAGAGAATAACTACTACTTTCAAATTTCAAAAATGGCAGTTTAACAGCAACAAAAAGTCTACAGTCCCAAACTAGTTTCTTTTAATAATCTCTTGATGAATGGATTTTCCTCCGAAATATAAGGATTTATATATATTATATATATATATATATATAATATATATATTATATATATATATAATATATATATATATATATATAATATATATATATTATATATATATATATTATATATATATATATAATATATATATATAATATATATATATTATATATAAATATATAATATATATATTATATATATATAATATATATATATTATATATATATATATAATATATATATATTATATATATATATATTATATTTTATTCAGCTGAAATGGTGATGATGATGATGATATATATATGTGTGTGTGTGTACAAATTTCAATAATGTTAAGACACCCTAATGGGGGTTAAACGCCCTATAGTGAAAAGTTTGGCCAATAAATGGAACAAGATTTTACGAACTCCTCCTATGGTTTTGGAGATATACCCCCATAACCATATATATTCTGAAACTACATTGCCCAGGGTACTTGTATAAGTATATTTCATTTTAATCAAAGGGTTCATCGGGGGCACAAAACCGCCGCTGAAACTTTACCTTCGATTTATATGAAATTTAAACCAAAGGTAAATGACAAGATATGATGCCTATTCACAAAATTTCAGCAAATTTTAATAAAATTGAAACACCCTAATGGGGGTTAAACCCCCTATTAGGGTTCACCGGTGGCACAAACCCCTGCTGAAAATGTTTTCCCTTCGATTTATATGCAATTTAAACCATAGGTAAATGACAAGATATGATGCCTATTCACATCATTTCAGCAAATTTCAATATCCTAATGGGGGTTAAACCCCTTATTAGGATTCACCAGGGGGCACAAAATCCCCGCTGAAAATTTTTTCGGTTCGATTTATATGCAATTTAAACCATAGATAAATGAAGAGATATGATGCCTATTCACAAAATTTCAATACTATAAGACACCTTAATGGTGGTTAAACCCCCTATTAGGGTTCCCCGTGGGTACAAACCCCCGCTGAAAACTTTTCCCTTTCGATTTATATGAAACTTAAACCATAGGTAAATGATAAGATATGATGCCTATTCACAAAAGTTTTCAATTGATATTTTGAAAAAATTATTTACAAGAAACAAAATAAGAATAAGATTTAATAATGCAATTTTGATTTGATATATTACAAAAAATGATGTTTTCCAATGTTTCATGCATTCTATTTTACATTGAGTAATATTGAGTTTTTCTCCATAAATTATATCACTGATTTAAAATCAATCATCATTTTCTTACAAAAAAAATGTGTGAAACACAGCAAGGCGCTGGTAATTCAGCTAGTATATATATATATATATGAGTGTGTGTATATATATGTGTGTGTGTGTGTATGTGTGCTCATTATGTAGGAGAGGTGTAGGTAGAAACTCCATCCTCTTCCCCATATGCAAACTATGGGTACACAAGAGATGTAGTGGGATCTCAGGAAGTTTAGTTAAGAATGTAGGCTTTACATGTAGCAGTTGCACCAGGACAGTAAGCAGCAAAGAATCACTGAAAACAAGTGACATCAATGTCTGGGAGGACTTGGTAAAAACAATACCGAATTAGCAGCGGAGGAGGGGTGTTCTGAAAGAACGGGATGGAAGAAGTTGAGGGAGCTACTGCCACAGCTGGATACAAAAGGCTTTTCCCTCAGAATAAAAGGTAGACGGTATGATGTGTGCATATGAACGGCAATGTTGTATGGTAGTGAGAGCTGGGCACTGTGTGTAGAAGACTTGCGTAGATTAGAAAGGAATGAAGCTTGTATGCTTCGATGGATGTGTAATAGTAATATACGCGAACAGCAAAGCATAAACAAACTGAAAGAGAAACTAGGCATAAGAAGGATCAAATGTGTGCAGGAGAGGAGATTATGTTGGTATGGACATGTGATGTGTATGAAGGATGACAGCTACATAAAGTCCCAGAAAGACTTGAGATGAAGTGATAAAAGCCGACCTTGCCCAATTGCACCTCTGAAAGGCAATGACACAGGACCAAGATCTCTGGCGTTATGAGGTAATACAGAAACCCCAACTTCCCACGGGCCCAGACCAAGGCTGAAACATACAGTATGCACCACTCCATCCCACCCGCCAATATATCTTTCATGAGAACAGGCCGAAACACTGTAAAGTGGTTGTGATGGTGACTCGGTAAAAAACACCCAGTCCACACTGTAAAGTAGTCGTGGAGGAATCACAACAAAAAACACCCAGTACTCATTGTAAATGAGCTTGGCATTAGGAAGGGCATCCAGCTGTAGAAACCAAGCCAAAATCAGTTCTTTATGAGCAAGACATGGTCACCTGACCTAACATTGCCAACAATAGAAGGCACATGGCTCAGTGGTTGGAGCATTGGGCTTGCAATTGAAAGGTTGTGAGTTTAATTCTCGGACCGGGTGATGTGTTGTTTCCTTGAGCAAGACACTTTATTTTACAATGCTCCAGTTTACTCAGCTGTAGAAATGAGATGATAGGACTGGGGTTTCCATGTCATAATTATTGATATGTAAAAAAAAAAAGTAAATTGGGAGCACTTTTAATGTCTGATTGGGTGGTAAGCACACACACACAAAAAAAAAAAATGCCAATTGAAAGTTTGTCACACCAAAATCAATAGCTTGGTGTGATGTAGTATGGTGTGGTTTGGTGAAGTTTCTACAAAGATAGTCATTTTCGACAGGTTTCCATGTCATAATTATTGATATGTGGAAGAAAAAAGTAAATTGGGAGCACTTTTAATGTCTGATTGGGTGGTAAGCACACACACAAAAAAAAAAAAGGAAACGGGAAGAAAATGTTTCACACCAAGATCAATAGCTTGGTGTGATGTAGTATGGTGTAACTTGGTATGGTGTGGTTTGGTTTGGTTTGGTGAAGTTATGAAATGGAAACCAATTGTAAACGATAGATTCCCATGTCATATTCATTGATAATGTGTGGGAAAATAGTCATTTGCAAGCATCTTTGATGTTAGTTTGAGGTGGTAACCACAAAAAAAAAAAAAAAAGCAGGTAGCAAATTTGTCACATTGATGTCCTTACCATGGTGTGATGTAAATAGTAGGAGTAGGTGTTCTGTAATAAATTTACCATATAGTGAAGTATGGTTATGGTGAATTTATGGTGTGGATTGGGGTAGATTAATGTGCTGTGGTGTGCTTTGTTATAAGTGAGGATTTAAATTTCCACTTTGATTTATGTTAGAAAAAAATTTTTTCCTTCATTTTTGCATATGCAATCAACTTCCAAGATGCTCGCAGTGAACTATGCTTTTAGCATATTAACAAAAAATATGACTTCTGCTGCAATAACAAATGACTAGCTTTGTAAATGGTATTTCCACCCACATCCTCCCTCTTTTTTCTACAAAGCTAGTCATTTTCATCAGGTTTCCATGTCATAACCATTGATAATATGTGCATAAAATAGTAATTTGCGAGCACCATTTATGTCAAATTGGGTGGTAAGCACAAAAAAAGGAAGAAAAAAAAAATTGGCGGATGAAAATTTGTCACACCAAAATCAATAGCTTGGTGTGATGTAGTATGGTGTGGTTTGGTGAAGTTTCCATGTCATAATTATTGATAAGTGGAAAAAAAATAGTCATTTGGGAGCACCTTTAATGCCAGATTTTTTTTACATACATACATACATACATACATACATACATACATACATACATACATACATACATATATATATATATATATATATATATATATATATATATATATATATATATACAATATATTAATAAATGGCAACTATATTTGTAAAACCATATTTATTTTATACATATTTCAAGGACACCAAGTTAAATTATAGTGTGCTTTCATCAGATAAAATATAATATAGAGCAGTTTTATAAATAAATATTGACATACCCTTAAATTGGAAGCTCAATATATATATATATATATAGTAATAATAATAAATTTGAAGACTAAAATCCAAAGAGGGCTCGATAAGGATAAATATATATCAAATATATAAGAACCGTAGAGCAAATATTTATTTTAATACATATATATATTGACATATAAATATATATTTAAATAAACACATGAAACAATCACAAGGGATAATTTGTAAAGTGTGTAAACACACACAGCTAGGTAGGTAACTAATTAAAGTTTAACTAGATCTTCAAATATTACCTTTTAAGAAATGATTAATCCTCCTTGTATATGTTGCATTCTTTAATGAAATATATACAAGTGTGTGTGTGTCTGTGTGTGTGTGAATATATATTTATATATAAGCACTTCATCAGATAAAATACATATATATACATACATACACACATATATATATATGTATGTATGAAACTTAATTATTCGTGTAATGCGACTCCTGTAACGTTTTTAATAATTATTTGATATTACTTAAACATTTTTTATCTTTTGCTTTTATTCTTTCTTCTTTTCTCCTACGTTTCTTGACATTTGCACTATTCCCCTGGAGAAAAATGGCGCCAAACTTTTCCTTTTGAAAGAATAATGTGATTGTGTTCACGTGATATATAGCTGTCAGTCGTGAAAGTAGCCGATGAAAGCAGGCGAAGGTGACGTCATTCGTCATCGTTTATTTCCGTATTACTACCACCAAGTAACTCCACTTACGCGTGGTAGTAATACGGAAATAAACGATGTTTTGCTTTCATCGGCTGCTTTCGACTGATAGCTAATAGCGTTGTAGTGCCCGGCACTTTGTTCAAGTGCCTTCTACTATACCATCGTGGTAAATAATGCCTTGTGAGTTGAAATTTGGTAGATGGAGACTCTGTTGAAGCCCATATATATATTTTATCGATCGTTTTTTTGTCAAACCTCTAAGTTACGGAATATAAACATAGACACGGTCTCACACACAGACCCCCCCCCCCATATATATATTTAATATAGAAATGGCTTCTTTCTGTGGTTACTCACTATTGAACCCGGGATAAACTTATATATATATATATGTGTGTGTGTGTGTGTGTGTGTGTGTGTGTGTGTGTGTGTGTGTGTGAGACTGTGTCTATGTTTATATTCTGTAAATTAGAGGTTCGACGAAAAAGATCGATAAAATAAGTATCAAGCTTGAAAAAAGTAGTCGAATCCACCACCACAATGCAACCCTAGAAATTATGGCATGAAGGGTTGGAAAGATTTTTCCATTGAGTCAAGGACATGACAGTCTCTTTAATAGTGCTGGTGCCACAATAAAATGTACCCACTACACTCTGTAAAGTGGTTGATGTTTGAAATGGCAGGCAACCATAGAAACCATACCAAAAATGAAACAAACGAACATGATGCCATGAGTTGGACAGATGGTTATATTTCTGAGTCAGTTCTTATTCAGAGTTATTACCTCCGCAGGGCAGTTCAGAAAGCCACATCTCATGCATATGTCCCATTTTGGCATGGTTTCTTTGGCTGGATGCCATTCCTAACACCAACTACTTTACAGAATGTACATAGTGCATTTTATTATGACACCAGCACTACAGAGTTTGTGATGTCCTTTATCACTGAAGAATTCCCTTTACCTTACATTGTCTCTGTTTGATCAACAGCTGGTCATTGGGCTGTGGCCATGCTGAGACAGAGTTAAAGACAGAAGAGGAGTAGATAGATGGATGGACGGGTGGGTGGATATATAGATAGATTGATGGATACGTAGATAGACAGATGGACGGATAACATGGCAGTAATATTGAGGAGTTTGCTTTGCAATCACATAATTTAGAGGAGAGATGTTGTGCTGAAAAGGACCAGGCCAACCCATGCAAGTGTGGAAAAGTGGGTGTAAAAATGATTATATATATATATGAAAAATTTGGGGACCCTGATGGCTGAGCACCTGCTGTTTCAACAGCTTGATCCGAATTGTTTGCATCTAGCTGCTGAAATGACAGGAACTCAGCTGGTGGGGTCCTGAATTTTTCATATTACCCACTCTAGTACTCCAGGTATCAAGTACTCTAGTGAGTAATGGTCTAACTGGTTTTTGCTGCATCCATTCTGATTTATATATATATAGTGAGACATGGGCAGCAACTGCAGAGGATATGCGACGGCTGGAGAGAAATGAAGCAAGCATGCTCCGTTGGATGTGCAATGTCACGACCGAGCATGGATGTGTTGTGAGAGAAACTGTGTTTAAGAGGGATAAGTTGTAGTGTGCAGGAGAGAAGACTGCAATGGTATAGACATGTGATGCACATGGAGGATGACCTCTGGGTGAAGAAGTGCCAAGAAATGCCAATTGAAGGAAGACGTGGTAGAGGAAGACCACGGAAAACCTGGGCGGAGGTGGTGATAGCAGACCTCAGATGGCTGAAGCTCACAGTGGAGATGATGAAGTGGAGAGATGCTGTGCTGAATAGGACCCATCCCACCCTTGCAAGCAGGGAAAAGTGGACGTAAAATGATGGTGATGATGTATAATATATATATATACATACACTTAGTCGTTAAAATTCCTGTGCTTTCACAGTTTATGATTTGATTGCTTTACTGATAGCTGAAGCTTTGTGTGAATAAGATGTTGCCTGCTGAAGAGAACCAAATATCTTAATGATGCCTTTTATCTAATAATGGTAATCTGCTAGCCTCTGCCATGACGGGGTGGTAGTAGTACACTATAAGCTTACGCCCCTTCACCAGAAAGACATAAGAAGACTTAGTAGTCCTCACTTGAGGGTGGCCAAGTGGACTGGAAACTGCTAAATGTTTGGCCACCCTTACGTCTCTTGGCCTTTTCAGCCCCATGGATTGTGTCTATTATATTCCTTTGTTATATTTTGAATACCTGATGATGTCACTGGATTCATACTAAACCCGGACATTGAAATGTTCATAGTATAATAAACCTTTAAGGAATTACACCAGTCCAGCCTCTTGTTATTTTATAATTATATATATATATATATATATATATATATTTAATACAATAACAGAGATAGCTTAAAGCTAAACTCTGACTGGTAACCATCTCACTCAACAAACATTAGGTTATATGTTAGTATAAACCCAATTTAAGTGTTTGGGGTGCTAACTATATGTATTATGTGGAAAGCCAGTTGTATTATTTTATGAGATATAATTAAAGTTAAAATATATCTCTCTTAAAATATATCTATATATATATATATATATATATATATATATATATATGCTGGTGCTGGTGGTGATCATAATGATGAGGGTGGCGATGGTGCTGCTGTTGATGATAGTGGTGATGGTGATAGTGTAAAGAAAAATTAAGAGAGAGAGGAGGAGGAGCAGCAGAAAGAGAATGAAGAGGAGAAGAAAGAAGAGACAAAAAAAAAAAATGTGAGAAAAGACAAAATAGAGAGAGAAAGATTATCAGTAGCAAGTGTTGTAATAATCTTATAATTTGCCAACTGTTCTGGCATGCAGCCGTTTGCATTGATTGTGGCATTGGCTGCATCTGAGTCAACTCTACATTAAACAAAACTAATATATATCATCATCATCATCATCATCATCGTTTTACGTCCGTTCTTCCACGCTAGCATGGGTTAGACGGGTTGTCCTGCTATGGGCAATGTCCGGTCGGCTGACCTTGTCTTGCTCATACGGGAACTGATTCTGGCTTGATTTCTACAGCTGGATGCCCTTCCTAACACCAACCTCATTTACAGTGAGTGCTGGGTGCCTTTTTTTCCATGGCGTCTACACGTCAACTTTACAGTGAGTGCTGGGTGCCTTTTTTTCCATGGCGTCTACACGTCAACTTTACAGTGAGTGCTGGGTGCCTTTTTTTCCATGGCGTCTACACGTCAACTTTACAGTGAGTGCTGGGTGCCTTTTTTTCCATGGCGTCTACACGTCAACTTTACAGTGAGTGCTGGGTGCCTTTTTTTCCATGGCGTCTACACGTCAACTTTACAGTGAGTGCTGGGTGCCTTTTTTTCCATGGCGTCTACACGTCAACTTTACAGTGAGTGCTGGGTGCCTTTTTTACGATGGCGTCTACACGTCAACTTTACAGTGAGTGCTGGGTGCCTTTTTTTCCATGGCGTCTACACGTCAACTTTACAGTGAGTGCTGGGTGCCTTTTTTTCCATGGCGTCTACACGTCAACTTTACAGTGAGTGCTGGGTGCCTTTTTTACGATGGCGTCTACACGTCAACTTTACAGTGAGTGCTGGGTGCCTTTTTTTCCATGGCGTCTACACGTCAACTTTACAGTGAGTGCTGGGTGCCTTTTTTTCCATGGCGTCTACACGTCAACTTTACAGTGAGTGCTGGGTGCCTTTTTTTCCATGGCGTCTACACGTCAACTTTACAGTGAGTGCTGGGTGCCTTTTTTTCCATGGCGTCTACACGTCAACTTTACAGTGAGTGCTGGGTGCCTTTTTTTCCATGGCGTCTACACGTCAACTTTACAGTGAGTGCTGGGTGCCTTTTTTTCCATGGCGTCTACACGTCAACTTTACAGTGTGGGCTGGGTGCCTTTTTGCCGTGGCACCTCCACGACCACTTTGCAGTGGAATGATAGGGACCCCAGTCCCTATCATCTCATTTCTACAGCTGAGTAAACTGGAGCAATGTGAAACAAAGTGTCTTGCTCAAGGAAACAACACACCACCTGGTCAGAGAATTGAATTCACCACAACCTTTCAATTGCAAGCCAAATGCTCTAACCACTAAGCCATGTATATATATATACACACATGTATGTATGTATGAATGCATGCATGCATGTGTGTGTGTACATATATATATTTATACACACATATGTATGTATGAATGCATGCATGTGTGTGTGTGTAGATGTATATATATTTATATATATATACATACTAATTTAAGATATCACAACATACATACTATGTATAATGCTTATGTTTCTCTGTAAAAAAGGTGAATGAACATTTGTTCAGAGCATCAATAATTCAGATTAAGATATATATATATATATATATATATATATATATATATATATATATATATATATATATATATATATATATATATATATATGCAGAGGTTATATTTAATTTGTTGGGATTCAACAAGCTTAAACATTTTTATAACTGATATAAAGCACTCAACAATTTAGTGGAGTAAATACACAATATATTAATAAATGGAAACTATATTTATAAAACCATATTTATTCTATTATACATATTTCAAGGGCAACCAAGGCAAATTATGGTGCGCTTTCATCAGATAAAATACCGATTTATTTTATAAACCGTTATCTTTTCAACCTTTCGAACACTCATTTGTATACTCGCTCATAATTTTATATCACCCTCAATAAATGTACTATCTCCACTATCCAGGAAGCTCCAACCGTTAAGGTTGTCTTTTTTTTTCCGGGTATGTCAATATTTATTTATAAAACAAATCTGTATTTTATCTGATGAAAGCGCACCATAATTTGCCTTGGTTGCCCTTGAAATATGTATAATAGAATAAATATGGTTTTATAAATATAGTTTACATTTATTAATATATTGTATGTATATATATATATATATATTGAAATTTAAACTTGTCTAGGCACCAGGCAGTTGCCATTTTACGTCTGTAAGTATAGATTTAATATTTAAAATTCTCTAGATCGATACAGACGGACTATATGTACTTGAATTAAGGTATTTCTATCTGGCTAAAAAATTATTGTCATTTTGCAAAAAAAAACAAAAAAAACACAGTAGTGTTGATCATATATTTTTTAATTTTTAATTTCTAAATTGTAATGTAATGCTCAGAAGTATTTTTCTTAGAGCTTAATATTTGTCAATGACTACTAAACTGAAATTATCTGCTCCTACGGTCGAGCTGAATTCATAATCACATATTCACGGCTGTTATTTCTAGCGCCATGGATATGAGCCAGAATGCTGAGATGGTCGTGTGCAAAAGCACATGTATTAGGCTTGCGACAGATCAGTCTTAAGATACTATCTTAGGAGAAGTGATTTTAATTTCTGGGTGCCTACCGTAGATCACAGAAAATTGATTACTCCACTAATAATTATTTTATAAATAGTTGTTCCGTAATTAATTAATTATTTCATTAGTATAACATCCCTTGTGAAACAGGTTTATGTTTTGAAGTTCTGCCCGATCTGCTGAAAAAGTTTAAATTTTGAAATTTAAACTTGTCTAGGCACCAGGCAGTTGCCATTTTACGTCTGTAAGTATAGATTTAATATTTAAAATTCTCTAGATCGATACAGACGGACTATATGTACTTGAATTAAGGTATTTCTATCTGGCTAAAAAATTATTGTCATTTTGCAAAAAAAAAAAAAAAAAAAAAAAACACAGTAGTGTTGATCATATATTTTTTAATTTTTAATTTCTAAATTGTAATGTAATGCTCAGAAGTATTTTTCTTAGAGCTTAATATTTGTAAATGACTACTAAACTGAAATTATCTGCTCCTACGGTCGAGCTGAATTCATAATCACATATTCACGGCTGTTATTTCTAGCGCCATGGATATGAGCCAGAATGCTGAGAAGGTCGTGTGCAAAAGCACATGTATTAGGCTTGTGACAGATCAGTCTTAAGATACTATCTTAGGAGAAGTGATTTTAATTTCTGGGTGCCTACCGTAGATCACAGAAAATTGATTACTCCACTAATAATTATTTTATAAATAGTTGTTCCGTAATTAATTAATTATTTCATTAGTATAACAACCCTTGTGAAACAGGTTTATGTTTTGAAGTTCTGCCCGATCTGCTGAAAAGGTTTGAATTTTGAAATTTAAACTTGTCTAGGCACCAGGCAGTTGCCATTTTACGTCTGTAAGTATAGATTTAATATTTAAAATTCTCTAGATCGATACAGACGGACTATATGTACTTGAATTAAGGTATTTCTATCTGGCTAAAAAATTATTGTCATTTTGCAAAAAAAAAAAAAACCACAGTAGTGTTGATCATATATTTTTTAATTTTTAATTTCTAAATTGTAATATATATATATATATATATATATATATATATAGTTATGTAATAAACAATATTTTTGTTTATGTAATTGTTTATTACATAACTATTAAGCTCTGTTACCTACATAGAGCACTCTTTTTTCCTGGACTTTCCCGACGGAATTACTTCATTTACACACATATATATATATATACATATATTAGAGAGAGAGAGAGAGAGAGACATATATCGTTTGAGAAACATAGTATTTTGTACGCACATAAAGCACATATTAATTTTTTGTTTATTTTGCTGTTGTTTTATCATTATTCATTTTAACTGTAGTAGCACAGGATTTAAATATTGCAGGTGTTTTTGTTAAAACATTTTAATAGCTATCCCTCTTTCATTTCCCTCCTTTTGGGGCTCCATAAAAGTAATTACATATAATCAGAGCTGTCACCTGGCTAGTTAACATCCTAGGCTAGCCCTACAATGTGTGTCTGGGTATTTAGCACCCTAGGCTAGCCCTACAATAAATGCCTGGATAATTAGGTCCCTTGGATAGGCCTACAATGTGCACTGGGGTATTTAGCACCCTAGGCTAGCCCTATAATAAGTGCCCGGATAATTAGGTCCCTTGGATAGCCCTACAATGTGCACTGGGGTATTTAGCATTCTATGCTTCCCTACAATGTGAGCCTGGGTTATTATTGCTCTGGGCTAGATCTACAATATTTACCCATTTCTTCCAGTTAAGTACTCCACATTCTCCCAAATAAAATAATTTCAACTTACAATTCGGCAACCTGATGAACCAAATTTTTGACAGTTTTTGATTTAAAAAATTACTAAGCTTGCATTTTCTACTACACAGAAAACACTCACTTGATTAAAAATCATATAGTGGTCATAACACAATACAACCCTCTCCACTGATTTGGATATTTCCACAATGTTGTTATATGGCAAACATATTTAGTGATTTATCTATTTAACACTGCAAATGATTAAATATTTAATTCAATTATACAAATTTATGTAAATCTTTGATCTTTTCAGGTTCAGTAGTGCACATCTTTGAGGTTTGTGCCCCGAGGTGGCTTCTTAGTTGGTCTTAATGGTAGAAATGGTCTTAGGTGGCCTTAAGGGTAGAACTGGTCCTGGGCGGCCTTAAGGGTAGCACCAGTCCTAGTTGTCCTTAAGAGTAGTACCAGTCCTAGTTGGTCTTAAGGGTAGCACCAGTCCTAGTTGGCCTTAATGGTAGTACCAGTCCTAGTTGGCCTTAAGAGTAGCACCAGTCCTAGTTGTCCTTAAGGGTAGCACCAGGCCTAGTTGTCCTTAAGGGTAGCACCAGTCCTAGTTGTCCTTAAGGGTAGCACCAGTCCTAGTTGTCCTTAAGGGTAGCACCAGTCCTAGTTGGCCTTAAGAGTAGCACCAGTCCTAGTTGTCCTTAAGGGTAGCACCAGGCCTAGTTGTCCTTAAGGGTAGCACCAGTCCTAGTTGTCCTTAAGGGTAGTACCAGTCCTAGTTGGCCTTAAGAGTAGCACCAGTCCTAGTTGTCCTTAAGGGTAGCACCAGGCCTAGTTGGTCTTAAGGGTAGCACCAGTCCTAGTTGTCCTTAAGGGTAGCACCAGGCCTAGTTGTCCTTAAGGGTAGCACCAGTCCTAGTTGTCCTTAAGGGTAGTACTAGTCCTAGTTGGCCTTAAGAGTAGCACCAGTCCTAGTTGTCCTTAAGGGTAGCACCAGGCCTAGTTGGTCTTAAGGGTAGCACCAGTCCTAGTTGTCCTTAAGGGTAGCACCAGGCCTAGTTGTCCTTAAGGGTAGCACCAGGCCTAGTTGTCCTTAAGGGTAGCACCAGTCCTAGTTGTCCTTAAGGGTAGTACCAGTCCTAGTTGGCCTTAAGAGTAGCACCAGTCCTAGTTGTCCTTAAGGGTAGCACCAGGCCTAGTTGTCCTTAAGGGTAGCACCAGTCCTAGTTGTCCTTAAGGGTAGCACCAGGCCTAGTTGTCCTTAAGGGTAGCACCAGTCCTAGTTGGCCTTAAGGGTAGCATCAGTCCTAGTTGGCCTTAAGGGTAGCATCAGTCCTAGTTGTCCTTAAGGGTAGCACCAGGCCTAGTTGTCCTTAAGGGTAGCACCAGGCCTAGTTGTCCTTAAGGGTAGCACCAGGCCTAGTTGGCCTTAAGGGTAGCACCAGGCCTAGTTGTCCTTAAGGGTAGCACCAGGCCTAGTTGGCCTTAAGGGTAGCACCAGTCCTAGTTGTCCTTAAGGGTAGCACCAGTCCTAGTTGTCCTTAAGGGTAGCACCAGTCCTAACTGGCACCAACCCTGCATCTAGTCAATGCTAGCTGTGGATGATGATGAGCAAGAATAATAATAAGAAATTGGGACAGGACGGGAAAGGAATAAGAAGATGGTCATGATGATGATGATATTTATTTATTCAGTCTGTAATCGGAAGGTTCAAGTCTTAATTGAATCCATCTGTCTGGAAATGCATTGAATATATTGACGTTGTCTACTCTATATATTGAAATTAATCAGTAGAAGATTTATTTGAAGAAATTGTCAAAATAATAATTTGTTGCCTTAGTCATTTTATTATATAATACAAATAAATGCAAAACGTGTTCGTTTTCCGTCATATTTACGAAATTTGGTAACGTAAAAGAAGTGGATTCCAATTTAATATTTAGTCTAATAAAATCAATATGTACAGAATGATTAACTATCGTTTTAAACATTTATAAAGAAAAAGGTTTTTATTTGCTGAAATATTATATAGTACGCTTGGTGATACTTTGATTTATTAGTACTGTAGTAAATTCCTTCTGTTATTTCGTTTCAGTACAACTTATTAGTAATAGAAGAAAGTAGCAGTAGTGAGGGGGGCTTCATCTATATTTCGTTTCGTTAGAATTTAGTTGTACCCATGTGATAACATCTCTTCTTCGTTTCGAAACAATTTACTAGTGCCCGTGTTGCTCCCATGTCAACAGAGGAGGTAATGCTGTGTAGCTGGAGTTGGCCTATTGGTCATATTATGTCAGCTAGTCTCTGGTAAGATACATTATTTCTATTCCAGCTTATCTCTCCATT
>OZ024749.1:39519471-39604471 GCA_964016885.1 Eledone cirrhosa
TTTAAAACATTTGTTTATGTCCTGCATAAAGAATATATCTCCCTCCGTAGTAGTCCAATGAAGGTCAATGGTATTGCATTTCACTTTACCCTCAACCCTGAAGGGTCATAAGAGCAATACAGGGGGAATCAATGTACAACATGCCTCCGTCCATCTCTGTCTTGAAGTCTTTACCATTCACTGGTTCATTCTGTGATATTTTCTATCCATTTTTTTTTTCCTTCAGACTTCTTTACCTTCTTTTGCCTTGACCTGTTCCTTGAATTCATGTCTTGGTCAATCCATCAGATCTTGTCATGTAACTGTACCATCTTATTTTAAGTATATATATATATATAAATATATATATATATAAATATATATATATATATATATGTCATACTTATAAATGAAATATGGGTTGACATCAAGGTCATCCAGAAATAGAAAAGTTGTCTGACAAAATCTCCTCCAACCTATACGAGTATTGAAAAGCAGATGTAAAATTTATAATGAAAATTGTAGTTATGTGTATATATCATCATTTATAACTGCTTTCCATGCAGTTGGATGGGTGTTACTGTTTGAGTCAGTACATAGTTGGATATTGCCTCCTTTGAGGGTTATGTCTTACTTCTATGTTCCATTTTTATTTTTAGCATTGATTCTATGGCTGGATGTCCTCCCTAACACCAACCACTATACGCAGTGTATTGTGGGTGTATTTTATCATGGCACCGACATTAGAGAGGTGGCCACATCCTTGACAAGACTAAAGAGTCCTGTTTAACCTACATTACTTCCATCTCATTGCCAGCCATTTTACAAAGTGTAGTATGTGCACTTTATTATAGCACAACAGGTCGATACGCAATAAATATTTTTCATATGTAAACGAAACTTCCTCGTTTTTTCTATTATATGTATATATATATGCATAAACACACATATATGTATGAGTATATATATATCTACTCTCACACACAAAATGGCTGACTAACTACATGTTTTCCTCCTCAGAAAAATGTTTTTTTTTCATTTCTTTCTTTTCTTACTCTATCTTTCCATTTCTTCTTTCTCCCATTCTATCTTCTAATGAAAGACTAACATCTGAAACTAATATATAGCATTATTGCACTGTATTGTTTTCCCTGGTTGTTTTGCTTGGTTGAAGTTTCACATATATATATAGTTCTTTATTAAAAAAGGCAAACACAGAGAACAATTATTAAACAAAGTCTTATTTGTTTCACATTGGAAGGTTAAGGAAAGAATGTCTTAACTCTTTATATATATATATATATAGATAGAGAGAGAGAGTGTGTGTGTGTGTGTCTGCGTTTCTGGGACCAGGAAGACCACAAATAAGAAGTACTCGGTACATGGGATGGTGCAGAGTGGGTATATTAGTTTGGCTAATTACTTCTTCAGAAGAGGTAACTAGCCAAAACTGATGAGTTCGCTGCCAATCCACTACTTTCACTTATATATATATATATATATATATATATATATATATATATATATATATACGAGGGGGGATCAAAAAGTTCGCGGAATTTTATCGTAGTAAGAAAAAAATAGGTTAAAACAATATTAAACATGTCACAACATTGTCATTGGGCGTTTACCTTGCTATTAGTCACTTGCAGTCAGTCATGCGTGGACTATTGTACAGTACTGACACTCTTTAAAAAAAAACTCTTTTTGGAACAATGGAAAATAGTTATTTTGAGATAAGGTCGAATATCAAGTTTCTGGTGAAACTCAAATGGAAAGGGACACAGATTATGGAGGCTTTAGTTAAAGTTTACAGTACTACTGCTCCAAAGAAAACTGCTGTCTACAAGTGGATTCATCGATTCAAACAAGGGAGAGACGACCTTGAAGACAACCATCGCAGTGGAAGACTAGGAACATCAAAAAATGACCAAACGTTGAGGCTGCTCAGACTTTAATTGAAGAAGATCGAAGAATAACAGTTAATCAGTTAGCTAAGTCCCTAGACATTTCATATGGTTCGGCAAATTCAATTCTGCACGATAATTTGGGACTAAGCAAGCTTTCAGTGCGATGGGTCCCAAAAGCGTTGCGCCCTGAACAGCTGATCTGTCTTTGGCGATATTAAACAAAATTGAAGTTGATGAAGAGCATTTCCTGACCAGAATCATCACCGGAGATGAAACCTGGATCTACCAGTATGATCCTGAATCCAAACAGCAGTCAAAACAGTGGCTTCCACATGGATCATCGGGGCCAATCAAGTTTAAATCTCAAAAGTCGGATAAAAAAGTGATGGCCACCATTTTCTGGGATTCAGATGGGGTGATACTAATAGATTATCTTGAAGGTCAAAGAACTGTGACAAGAGCTTACTATGCAAATGTTTTAAGGAAACTGAAAGAGGCATTAGTCAAGAAACGAAAAGGGAAACTTCATGGTGGGATCTTGTTTGACAATGCACCAGCGCATTCTACGCGGGTTGCAAAAGAAGTTCTTCGAGAATTTCGATGGGAAGTGCTTCCTCACCCGCCTTATAATCCAGATTTAGCCCCCATCAGACTTTTTCCTCTTTCCAAAACTCAAAGAAATGCTAAAAGGAACCTGTTTTAGTGGTGTTGAAGAAGCTAAAAACACTGCCAACACATGGCTTCGAACAAGGCCTTCAACTTTCTTTAGAGACGGCTGACGGAGTTGGAAGCATCGCTTTGTGAAGTGTATTGACCTGGATGGCAACTATGTAGAAAAATAAATTGAAGGTAAATCATATTTAAAAAAAAATAGATTATTTTCTGAAAAATTCCGCGAACTTTTTGATCCCCTCTCGTATGTGTGTTATAGCATTATGGAATATGAAATGCAAATTGATTTTAGGAAGATACTAGAATGCAAATAAAGCTATAGATATTAAGGTAACAATCCCAGAAAGAAAGGGGAAAAAGTAGGAATCTGAACGTTGCAATGGAAATATGTAATAGTTCCATATATTTAGAGTAAAATGGTCATTGATGAAGTAAATAAATCAAAGACTAGGTGTAAACAGGAATTGTGTATCCATTTGGTTTGAGTTTTTATGTATATGAAGCAGCGAATTGGCAAGTTGTTAGGATGTTAGATAGAATACTTTGTAGTGTTTGTGCCAATGCTCTGCACTTTTTGAGTTCAAATCTTGCCAAGGTCAATTTTTTCTTTCACCCTTTTGATGTTGATAAAAAAAAGTACCAGTCCAGTATTGAGGTCAATTCTTTCTCACTTCCTCTTTATCACTCTCTCTCCTGCTCTGGAAGATATTCCCTGTGTTCAGATATAGAGAGGAGCTAGGCTCCAAAATATCTAAAATGCCCCAAGACATGGTGTATGCCACTACACCACCCTTACACTTCCATCAGGTGTTGTGGGTCCATATATAGATATATTCATACATACACACACATGTATATATACACACATGCACACACATATATGTATATATCTATAAACCTTCCCATGCACACAGACTCAAACATACATCTAGTAGGCACCTCTTAGCCACTATACCTCCCATCCACACCTGTCCATACTACCCTTACACTGTAAACAAAACATATTCAGCCCACACTGTAAAGTGGTTGTGTAGGTATCACAACAAAAAGCACCCAGCACACACTGTAAATGTGGTTGGCATTAAGAAGGGCATCCAGCTGTAGAAATCTAGCCAGAAATAGTTTTATGAGTAAGACACGGTCACCTGACCCAACCTGCCTCAAATGGGACAATCCGTCTAACCCATGCTAGCATGGAAAATGGGCGTTAAACGATGATGATGATGATAGATATATCATCATCATCATTTCATTTTACGTCCGCTTTTTCCCTGCTTGCAGGGGTGGGACGGGAACTGATTCTGGCTTGATTTCTACAGCTGGATGCCCTTCCTAACACCAACCCCATTTACAGTGAGTGCTGGGTGCTTTTTTGCCGTGGCACCTCCACGACCTCTTTGCAGTGGAATGATAGGGACCCCAGTCCCTATCATCTCATTTCTACAGCTGAGTAAACTGGAGCATTGTGAAATAAAGTGTCTTGCTCAAGGAAACAACACATCACCCGGTTCAAGAATTGAACTCACAACCTTTCGATTGCAAGCCCAATGCTCTAACCACTAAGCCATGTGCCTCCATATATATACACACACACACACACACACACACACACACACACACACACACACACATTTCAAAATGTATCTGCTCATCGAACAGATGCAAGTCTGGAAATAGACTTAAAGTAGTATTGATGGTGATCTCACACACACACACTCACATATTTATATAGCTATATATGTATATGTGTGAGTATATATTTATATGCGTTCAATAACTATAAATAGTGGAAATATTGTTAACGATTTCTTGTGTTTGTGAGATTGTTTATGTTTCCATTATAAGAAGAGAAGAGATTAAAGATATATTTATATTTTGAAGAAATAAATATCTCTCCTAATGAACCAATTTTATAAATAAGGCCAGTCAGCATTGTATGTAAGAGACTGTGAAAATATGTTCTAATCTTATAATTTATGGTTGTATTGATTGGTGAGATCACATATTAAGTCAAGTTTGACACCATTCTTGCTACTAGTGGTCATGTTCATTAAAACTCTGTTTACTTAATGATTGGGAAGGCATGTGGCTTAGTGGTTAGGGTGTTTGGTTAATGATTGTGAGAGCTTGAGTTTGATTCTTGGTAGCACGTTGTGTCCTTGAGCAAGAGTTTTTATTTTACATTGTTTCAGTCCATTCAGCTGGAGAATAAATGAGTTGTCCCGGTAATTCAAAGAGTCCGTCTTGTCACACACTGTGTCACGTTGAATTTTCCTGAGGACTACATTAAATGTACATGTGTCTGTGGAATGCTCAGCCACTTACACGTCAGTTACACAATTAGGCTGTCCCATTGGTCGAACAAATGCTGATCTGGCTGGATCCCCAAGCGAGACCAGCCAAGCTCATGGATGTTATCCAACCATCTTGCCTGGGGGTCTACCTTTGGGTCTCCCGTTGGTTGGTTTTGCCTGTAAAATCTGTCCAGCGATTCTTTCCTGAGACATTCTAACCACATGCTCATAATATCGGAGCTGTGATCTCTCAATTCGGAGAAGTAGCAGCTCTATTTGGAGTGACTCTTTGATCTCTGAGCTATGCACTCTATCGAGTAACGTTACTTCTAATACCTCATTTCAGCCGCTTGTATTCGCGATCATATTCTTTTGGTCATTACCCAAGATTCATGACCATAAGTAAGGGTTGGCACAAATACTGAATTGAAGACAGCGAGTTTTGTTTTTATACCTACCTCCTTTTTTCCGATTATCGAATGCTGAATGGCACATTACTGCACCAACTTAACAAAGGTTCTTAGATTAAATTATGATGACAGGTTTTTAGATAATTATAAACATTTTAGAATGTTGAATAATTGCTCTCTCTTATTCCAGTTTCACTTCAAATGGACAGAAATACAGAAATAATTTGCTGTGTGTATTCCAGTTTTAGAATACATACACTATTCTTGTGTGCCGTAAGAGACAACTAAAATAGTTGGCACCAGAAGAAGCATCTGACTGTAAAAGAATGTGTCAAAACGATCTGTTCAATTCATGCGATTATGGAAAAGTAATGTAAAAATGATGGTGATTGAGAATGACTTCCAAATCAATAACACTTTAACCCTTTTTAAATGTGGCAACATTTTGATAAACTATTGTTACTTGACATCAAGACTGTTTAATCATCAATTTTCAGCCTCTCAGTAAATTGTTTTACTGGTTTCAGGCATTAGACTGTGGCCAAGCTGGGGCACTTCCTTAACCCTTTAGCATTTACGTCACTCTATATTTACTATTGTATTTTCACGGTTAACACTTTATCTTGCATAATTATCTTGCATAATATTGAATCTACAAGATTTTGATATTATTTATTTTGAAAACAATACCTTAACATAAGTATGAGCAGCTGGTTATGACTGATTTGGACGGAAAGAGGTGAGAGAATTCTGGCCGGATATGGCCAGTTTAAATGTTAAAGGGTTAAAGGGATTTAGTCAATCTTATCAATACCAGTACTTTATTTTTTCAAGCCTAGCACTTATTTTATCAATCTTTTTTGTTGAACTACTAAGTTATGAGACAAATACACATTTATGAACACACAGATACATACATAGTTATAACTACTACATTGTCTTACGTGATTCTGCTAAGCTCAAAGTGCCTGGCTGACAACAGGTGTCACCTATTTAAAGTTGAATGGTATTCAATGGTAAAAATACTTCCTCTAAAAATGTGCAGATGTGTAAATTTCAAAACAAAATAACTGTCTTCTAACCATTATGAAAAAGTGAATTTATATCATAAATAAGGAAAAAAAATTATAGCTCACACCTATGTAAATTTAGCTGACTTCCTATGAGCATTTCATAAGAGGTTTCTTGGGTGTTTTATTGACGGGGACCCCAGTCCTGTCGTGTTACTACAGCTCACTCAACCAGTGAATCTGCCTCAAGAGCCATTACTAACCAATGAGTCTACACTGAACCAGCTCTAACTAATGTGTCTACACTATGAGCCAGCTCTAATCAGTGAGTCTATACTATGAGCCAGCTTTATCCAATGTGTCTATACTATGAGCCATCTCTAATCAACGGGTCTATACTATGAGCTATCCCTAACCAATGAGTCTATACTATGAGCCATCTCTAACCAATGGGTCTATACTATGAGCCATCTCTAATCAACGGGTCTATACTATGAGCCATCTCTAACCAACAAGTCTATACTATGAGCCATCTCTAACCAACGAGTCTATACTATGAGCCATCTCTAACCAATGGGTCTATACTATGAGCCATCTCTAACCAACGAGTCTATACTATGAGCCATCTCTAACCAACAAGTCTATACTATGACCCATCTCTAACCAACGAGTCTATACTATGAGCCATCTCTAACCAATGGGTCTATACTATGAGCCATCTCTAACCAATGGGTCTATACTATGAGCCATCTCTAACCAATGGGTCTATACTATGAGCCAGCTCTAACCAACAAGTCTATACTATGAGCCATCTCTAACCAATGGGTCTATACTATGAGCCATCTCTAACCAACAAGTCTATACTATGACCCATCTCTAACCAACGAGTCTATACTATGAGCCATCTCTAACCAACGAGTCTATACTATGAGCCATCTCTAACCAACATGTCTATACTATGAGCCATCTCTAACCAACAAGTCTATACTATGACCCATCTCTAACCAACGAGTCTATACTATGAGCCATCTCTAACCAATGGGTCTATACTATGAGCCAGCTCTAACCAACGAGTCTATACTATGAGCCAGCTCTAACCAACGAGTCTATACTATGAGCCATCTCTAACCAACAAGTCTATACTATGAGCCATCTCTAACCAATGGGTCTATACTATGAGCCATCTCTAACCAACGAGTCTATACTATGAGCCATCTCTAACCAATGGGTCTATACTATGAGCCATCTCTAACCAACAAGTCTATACTATGAGCCAGCTCTAACCAATGCGTCTACACTACAACTGAAGAGACAAGTCTCATACATGTTTCTCATCAGAAATTTCTCAAGTGTTTTATTTAAATTTTTAGATTGATCATGTCATGCAACACTTTTTACTTTCCCTAATACTGACAGGTTATCACAATGTCACTTATATTGTCGTGTCAATTAGTTTGAAGTGTCTACTTTAACTTTGGATTAAGTAATAACAAGATTTCTAAATTGCTACTTGACAATGTTTTGATAGATAAGCTAATTAGAAATTAATCATTTTCTTGTAACCCTTTTGGGTACCAAATTAACTGGAACTGACCTTGGATCTATGATACTAAACTCTTTATTTTACTTTTACTTTTTCATACTTGTTTTGGTTGGGTAGGTTTTTTTCCAACACAGCATCTTTCCAATCAACTCGGTCCTTTGTCATCTTCTCTGTGAGATTATGATATGAGACCAGCTCTGACAACCCCTGCTCAGGTCTTCTTTGGTTTCCTTCTACCACAGCTCCCTTCCACTGGGATTTCATTTGGCACTTCTTCATCCAATGTTCATCCGTTATACACATCACTTGTCCATACCAGTGCAGTCTTCTCTCCTGCGTGTTACATCTGATTCCTCTTATATCCAGCCTCTCTCTTAGCTCATCTATGCTTCGCCTTTCATGTACATTAACGTTGGACATCCATCGAACCATGCTTGCTTCATTTTTCTTCAGTCTTCACATATCTTCTGCAATCACTTTATATTTATCTAAAAAACCTTCCATCGTGATTTTATGTAAAAACCTTTGTTAATCTATGTTGCAAATATCAATTTGATAATTAGAAGTGTCAATAACAGTAAATGCCTTTATATTGCTTTTCTTAACCTGGTCTGCAGAGATGACCTTTTCAAGGTTCTTCTGAAAATCAGTTGTCCCCTGAAACTGCAGAGCATGATAGTCCCTTCACATCAGCTTGAAGGGGACAGTACAGTTCAATGGTAATTTCTCTAGGCCCTTCAACATCTACAACAGTGTCAAACAAGGTTGCATCTTCACTTCTGCACTCTTCAGAATCTATAAAATATGATTCAAAGGACAGTTGTCCAACATCTTAATTGTTTAAATCTCTTACTTCTATATTTAACTAATTAGGGAAAGAGTCAAATTAGATGAGATGCAGTTCAGTTTTTGCCAGGGAGAAGCACCACAGATGCCCTCTTTTTAGTACAACTAAAAGACAAGTTCTTAGCTAAGAGTAAGCCTCTATATCTAGCTTTTGTTGATCTAGAGAAAACCTTTCACGGAGTACCCCAATCGGTCATCTCGTGGTCCTTAAGGAAACTAAGTATAGAATAGCTTGTAAGAGAAGTACAAGCCATATACAGAGGAGCTGTAAGTAAAGTGAGTTTAGTGAAGAATTCAAGGTACAGGTAGGAGTGCATCAGATTTCAGTTCTTAACAGGAGTTTTAGACTGGTTGCCTATGGAAACTTCTGTATGCCAATGATCTGGTCCTCGTAGCTGAATCTGTGGAAGAACTAGAGAATACACTCTGGCTGTGGAAACAGAACTTAGAATTAAAAGTGCTTAGAACAAATTTAGCAAAAACCAAAATGTTAATAAGAAGGAAAGAAGATAGGGCACCAATCTCATCAGGGAAGTGGCTTTGCTCGAAATGTAGAAAAGGAGTAAACATAAACTCTATATGATATATACAATGCAAATCTTGGGTATACAACAGGTGTAGTGGGATAACAGGTAGACTAATAGGAAAGTAAACTTTGTGTATAGTAGATGTTCATGGTCAATTGATAGTAAGAGTGCCAATAATAAAATAAATAATATAAACCTTCTCCAATCCCAGGAAGCTTCCATAGAAGTGATTGATAGCTTCTGCTACCTAGGTTATATAATTAACAGTGGAGGAGGGTGCTCGGCAAACATAGAAGCTAGAATAAGGACAGGATGGAAGAAGTTTAGAGAACTGCTATGCTTGCTAACAACAAAAGGTTCCTCCCTGCAGATGAAAGGTCAGCTCTATGATACCTGTGTGTGAAGTGCCATGCTGCATGGTAGTGAGATATGGGCAATGACCACAGAGGACATTCGGAGGCTGGAGAGAAGTGAGGCAAGCATGCTTCAATAGATGAGCTATGTTAATGTACAGGAATGACAAAGCATAGATGAACTGAGGGAGAACTTGGGTAAAAGAGGAATAATAAGTAGTGTGCATTAGAGGAGACTGCATTGGTATAGACATGTGATGCATATGAATGAGGATCACTGGGTGAAGAAGTGCCAAGTAATCCCAGTAGAGGAAGACCAAAGAATACCTGGATGGAAGTGGGGAGAGCTAATCTCAGATCGCTAAAGCTTACAGAGGATATGACAAAGGAACATAAGTGGAGAGATGCTGTACGGAGAGGGGCTTGTCCAACCCATGCAAGCATAGAACAATGAACGTAAAATGATGATGATGGTGATTTAAATGTTTTCATACTTTATCGTTATTTTCTCTATTTTATATTTTTTTAGGCTATGAATTTCACAATGTCTTTCACAACAACCACAGCTGACAGTCGCTTTATTCCACTGGTTGAAGCTAATAAGACAGCCACTTTTGAAAATGATACCATTGATGTGTATCGGAAGGGATGCTTTGGAGAGTTCAATACAGTGGCTTGTATACGGTAAGTACCAGGGTTAAGAGACTATGGGTCTTGGTTTAGAGAACATTTGGGGCCCCCAGTATCTACTCACAAGAAACAATGAAAAAAAAAGTACATGTTTGTAGGACCTATATACACAACAATACTGAGCTTCAGCATCAATCCATGCTGACCTCTAAAACAAAGATGACACCTAAAGACTATTTTTCATTACAATTATAACATTCTGACTTTTTTGACAAAAAAATGTTGTTTCCTAACTATATTTTGATATATATATATATAAAACGGGACGGGTGGAGTGGAGTTGGTGATTTCTGAACTTATGAGGGCAAGGAACATAAGTGGAGAGATGCTGTACTGAGAGGGGCTTGTCCAACCCACTTAGTTCATATGTAAAGCCTGTGCTGTGTGTGAGACAGTTCATGAAAATATTGTAAAATAAACCCTTTACAGTTCAAATGAACCCTTTGTATTTCCACTAGTTTATGTAAAACCTGTAAAAATGTTTCTTCTTTCAGAAATGGTGTGTTAGGTGCCCTTGCCTCCATTACTGCTCTATTGTGTTTATTGAAAATCTTGCGACTGCATTGGGTGCACCATACAACTTGGCACCAGTATGTCATCTTTTATGGAGCATTCGCTGAGTGTGTTATTGGGTAAGTGGACATTTTCATTCCATATTTACAATTCTCAAACTCATTTCTTTCTTTTTTTCCTTTTGTTTTTGATATATATATAAAATGGACATTAAACAGTGATATATATATATAACTGTTTAACATTTATTTTTCCATGTTAGCATGGGTTAGACAAGTTGTCCTGTTGTGAGATAAGCCAGTTTAGATGACCATGTTGTGCTCATACAGAATTGATTTTGGCTTGGTTTCTATGGCTAGATGCCCTTCCTAACCAACCACATTTACATATATATATATTAAATGTCTGTTTATGAGAACCTGCTCATTTAGCTTACAACTTGTTAATGCAATAACACAACAGGAACCAACAGATGATGTAAGAAGTTACCTTAATTGTTCTGACACCAATTGATCTTAGTTGATCTGCTGAACAACACAGCATTTCATTTGAAATCAGCTGTCAGTAATTGTCACAACTAAAAACTATAACAGAACAGCCAATATTAACGCAGATATTTGAATCTTAACTTTTTCAAGTTATATCACTTATCTAAGGGTGTAGTTGCTCCCCTCTCTTTCTTCTTCCCCCTTTTTTCATTATTTCTACCCAGCCATTTTTCTCTCTCTTCTTATTTATTTTAACTGACTTTATAAAAAAAAACACTTTCATCTTTGTATACTTCTGTTCAACAATAAATTTATCTCTTTGAAATTCTATTTTTCAGGTCTGTACATTGGGTAATGGGACGCCTTCTACAATTAGATTTTGTGCTTCAGTATCTCCAGTTAGTTCAGTTTCTTGTTCTATGTCACTGGTACTGGGCCTTAGCTAGTCGTGCTCTACGGAAAGAAACACTTTTAAGAAGGTAAGTAATGTTTCGCACTTTATTCTTTCTAATCTAAATGTAGTCAGGATTTTTTGGGAGGTGGGGAAAATGGTACAACGTAAATTAGATATATGAGACAAGAACAAGGTAAAGTAAAGTAAGAAAAGAATTTACACAGAAACCCACAAAATATAACAACATAATGTCTTCTTGTTATATTTTATATGAAGCATTGTGAGATATGTAGTTACGATTGTTTGGAAGGGAAGCTGGTAAAATGCAAAATAGTTATAGTTTATATGAAGCATTGTGAAATATGTGGGTATGAATGTTTTGGAGGAAAGCCAGTACAATGTAAATTAGAAGTACAGGAATGTAAACTAGAGTAAAGTAAGAAAAACAAAACAGAATAACAGTTTACACTTTTATTATATATTTCCTGATATTTCAAAGTTAGGACCTCCTTTTTAAAAGAAAGGGAATGGAGTATGTGTGTGTTAATGACAAATGGTATTCAACTGTGTAGAAATTGGGTCAAAGAATTAGTGATATTCACACACTGGTGTAGTCACAATAGCAAATCAGCTTCAAGTAACTCATATCTGTTTATGATTGGTCTCATTCGAAGGATGAGAATAGCCTCTATAGCAGTTTATTTTGCTAAACTATGCCCTGAAAGGTCAAATTACTAACATACAGTGGGCTTTTCAGTCTACTGGCTTTTCAAAACTCTGTGTATGTATAAAGTGGACATTAAACAATGTTGATATATATATATATATATATATATGTGTGAATGAAGTAATTCCGTTGGAAAAGTCCAGGAAAAAAGAGTGCTCTATGTAGGTAACAGAGCTTAATAGTTATGTAATAAACAACATAAGGCAATTATTCCATTTACCAGTTGTTTATTACATAACTATATATATATATATATATATATATATATATATATATACACACACACACACACACATGTGTATTATGTGTGTATCATGATCACCATTGCTTTTACGACCACTTTACCATGCTGACATCACTTGGAAGGGATGTTTTGAGGCAATGTTTTACGGCTAGATGCCCTTCCTAATGCTACCTCTTTCAACACTCAGTTCTGGTCCTTACTACAATAGGTTACTATTGTTGCTATATTTTCAGATGTCTTGTTCCACTGCTTGCACTGTTAGGCATCTATTTCACAGTCATTGCTATACTTGGTATCATCCATATCCAGCCTTCCTGGACTGAATGCATGCGTAAGTATGAAATCTCCTATCTTCCTAATTTACTTCACTATCATCATTATTTAACATCCATTTTACCTGATTGTAAATATTGATTGGGTTGTCACAGACCAGTCAGTACTTAATCAGAGCTACTGACTTCTCAGATGGACTGGAGGCCTGCACCTCGCTTACATACGGTCCCACAATAACAGGCTTCTTCAGTTTCTGTCTACCAAGTTCCATTCACAAAGCATTAATCAACCTGTGGCTATAGTAAAAGACACTTACCCAAAGTGCTGTTAAAAAAGACTAAACCCAGAACTATGCCTGTACCTAAGTCATCTTTCCCGTCCCTCTCCACCATTCTTAGCTAATTTAGTTCAAGAAGTTCTTCATTGATTTTTTTTATTTTCTTCCTTCCTTTTCAGAACCTTACTGGCTAGAATTGTCTGTAGTGACAGTTCTGTTTGTCCAGTTACTCGTAGTTTCTGGGATTTTCATCACACGCAGATTAAATGAAATCAGCACCTTGGATTCATTGAGGTGGTCACAGAAGAGAGACCTCTGGTGGTAAGTTTATTGTTTTACAGTAATTTAATTCCTGCCTGACACTTCATAATACAAAGATCTTCATCATCACAATCATCAACATTGTCTATTTTTCCATGCTGGCATGTGTTGGGTGGGGTCATCATAGACCAAGGCAATAGTTAATTGAAGCTTCTGTTCTCCCAGATGGTCCAGGAAACCCTATGTTCTAGTTTTGCTATGGTTTTTACCCAACAACATTCTGATTTATATGAGACACTTCATCTGCTTCTCATTACCATGATAAATAATCCTGTTTATATCCCACCTAACTTCCTCATATTATATTCTTTGGCAGTATCGGTAGAGGGTCGGACACCATACTTTCCAGCATAGTTACGTCCCTTTACGGTCTGAGTTCAAATCCCGCCGAGGTTAACTTTGCCTTTCATCCTTACGAGGTCGATAAAATAAAGTACCAGTAATGTACTGGGTATTTGCTGGCCTTGTGCCAAAAGTAGAAACAATTATATCCTTCTACTGACCCCCTCTGCTCCTTCCAAGGCTATCACTTAGTTCATGTAGCCTTATACAAAATATTATTTTGCTACAGTGTGTCACAAGGCTGGCCCTTTGAAATACAGGTATGACTCATTCCTTCCAGCTGAGTTGACTAGAGCCAAGTGAAATAATATAGTGTGTTGCTAAAGGACACAAAACGTTGGCCACCATCACAAATACCACTACACACCTTCATGAATAAAGAGTGTATCAAAAAGAATCATCTGATTTTATTTACAAATTTTACAAATGCTCAATATGTAAATAACTTCATAAAAATTGATAAAAGTTATGAAAAAAAGAATAAAACTATATTCAGACATGTATTGTGCAAGTTACCACATAATTATATGGTCATTTGTTTAAAAAATATAGTTTTTTTTAAATAAATCCTTTTCATACACCCTGTATAATATTCGATAATAATAGACATTTATATAAAGTCCAGAAGGGAATATGTAAATAGAAATTACTTATTACTATATTTCAGCAAACTCCTTTAACATGTTACCTTCTTGTTCTTTTTATTCCAGTTTAATTGCAGTTTTTGAAACTTCTGCTTGTGTTACACTATTTTATGACTTGGCTGTTCAGATCTGTAAGTAACATTTATATAATATGATTTAGCAGGTTCCTCTCACCCCTGGGAATCTGCTCATCCTTGAGGGTCTATGAGCTAAGTGAAAAATTTCAAGTATTTTGTTCAAAACATGACACACATTATTGAGTGCCTGTTTTTCTCTAAGATTAAACATCTCTCTCTCTCTTGGTTGTTATTGTTATAAACATAATATTCACACACTACTGGGTATCTATTCTCTAAAAAGCCCCAGCTATCGCCAGTACTCATTTTCAGCTGAGTATACTGGAGCAATGTGAAATGAAATGTTTTGCTCAAGAACACAACCCAGCCCAGAAATTGAACCCACGTCATTATGATCATAAGTCCAACACCCTTACCACATGCCTCCACTTGTATGAAATCTCCAATGTCTTAATATCAATGTCAAGTACTCAATACATGTGTGTTGTGTTGGACTGCTGTCAGTTCCGACAAATATTTCAGTTGGTTGATCAACTGTGCTGCCCTTTGTTATAATTTCTATTGTTTTCAATCCTAATTCTTTATTTTATAACTCTTTACAGTGGGTGACAACCAATCTGGATGCAGCGGTGTGTTTGTAAGTAAAAGAAATTTTTTTTTTTTTCAGTTTTTAATTCATTATTTTTAATTCCCTGGTCAACTAATTTTTGAGGGCATGAGTAGAGCTAGCTGAGTGGTTTAATATTAATTATAAGCTGGGTATAGCTTGGGATCTATTCAGGTCTGACCTCACCTCCTTCTGATGCTCACCAGCACACTCCTGTAGTTTGGGTTACTGGCTAGTGGACTTCTCGTGCTACAGTAGCCCTTAAATTAAACCGCAATCATCTTTGAAAATGTAAACGATACAGTGATCTCTTCTACACCAAAAATAGCAACTCATTTCTTTAAAAAAAGCTACAATTTTAATAAATTTTTTTGATAAATAAAATTAATTTTTCACTTTTTGTTTTAAAAATGTACTAAATAATTCAACAAAAACTACGATGTAGAGAATAAAGTAAATTTATTTTCACACTTCCTTATGTTTTAAAAATGTACTAAAATATTACAACTAGAATTACAATGTAGAATGATAATAAAAAAAAAAAAGGTGGTGAACAATATTCATACCCTTTGACTGACATTCGTAGTTAAAACCATTTATTTATTTTAATATCTGCCCAAATTGTGGTACATCTTATAAGCCCATGTGTCTTATAAGCTGCCAAATATAGTAATTTATTTCAGAACACAAAAAGTTATATTTATTTAGTATATTTCTTTATAGTGTTATCCACTATGAATTGTTCAAAAGTGTTGTCTCACACCTGTAACCTGGTTAACAACATAGTTCTACTGTACATTGTCAGCAAAATTAATTACTTTTGATGGTTTTTTTTTGTTGTTGTTGTTTTTTTCTTATATTTTAAATTTATTACATCTGTATATTCTAAATTTCTCATTTATTTTCAGCTTCACACACAAGAACTTTTTTCTCCAATATTTCTATCTTTCATGGTAAGAAACCTGTTCCCTTCTCTCTCTATATATATACGTTTTGTGTAATAGTATCTGTTTTTATCCTTTTTAATCTGAACTATATATATATTATATATACACACACACATAAAAGAAAATGATTATTATGATAAACTCAAGAAAATAAAAAAACTATAATACAGTAATAGTATGATAGTTTACCACTTGATAGAGCTCTTAAAAGAGTCATAATGTTTTAGATGCAAGTCCTTCATTAGAAGAGAGAAACAGAAAAAGGAGTATGTTTGAGAGAGAGAGAAGCAAAAGGAAGATAGATGAAAGTACTAAAAGGAAACATGGAAAAAGAAGATAGATGCAGTGGAGGCACATGGCTTAGTGGTTAGAGCATTGGCCTTGCAATCGAAAGGTTGTGAGTTCAATTCTCAGACCAGGTGATGTGTTGTTTCCTTGAGCAAGACACTTTATTTCACATTGCTCCAGTTTACTCAGCTGTAGAAATGAGATGATAGGGACTGGGGTCCCTATCATTCCACTGCAAAGTGGTCGTGGAGGTGCCACGGCAAAAAAGCACCCAGCACTCACTGTAAATGAGGTTGGTGTTAGGAAGGGCATCCAGCTGTAGAAATCAAGCCAGCATCAGTTCCCATCCCACCCTTGCAAGCAGGGAAAAAGCGGATGTAAAATGAAATGAAATGATGAAATGATGCATGACTGGAGACATTAGGTTATTGAAAATAATCTGCCTACTTGTTCTGTATTGTTTTTTAGTTTGTAAAAGTTTGTTTTGTATTGTATTGTACTTGACAGGTCCTTAAGCTGCTCTTACCTATATGGGTAATGATGTTTGTGTTCCATCCATTGCCTCCTGCTGGTGATCAAGAAGATTTGATTCCTGCTTTTAGCGAAGATGGAGTAAGTTATTCTCTTCACTCTTATTGCTGCCATTAACTCTTAACATCGTCTACCACATGAGACAGCTTTAACAAGACAAACTTGTAAAGTACAAAACACGACTATGACTCCTTCACATTAAAAATTAAAGTCTTTATTAATACTGTAAATTTTCACAGGGATTTGTCCACTAGTAAAGATGTTATAAACATTTGAATTGACAAACCTGTTTTTAGATGTTTTCTGCTAAATTGTTAGAGGATGTTAAGAGTTAAGCTATATATATTTACTGTTCATTAGATCATTCGGCCATGCAGTATCGGTAGAGCGTCCGACAACTTTTGCAGCATAGTTATGGCCCTTTACGTTCTGAGTTCAAATCCCGCTGAAATTAACTTTGCCTTTCATCCTTACGGGGTCGATAAAATAAAGTACCAGTTATGTACTGGGATAATTGCTGGCCTTGTGCCAGAAGTAGAAACAATTATATTTTCTCTTACCTCAAAGTCTGGTATTTTCAGAAATTTCAGATTGTAAAAAAAAAAAACCATGAATGGTTGCTATCAGAAAACTCCCAAAGTAAATATGAAATACTGTGTAATGTATTTTTTAAGGCCTCCTTCAGTCATGGCTGGCCATGGGTTTACACCTCAACAGTTACTCTGCAAGCCTCTCTTTTCTCTGCCATCAATGCTGTCCCAGGCATTGATTGTCAATGAAAGCATTATGTAGAAAGGTTAGTTTGGTCAGCACAGTAGTACTATGATCAGTACAGTAATGTACTGTGATTGGTAGATTTTTCTGTACCAGACTTTGAATGTGAAATGAAACATGATTTCACCCATTAACACAGAAACCAAATAGAGAACTCCTTTGCAGGTCTTTGATATGCTACCTCCCTGATCTTGTACATATATCTATACACAGCATACACACACACACACATACATAGAGAGACACTTCCGTGTGAGTGAGACATGGTCTCCTGACCATTCTCGCATCAAATGGAACAAAACTGTCTAACCCATGCTAACATGGAAGATGGGCATTAAACAACGACGATGATGATGATGATGATGATGATTATGATATGATTATGATGATGATGATTATGATACAGTAGATGTATCTATACATTGCATACACATATATACACAGCAAATATACCTATACATTGCACACACACACACACTGAATATATCGCTATACACATATATAGACACACTGTAGTTATAGCTACACTCTGAACACATACACACAGCAAGCATCTCCCTTTCTATTTCATTTTTCACTCTCTGTCTATCTCTTTCTTTCTCCCTCTCTTTTGCTCTTGTCTCACTCTCACCCTCTCTTTTGCTCTTGTCTTACTCTCACCCTCTCATTCTTACCCTCACCCTCTCACCTTCTCTCAAAACATCTTCAGAATTTTCTTCTTTGCTTTACTTAAAAGAAAATTAAAGCTAATGATTTTTCTCTTTGATTAAATAAGCATTTTAAGGGCACACCACATTGTGTGAGTCCCCACTTAACTATATATATATGTATATACATGCATATATATACATATATATATATATACGTCTAACCCATGCTAGTGTGGAAGATGGACGTTAAATGATGATGATATATATATATATATATATATATATTTATTGTGAAGGTGCATAGCCTAGTGGTTAGGGTGTTGAACTCATGGTCATGAGATTGATTCCTAGACTAGATGGAATGTTGCTGAAGAACATGAGTACCAGCAACTAGAGGCATGGGTTTTAACACCTGTAACTGACTAGTTTACAGTCCAAGGTGGAGTCTTGATAGAACCAGGGTCTTTCTTAAAGTACCCTTGAAACCTCCTATGAGATGCAACATTGTTGGGGGCCAGCTAAACCTACATAGGTGTGAGCTGTAACAACACACATACATATATATATCTTAGTGTATGTGTGTATATATATATATATATATGTATATATATATATATATATATGTGTGTGTGTATATATATATATATTGTATATATATGTATATATATATCAGTATTAGTATAACTCTGCTATATCTTCTACCTCTTCAGATGATTTAATAGTTTCTCTTCATTGTGTCATCACTCAGTAAACTACAGGTATGTTTTTCCTAGCTCGATGACTTGATAGTTGTTCACTTTAACTTGATGAGAAACAGGCTAATAACCAACATTTCCTGCTCTAACCAGTTTTACTTTAATGTATTCCGATGGCTTATTTAATATTTTGTGTTTTATTGTTTTTATATTTAACCTGAAGTTTGATTAACCCTTCCATTTACCATATTTTGAATGAAAGACAATGTCCATGATTTTCAAATAATTTTGTAGATATGCAAGGATTTGGAGGGTCTTAGTAATGTAACTAACTTTCTTGTTATTAAGATGGTGTTTTGAACACGATTTAACAAAGCTTTTTACATAGAATTATAGTGGAAGGTTTTTAGATAAATATAAACACTT
Organism: Eledone cirrhosa; assembly: GCA_964016885.1. Classification (NCBI taxonomy): domain Eukaryota; kingdom Metazoa; phylum Mollusca; class Cephalopoda; order Octopoda; family Eledonidae; genus Eledone; species Eledone cirrhosa. The sequence goes on from OZ024749.1 coordinate 39,538,924, forward strand.
TAACTCTTTAGTATCTAAATTCTCTCACCTCTTTCTGTTCAAACCAGCTGTAACCAGCTGTACTGTTCTCAAAATAAATAATATCAAAATCTCATAGATTCGATATTATAGTGAGATAATTATGTGAGGTAAAGCCTTTACCGGGAAAATATAATAGTAAATATAGAGTAATGTAAATACTGAAAGGTTAAACCTTTTATTACCATATTTCTAATGAAAATCACTGCCTATGATTTTCTAATAATTTTGTAAATATGTAGGAATTTGGAGAGACTTAGTAATATAACTTTCCCATTATTAAGCTGGTGTTTGGAGTATAACTTAACAAAGGTTCTTGCATAAAATAATGAGAGAATTTTTTAGGTATGTATAAACAGTTTAAATTAAGCGGTTTGCTGAAAATTGGCTCCAATATTGATACAGAAAGTATGTCTTAACAAAATGAAAATTTAAATTACCCTTCTTATTTTATCAGTTAATTTAGGAATAATTATTTAATTCTCTCATCAGTTTAGACCAAACACACATTAAAATGTCTTTAGTTTATACAAAATAGTGTAAGATATGTGATTATGATTATTTTGGAAAACCTGGTATAATACAAATTAGAAATACATGAGTGAAAACTCAAGTAAAATAAGAAAAACAAAATAAAACAACAGTTTGCACTTTTACCTTCTATTTCATAATATTTTGAGGTTAGGGGCTCTTTTTCAAAGGAAATGGAGTGTGGTGTTGATGAGTGGTGCTCAACTGTGAAGAAATTGGGATGGAATGTTAGTGACAGGTGCAAACTGGTGTAGTCAGAAGGAATTCTATTTACTAAATTTATTTCAGATATTTTACATATATATTACTCTGACAAAGAGTTGCTTTGATTTCTATAAACGTCATAACCATCTCACTTTTGCACTTTTGAAATTCATTTAGCTACTAACTAATTAGTTATAGTCTTATTAATTAGTCTGTTCAGGCTTATTGTTTTTGAAAATTCCTTCAACTGACAGCATGCCAATATACCTTGTTGCATCTTAGCATTTCCAATTTAAATATACAATGTGAAAAGCATGGCATAATTGCTTTTCCATAAATAACTGATTTTATTGATGTTGTAATACATAAATGATATTTATTTTTAATATAAATCAACATTTTTTTTCCTATTGGCTCTTGACAAATATTTAATGTAAAATTATGATAATGATGTTACATCGTTATACAAAATTTTGTGGAATTGCTTGAGCGGAGTTGAGTAAATGTGTGCAAGAAGTAATGGTGGTCTCTGCATTTTTTGTAACCTGGTCACTGACACGGTTCCATCGTGGATTGAAAATGTATCAGTGACCAGGTGAAAGTAAAGTGAAGTGAAGTGAAGTTTTTGTGTGTTTTTTGAGTGACTAAAATGACTTTCATGATGTAATTACTTTAGTTTCAACATACAGTTCTCAGATTTGCCAAACAAATACAACAACCATATATATATGTGTAGCAGCTGCCAGCCACTCTTTTTCCATTTCTAGGGGCATTTTACCCAATTTTCTAAGCTACTATCTATAGTGATTGACTGATGATACAATTTATTTTCTGTATAAGGGATTCCCACATTTTCTGAGAGAGAGTCTGCAGTGCTGGTAGTACACAATGCAGGGGGAGATGAAGAGTGGCTATGGAGATAAGTGAAATCCCGACCACAGCGCCAAGCGGTTTCAGCTTGATGTCACAGTCGGGATTTTCCCTACCCCTCTCTCTCTATGCGTGTGTGTGTGTACTGAACTTCTTTCTTAAATTTTCACATTTCCTATAAATTTAAATGTGTAAATGTTATTTAATTTAGAAAATTATCAAACCTTTATGCATTTATTGGTGTTGATTTGAAAAGTGGCATTAATTTGTTTCCGTGAAATTTTGTTTTGTAATGGCTACATAGTTTGATTGCTTTGGCCACAAATCCAGGCACAGGGTACCCCAACATAGAGGAATGGAACATAACTAAACACCAAGCATTGACCATTGACTGACCACTTTTTTTTTTTTTTTTTTTGCTGGTCACCATTAATACCTCTGGTGTCCTTCTCGGGCCCTGGACTACCATTTTTTCTTCTGCCATAGAGAGAAGGGCATCACACCCTAGCATGAACCCCCTGTGATGTGGGATGGCTGATGCATCACTGGTTGTTCTCCACAGCAATGCTTTCGTCATCTTGTCTGCAGAGCACTGCAGCAGAAATATACTGTCCATCTTTTTTTATATATATATATATATATATATATAATTTTTCTCTCTTTTCCTTTTTTTCTCTCATTATTTTTGTCACGTTTATTCATCTTTATCAGAGTCTTGATGGAAAGAAATATAATTTATTGATTATAATGTTTTATAAATCTTTTCTAGTGGCTTATGTAATTTATTCTCATAAGCCCACCATGTTACTAAATCCCTTCCTGTATATCATAGAATATTTAAGAGCTATCTCTATTACTGTGTCAGAGTACTTAAGACCTATCTCTATCACTATATATCATAGAATACATAAAACCTTTACTGTATCATAGAGTACTTAAGACTTATCTCTATTACTACCTACATCATAGAATACTTTAGATAGTAACATAAACCTATCTCTATTGGTTGCAGGGTTTCCACAGTCAAGAATTACGACATTTCTTGTCGTAGTTTCAACTTTATTGTTTTATTTTAGAATTGCCATTCAAAGCGATACCAATTGAAATGAAAAAAAAAAACAAAAAACAAAAAAAAAAAAAACAACAAAACAAAACAAAACAAAACAAAACAATCGGGAAAATTTATTTTCCTTTCAACTGCCTGAAGGTAAATATCTGATATAATCTCAAATATGGCCTTATTTTCAGAAGGTTACCTTTTCAATGTTTGTCTTTGAAATTTCTTCGCAATCTTTTTGTATGGTCTTCGTAGTTTTCAATGGCGTCTACACATTCACCAATATGGGACAGAGCACATTTCAGTTTAGTTTGACATTATCTTTATTACTAAACTTAATTTTTAAGAGATAATTCCTTCTAAACTGAATTCAGGTCTTAAGAATTACAATCACTTCACTTCTGCTTATCTGACCCATCAGTTACCCCACCTCTTTTTTTTTCTGGAATATTGTAGACTCCCAAGCCACTTTGCATTTGTATATATATATTTCCTCAAACATGGTGCCATAATACTGTTTGTACTGTTCTACACAAGCATGCCTCCCTTTGATCTTTTTCCTCTCCTCTGCCTTTTGGCAGTATGTGTCTTACCCTTCACACTTACATCTTTTTGGAAATAGTAAACTTTTCAGTAAATGTCAATAGAATTTCAATGAAATTAATTCTGAGTTTCAGAGATTGTAGAGTTTATCATGTGATTACTTATTGCTGTATTATTAACTCTTAATATCCTATACATTAGCAAGACATTCTTGGAAAGTACAAAACATCACTCACTGCATCACATTAAAAAATAAAGTCTTTACTTTAATACTGCAAATGTGTCTACTAGCAAAGATACTGTAAACATTTGAATTAACAAACCATATGAAACTGTATTAGTAAAATATTCTTGAAAAACACAAAACAGCACTATGTCTACATCACATTAACAATTGAACTATTTACTTTAATGCTGCAAATTTTCACAATGATCTGTCCACAAGTAAAGATACTATAAATATTTGAATTAAAAAACCTGTTTTTAAATAATTTCTGCTAAATAATTACAGGATATTAAGAGTTAAATGATTGGCAATATTTTTTAGGATGTAAATTAAAATCCTCTTGGTACTCATTGCAAGTCCTTACTCTATATTTAGCTCTTTCATCCATTGCCTGAAAAATGCCTACAGTTTTAAATATTTGAGGGTGTAAGACCCTTTCTCAAGGATAGTTTCCCCATTTCTAATGTATGACCTTTATAAATGTAGACAATACTGCTACTATTGCTGCAATGTTAGTCATCAGGGATGGTATAGATACTTTCTGTATCACGTTTAGTTAAATGAATCACTAGTTTCGCACTAACTTATCCTTAATCCTTATTTTCAATATTTTAGATCCTATTCTCTCAAGATCTTTCAGTATTTTCTGATTTGTTGTTGTACTTGTTGTGGTTGTTATTATTATTGTTGTTATTATTATTATTATTATTATTATCATCATCATTATCATTAGTCTTATTTTCATTGTGTGCTGTCACTGCATTACTGAGCACAGCTCTGTGCAACTTGGGTGAATTGGCAGCATCAGTAGAGGGTTGGACGCCATGCTTTCTAGCATAGTTACGTCCCTTTACAGTCTGAGTTCAAATCCCGCCGAGGTTAACTTTGCCTTTCATCCTTACGGGGTCGATAAAATAGAGTACCAGTAATGTACTGGGTAATTGCTGGCCTTGTGCCTAAAGTAGAAACAATTATTATTATTATCATCATTATTATTGTTATTATTCTCTGCCAATCAAGCAGTACAATCAATGGCATTCTATAGAGGGTTAGTGGAGAGTAAAAGCAACAATGTTCTTAAGGAGACTTTGGGTGTTGACAATAATCAACTAGCCAATATTTCCCAGAGAACTTTCAGAAACACCTGGCTTGGCAGTGTTACCAGGGAGTATTGCCAGTTTGAGATAAACTCTACAAGCATGGAAGTGTTATCAGCGAAGTCTGAGATGCGTGCAGGGGTGACAAAAGCAGCATCCTGCATGCACTTGTCGAGTGTCCATGCTTTACTAACTTGTGAGGTTTTGCCAAACACCTGCCGTCATGTGTAGGACGGATCTGGTTATCAGCTGTGTCAATTATAAAGAGGTTGTGTAGTGGACACATCTGAAAGCGTTGAAGACAAGCACTTTCCTCTTTAGCAAAGCCCTGATTAGCTTTTTCAAGTTGCACTTGAAGAGGGAAATCAGAGTGGAGAGGAAAGTGCTGCTTTCCAAGCAGTTTGTTGAAAGGTGGTTGAGAGAGGTAACCATGGCCTGAGTAAATGGGCCTGCTCTGAGTATGCACCTGTAGATTGGAGAAAGAAAACAGGGAGAGGGCATTTGCCGTAGTGGTCATGGTGATGTGGATTTTTGTGAGCTTTCTCCATGTGTGACCCTTGGAATCCACCACCACCACCACCTATTGAGGAATTTATTTTGTTTTGAATTTGTACACGTTTTCCTTGTTTTTAGTTAAATCTTTTTTACATTCTAAAACCCATACTGTACCCTCCTGTGCCGTCCTTAATATTTTCTTAATGTGAGCCCTGCATGGCTTATTATTGTTACTTCTTTGGTAGTTTTATGCAAGTTTCTACTGCATCATCTGGTGCACCTTCATGTTCCTGAGTTGTGTGTTTGTATTTTTGTGATGTGTGTAGGGGGAGGGGGCAGTATTGTCCCCTCCTACTAGTGTACTGCATCAGCCTTGTTTTGTTTTGGAGGTGTAGTTTGTTGCTTTTTGTCTTAGTTTAGTTTTCTATTGTGGTGTGTGCATTGTGAATTGTGATATTGTACACTGTGTAAAGTGGTTGGTGATAAGTACGTCATCTAGCTATAAAAATAACTTGCTAACTAACGAGACAAGAGGACTCATCAGTTGTGCCATTGACACAAGAACTTCCCTTATGTTAGTGCCACGATAAAATCCACTTAGTAGAGTGCAAAACTGTATGTCGGGTCCCTGACCCACCAGGAGATTGGAGGCTCTGCTTGAGTACTGACCGGTCCGTGACCACTTGTTCAATCCTTGCTAGCAGGGAAATCAAACATTAACCCTTTAGCATTTATATTACTCTATATATACTATTGTATTTTTGTGGTAAAGGCTTTACCTCACATAATATCAAATCTATGAGATTTTGATATTATTTATTTTGAGAACAGTGCTTTATCAGTATGAGCAACCGGTTACAGCCAGTTTGAACAGAAACGGGTGAGATATTTCTGGCCGGATACGGCCGGTTTAAATGCTAAAGGGTTAAACAATGATGATGATGATGATATATAATAAGATCAAGTCATAATTGTTTCTACTTTTGGCACAAGGCCAGCAATTACCCAGTGTATTACTGGTAGTTTATTTTATCGACCCCATAAGGATGAAAGGCAAAGTTAATCTCGGCGGGATTTGAACTCAGAATGGCAAGGGCCGTAACTCTTTGCGTCAAAGCATGGCGTCCGATCCTCTACCGATACTGCCAATCCACCGCCCCCAAGTCATAATCCTGAGTCATGTTACTGTGGAGTTTCACCAGTAGTTTCATTGGTGAAATTGCAGAGTAAGTGGACACTGACTTGACCTTAATATATATTATTGATCTCTACTATGGTACTGAGTACTCAGTCTCGTAACCATCAATTTATGTGCGTGTATGCATGTACTTGTATCTATGTGTGTGTGTATATCATATAAGTGCTCAGTCCACACTATGAAGTGGTCACTTTGAAATGGTCACTATGAAATGGTCACTATGAAATGGTCACTTTGAGTGGTCACTATGAAATGTACACAGTCCACACTGTAAATGTGATTGGCATTAGGAAGGGCATCCAGTTGTAGAAACCAAACCAGAAACAGTTCTGTGTGAGCAAGACACAGCCTTCTGATCTGACTTGTCTCACAATGGGACAACTCATCTAACCCATGGTAGCATGGAAAATGACTTTAACCCATGCTAGCGTGGAAAATGGACGTCAAACGAAGATGAAGATGATGATGATGATATATATACATATATATATATATATATATATATATATATATATCTTTATATATATATATATATATATATATATGGAGGCACATGGCTTAGTGGTTAGAGCATTAGCCTTGCAATCGAAAGGTTGTGAGTTCAATTCTCAGACCGGGTGATGTGTTGTTTCCTTGAGCAAGACACTTTATTTCACATTGCTCCAGTTTACTCAGCTGTAAAAATGAGATGATAGGGACTGGGGTCCATATCATTCCACTGCAAAGTGGTCGTGTAGGTGCCACGGCAAAAAAGCACCCAGCACACACTGTAAATGAGGTTGGTGTTAGGAAGGGCATCCAGCTGTAGAAATCAAGCCAAAATCAGTTACCGTCCCACCCTTGCAAGCAGGGAAAAAGCGGACGTAAAATGAAATGATGATGATGATATATATACACACACACACGGTAAACATACCATCTCATTTCATACGCAGATTGTATTAGATTGATTCCCTCGTTTACTCTCTTTCTATCCATACAAGTTCATTTCTCTTGATGCCAATACACCTTGGAATTCCCTTCATGTTTCAGTTGTAATCCTGCTTAAGTCTAACCATGACCATCCTTACAGATGTTATTTTGTAAAGTATATTGAATAAAATAAGTAATAAACCTTTCAAATCTAAAATAAAAGATCACATTAACTCTTTAGCATTTACAATACTCTATATATACTATTATATTTTCACAGTAAAGGCTTTATCTCACATAATATTGAATCTATGAGCTTTTGACATTATCTATTTTGAGAGTAATACCTTAACATCAGTATGAGTGACCAGTTATAGCCAGTTTGAACAGAACAAGGTGAGAGAATTCTGACTGGATACAACTGGTTTAAATGCTAAATGCTATATTATTTAGAATTAATGCTGCTCTCACACTTATGAATAAATGTAAATATCTGGTTAAAAATACTTTAGTATTTGTTCTAGCTCACTGCACTCTGAGTTGAAATCCCACTCAGATGAACTTTGCCTTTCATCTTTTCAAGATCGATAAATAAAATATCGGTCAAGTACTGGGGTTGTTCCGTCCTCTATCTCTCTCTGGAAGAAATCAACTACTCCAACCCGAAGAGGAATGTACTCTGCCAGGTTTAAAAGGCCCAAGACATGCCATGTGTCCGAGTAGTACTCCTACGATTTCAACAAGAGTTAAGGACTCTTCTCTCCTTCTTTTAACGACCACAGCGTACTGGACTCAGCAGCAACACTGTGTCCTTACGAAAGTCTAGTCTTGTCTAGTCTCTATCTTAAACTAGAAGGCTCATTAGGCCGGTGCTTATCCCGGTTTCATGAAGCAACTGAGAGTACAAGACTCCCCTCTGGATAGGATGCTAGTCCATCGCAGGATTAAACCCCCCATCTATTGCTGGCACTCATTTTCAGCTGAGTATACTGGAGCAACATGAAATGAAGTGTTTTGCTCAAGAACACAACACGCAACCCAACCCAGGAATCGAACCTACCGCATTATGATCATAAGTCTACTCCTCTTGTCAACCATAATAACCTTGCTCCTTATTCTTTATTTCAGAGTTTGGTAACATAAAAAAAACAATTTGATATTTGTGTTATGTTTCATAAAAGATTTAACCCCTTAGCATTTAAACCGGCCATATCCTTCTGTTCAAACTGGCCGTAACTGGTTGTTCATACTGACATTAAGGTATTGTTCTCAAAATAAATAATATCAAAATCTTGTAGATTCAATGTTATGTAAGATAAAGCCTTTACCATAAAAATGCAATAATATATATAGAGTAAAGGGTTAATAGTTCATCTCAGTGTCTTTAGGGTGTTGTGAGAGAGAACTAGCATCAATCCCGGGCCTCCTCCATTATTTTAAGATATAACTTACATTGACTATCTTATTCATTAAAGTATCGGTAGAGCGTTGGACAATATGCTTTGCAGCATAGAGTACGGCCCTTTATGTTCTGTGTTCAAATCCCTCTCATCCTTACAGGGTTGATAAAATAAGTACCTGTAAATCACTGGGGTCAATTTAATCGATCCCCCCCATTATCTCTATTATCTCATATAATGTTGAATCTATGAGATTTTGAGAACAGTACCTTAACATCAGCCAGTTTGAACAGAAAGAAGTGAGGGAATTCTGGCTGGATATGGCCGGTTTAAATGCTAAGGGTTAAATTAGAACATATTACAGAATATTAGAAAACATCAAACCATTTCAAACTTGACTGACTTTACAATGTTATTTGTGTTTTTTTTTTATTTTATCAGTTTTTGTATATTTTAAGCCATATTTCTAGAATATCTACATTACATACATTCATGTGTGTTTAAATATCTACATTACATCACTCATATGTGGTTATATATATCTACATTATATCACGTGTGTGTTTAAATATCTACATTACATCACACACATGTGGTTATATATCTACATTATATCACATGTGTGTTTAAATATGTACATTACATCACTCATATGTGGTTATATATATCTACATTATATCACATGCGTGTTTAAATATCTACATTACATCACACACATGTGGTTATATATCTACATTATATCACATGTGTGTTTAAATATCTACATTACATCACACACATGTGGTTATATATTTACATTATATCACATGTGCGTTTAAATATCTACATTACATCACACACGTGGTTATATATCTACATTATATCACATGTGTGTTTAAATATCTACATTACATCACACACATGTGGTTATATATCTACATTATATCACATGTGTGTTTAAATATCTACATTACATCACACACATGTGGTTATATATTTACATTATATCACATGTGTGTTTAAATATCTATATTACATCACACACATGTGGTTATATATTTACATTATATCATATACATGTGGTTGAAGATCTGTGTTACCTCACATGCGTATTTAAATCTACATTACCTTATACATCTACATTACATTACATGTGGTTATATATCTACATGACATTACACACATGTGGTTATCTAGTTGTTCTTCTGGGGGAAGTATTTACCCAAAGGTGGTTTTTTGTAAGGGTTATATTGATATCTCTCTCTCTTGCTATATATATCATCATCATCATCATCATTTCATTTTACGTCCACTTTTCCCTGCTTGCAAGGGTGGGACGGGAACTGATTCTGGCTTGATTTCTACAGCTGGATGCCCTTCCTAACACCAACCTCATTTACAGTGAGTGCTGGGTGCTTTTTCGTGGCGCCTACACATCCACTTTACAGTGTGGGCTGGGTGCTTTTTTGCCGTGGCACCTCCACGAACACCTTGCAGTGGGGGCATATTGTCTATATGCTTCAGCTTGTACCCATGGGAGGTCGGGTACTCTGTATTGTGTCTGTATCTATTTACCCATCTCTATCCAACTATATATCTCTCTCTCTCTCTATATATATATATATATGTATCTCTCTATCTCTATGCAGGCCTACTCTTCAACATTTAGTGCCAGCACTGAGGACCAACAATACAGACAACTCTACTATCCTGCTGAGGACTACCGAAGTGTGGATACTCAAGTGAGTGTCGCCCCGGGAGGTCACCTGACGGGAGCTGTTGGCACCAACATTAAAATAACCCATTCAGCGGCCACAAACGTTTCTACCAATAGCAACTACTTCAAGCAAACATCGTTGGCTCCGATTCGAGAGGAAAGTGGCTCCGTGTCTGTTGGTTCGCTCACTGCTACGCAAGCTCATTCGATCAACAACACTCCCGCCCAGGCTCCGGTAACTTCTCAGCAACAAGACATGCCCCCACCACCACCACCACCGCCACCACCACAACAACAACAACAACAGCAGCAACAACCACCACCACAACAACCACAACAACAACAACCAACACAGAGCCAGCAACAGCATCTTCGGAAGCAACAACAGCAGCAGCAACAACAACAACAACAGCAGCAGCAGCAGCGTAGAGACAAAGCATTTGTGTGAGCTGTTTATATATAATATTTTTCATATGGATTAGGAAGGAACAGTACTAAGAAAAAAAATTAGCTTTACCTGCAACTAGAAATATACATTCAAAAAAAAAAAAAAATTGCTAATTTTTCTTCTATTAGTAATTAACAGTAACGAAGGTGACGATGACATCTCAACATTTTTAATTATCTCTTTAGTGTATCCCCTTAGTCGGCAGACTAATCCTCACTGATTGTGAAACAAAGGCTGAGGATTGGCAGAATTGTTAGAGCGTCGAACAAAATGCTTTGCAAAAATTTGTTCGTGACCCTTTACATTCTGAGTTCAAAAATCCCACCGAGGTCAACTTTGCCATTCATTCCACCAGGTCGATAAAATAAAGCACCAGTGATGTGCTGGGGTAGATTTAATTGACTTTCCCCCCTCACCCGAAAGTTGCTACTGGGACTCATTTAATCGACTTTCCCCTCCTCCCTTGAAAATAACTGGCCTTGTTCCTAAATTAGAAATCATTATCCTTATTATTATTATTATTATTATGGGTGGTGGATTGGCAGTATCGGTAGAGTGTCAGACACTATGCTTTGCAGCATAGAGTTATGGCCCTTTACGTTCTGAGTTCAAATCCCACCGAGGTTAGCTTTGCCTTTCATCCTTACGGGGTCGATAAAATAAAGAACAATTAATGTATCGGGGTCGATTTAATCGACCACCCCCTCTCCCAAAATTGCTGGCCTTGTGCCTATATAAGGAACCATTATTATTATTATTAAGGCATTGAATTGGCAGAATCATTAGATCGTCGGACAAATGATTTGTGATATTTGTTTTGTCTTTTTTACATTCTGAGTTCAAATCCCGCCAAGGTTAACTTTGCCTTTCATCGCTCCCTGGGTCAATAAAATATAGTACCAGTAAAGTATACTGGAAAGGAGGTAGGGGGAGTCGATTTTATTTTAATCGACTTTCCCCTTCGCGCCCCCATCCCCACTGCAAATTGCTGGCCTTGTGCCTAAATTAGAAACCATTCTGAAACCTGCTCTAAACATAATCAATTGAAATATTACCTTGACTGTATATGTGGACTATTGTACAGGAATCCAACCAAGGATTGTCTGTTTATTCCACTAATATTGAGGACCAAAATAAGACTCTACTGCATATTCACCCTATCCCACCGACCATTGCTTTGAGACATTGGAGAAAAAGAATCTGCTTGTATGCATACAGTATGTCAGTATATGAAGTGTAATCATTATAATATGGACTGCAGCTGCAAGTCTCACACACACACACACACACACATACATACACTTATGTATGTGTGTGTATATGTATATTTATATATATACACATGCACACACACACACACACACACACACACACACACACACACACACACACACATACATACACTTATGTATGTGTGTGTGTATATGTATATTTATATATATACACATGCACACACACACACACACATAATTTATTTCAGATAGAAATGACTTCTACAACTAGAACTGATACATTCTGTTAAAATCATCAGTAAACACACATATATATATATATACATATATATGTGTATGTGTATATGTATATATATATATATATATGTGTGTGTGTGTGTATATATATATATGTGTGTGTATGTATATATATATGTGTGTGTGTATATATATATATATATCCACACACACACCATATATTTGTATGTGTAAAATACAATGTACTGGTGGTTATAATAACAAACAAAATATAATCACATTTCTCACTTATCCCTGTTGAAAAAAAAGATTTGATTTCTGTGTAAAAAAATACTTGTAATGTTTGTTGGCTGGAATATATTCTAGCTATGATATATGTTGGCTGGAATATATTCTAGCTATGATATATGTTGGCTGGAATATATTCTAGCTATGATATATTCATGTTGGCTGGAACATCTGACTATGATATATTCTAGCTATGATATAGGTTGGCTGGAACATATTCTAACTGATATATGGTAGTTAGAACAGCTTGCTATGATATAATTTTGCTGGAACATCTAGCTATGATATAGTTTGGCTGGAACATCTTGCTATGATATAGTTTGGCTGGAACATCTTGCTATGATATAGTTTGACTGGAACATCTAGCTATGATATAGTTTGGCTGGAACATCTTGCTATGATATAGTTTGGCTGGAACATCTTGCTATGATATAGTTTGGCTGGAACATCTTGCTATGATATAGTTTGGCTGGAACATCTTGCTATGATATAGTTTGACTGGAACATCTAGCTATGATATAGGTTGGCTGGAACATCTTGCTATGATATAGTTTGGCTGGAACATCTTGCTATGATATAGTTTGACTGGAACATCTAGCTATGATATAGTTTGGCTGGAACATCTTGCTATGATATAGTTTGGCTGGAACATCTTGCTATGATATAGTTTGACTGGAACATCTAGCTATGATATAGTTTGGCTGGAACATCTAGCTATGATATAGTTTGGCTGCAACATCTTGCTATGATATAGTTTGACTGGAACATCTAGCTATGATATAGGTTGGCTGGAACATCTTGCTATGATATAGTTTGACTGGAACATCTAGCTATGATATAGGTTGGAACATATTCTAACTGGAACATCTAACTATGACATATGGCGGCTAGAACATCTAGCTATGATATATGCTGGAACATCTTCTAACTATAATATATGTTGGAACATCTAGCTATGATATAGGTTGACTGGAATATCTGGCTATGATATAGGTTGACTAGAACATCTAGCTGGAACATCATCTATCTATGATATACTTTGCCTGGAACATCTTCTAGCTATGATACAGGGTGGCTGGAACTTATAGCTAAGACATATGGTGACTAGAACATCTAGCTATGATATATATTTATGTCAGCAACTTTAAACCTGATTCCAAAGTTTTTACTAAATGTTAAAATGTATTCTGCATGTGTGCCATGTTTTTATTTCAGGTCATTTCTTTTATATACAGGTGAAGTGGCAGAGGCGTTAGAGCATCGTGCATTCGTTTTTGCTCCCTCTCTGAGTTCAAATCTCAGTGAGGTCAACTTTGCCTTTTATCCTTTCTTTCGGGGTTTGATAAATAAAGTACCAACCCATAAGAGGCAGTGGATTGGCAGAATTGTTAAATACAGGAGTCAAACTGGATGCTCTTTTGTGTTGTCTGATCTGGCTCTGTTGCACATTCTGAGTTCAAATCCCGCTTCCTTCTGCTAGAAGTTGCAACCAGCAGATAATATCAGTAATGGGAAGACCAATGGAAACATACTTTCCTTGGATTGATCTGACAATTGGCACCTTACTAATGCCAGGAGTTGTGACAGGCAGATTATATCAACAATGGAAAGACCATGGAAAGATACTTTCCATGGTTTGATCTGATGATTGATGACTTTCTTTTCTTTTCCTTTCCTTTTTTTTTTTTTGTATACAATTGATCAATGAATTTGTACAGAAGTTGTTATCTAACAGGAAAACACTAGAGAATGTTCTAGTTTCATTGATACTATGTGTTATCACAGCTGATACATTCCACACCAATTATACACGTTTATTTATTCAGACAGAATCAAAATATGTAATTTAATTTTACAAAGCACTTCTTTTTTTATTTTTAAACAGTATGTTTTTATTTATTGTTTTCTAAAACTTTATTATTATTATTTGTGTATATATATATATATATATATATATATATATATGTGTGTGTGTGTGTGTTTGTGTGTATGTGTGTGTGTGTGTGTGTGTGTGTGTGTATGTGTGTATGTATGTATATATATATATATATATATATATATATATATATATATATATATGCATGTGTGTATATGTATTGGGTCGTCAAGTATGAAATTTGTAGAAAAAAAACAAAACAAATCTTTACAAATTTCATACTTGACGACCCAATATATATGTGTATGTGTGTATATATGCATGTGTATGTGTGTGTGTAAACATCAAACGATGTTACTGCTGTAACCATATCTTTAATTTATGCATCAGTCAACATGTGGGCTGATTAATCTATCTACTTGTGTGTGTATGCATATTTTAACTGGAGGCTTTTTTATAAACCAATCAGAAAATTAAATTGTCATTTAATACATATCTAGTAACACACATGCACATATATATGAATGTATGTGTGCGTGCATGCATGTGTATATATATGTATATACATTTGCAAGTATGTATGTGTATGTGTGTGTATATATATATACACACACATACATATGTATGTGTATATATACACACACACACACATATCCAATGGTGGCCTGCATTTTTGCCAAATAACATATCGTTTCAGAGTTTTAACTGAAGCCTGCTGCTTCTGTATTAAAATAGAATGGTAAGTATGTTTATATATATGTATATAAAGTATATATGGATGTATATATATATATAAAGTATATGTATACAAATTATATATATACATATATATATGTATGTATATCAAGTATGTGTATATATATATATATATGGATCTTATCTCGTAGATAACAAAACTAGTGACATTTCTGTTAAAAAATTCATGTAAAAATCAGCAAGTGTTGAGTCCCCCATTGTAACTCTTTTAATTCATACATATTTGAAACTGTAAAAAATAAAGTCTGTATACATACATATGTATGTATATTTATGTATGTATATATTTGTAGATATGTTCTATTGTATATTGTGTGTGTGTTTTACAAGACACACACACAAACACACACACCCGATCAAGTATTAAATCATTTGATCAAACCAAAATACAAAACTTTTACATTTTATTTATATTTATGTTATTTAAATGTTTGTTTTCTTCATAGACCTCCTTTTCTCATCCTATCAAACCTTTGCAACAATGTGTGCTTTCAAAAAAAAAAAAATGAAATAAGCCAAATGCTGTTTTCCCTCACAAACATTCGACGAGTATCAAACATTGTATGAATGTTCAATAATCTCATTCAACTCCTGATTGTTTCTGAACTTATTCTCAAATAAAAAATATCTGTTAAATGATCAGAGATATCATTTTTCTTCCACAAGACCCTTCCACGTATACTTTTACTCATGTTTATGACACACATATATGAAGGCGCATGGCTTAGTGGTTAGAGCATTGGGCTTGCAATCGAAAGGGTGTGAGTTCAATTCTCGGACCGGGTGATGTGTTGTTTCCTTGAGCAAGACACTTTATTTCACATTGCTCCAGTTTACTCAGCTGTAGAAATGAGATGATAGGGACTGGGGTCTCTATCATTCCACTGCAATGTGGTCGTGGAGGTGCCACGGCAAAAAAGCACCCAGCCCACACTGTAAAGTGGACGTGTAGGCGCCACGGAAAAAAAACACCCGGCACTCACTGTAAATGAGGTTGGTGTTAGGAAGGGCATCCAGCTGTAGAAATCAAGCCAGAATCAGTTCCTGTATGAGCAAGACAAAGGCAGTCAACCGGACACTGCCCACAACAGGAGAACCCGTCTAACCCATGCTAGCGTGGAAGAACGGACGTAAAACTATGATGATGATAATGATGATATATATACACACACAGACTGCTGGTGCCACAATAAAACACACCCAGTACATTCTGTAAGGTGGTTGGCATTAGGAAGGGCATCCAGCTGTAGAAATCATGCCAATATATGAAGTGTATATGAAATAAAGTGTTTACCGTGAAAATACAATAGTAAATATAGAGTAAATGCTAAAGGGTGTCTTCAGCATTTGTGGGCTCCCATAGTAAAAGCTTTGTAGCAGGTGTGTTGCCTCTCATGACATGACCTGCAAGTTGAAGACTTAGAGAATTTTGTCTGTAACAGGGTCAAGAGGTTTGATGTTTTTTTTTTTTATTGCATTCATGGTATTGTTACCGACCAAAATTCACAAGAAGATTGATTCCACTGTAGTGTTGAATGATCTAACTTTTGTTTTTATGGTTATGTTAGGTTCCCACACCTTATCTAATAAGTTCAGATTAGACCATACTTGTGCTATCCTGTTGTTTATATCATTTGACAAGTTGGTGTATACGTCAAGGTTTTTGAAATTGTCTACTTTTTCGAGAACAGTATTACTTAATGATTTGATGGTCATGTATTTTGTTTTGTTGACATTTAGGAAGAGTTTCTTGGCTTTAGTAAATATCCATGTTTACAGCATTGGAAATGGCTAACATTGGAGACAAAGTTATCTCTA
Source organism: Eledone cirrhosa (assembly GCA_964016885.1). Classification (NCBI taxonomy): domain Eukaryota; kingdom Metazoa; phylum Mollusca; class Cephalopoda; order Octopoda; family Eledonidae; genus Eledone; species Eledone cirrhosa. Next base: position 39,555,826 of record OZ024749.1, read on the forward strand.
GACATAACTACAGATATACCAGGTACATTGATGATATTGATATGGAAGAACAGACTGACTTTAAGATCTATAAAATAATTCTATACTTAACCACTTTGTTACCATATCTCTAATGAACGACAGTACTAATGATTTTCAAATCTTGTTGAAAATAATCAAGAATTTGGAGGGATTTACTAACATAATCAACTTTCTCATGATTAAACTGGTGGCAATTTAAGAAACGGTTCTTGAATAAAATATGATGGATGGTTTTTTTTTTTTAGATAAATAGAAGACCTGGGTTGAAGTATACAACTAGTATGCACCACTTTCCCCTACCCCAGCCCACACTGTAAAATGGTCGTTTTGGTGACACGTCAAAAAGTGTCTAGTCCACACTGTAAAGTGGTTGTTTTGGTGCCATGACAAAAAGCGAACTGTCCACACTATAAAGTGGTCATTTTGGTCCACACTGTAAATGTAGTTGGCGTTATGAATTGCATTCAGTCATAGAAACTAAGCCAAAATCAGTTCTGTATGAGCAAGACACAGTCATTTGATCAGGCTTGTCTCACAAGACAACTCGTCCAACCCATGCTGGCATGGAAAATGAATGTTAAACAGTGATGATGATGATGATGATGATAATAAACTCTTAAAAACAGTTTTGTATCATAGAACTAGAGGTGACTTCAGGAAATATGGTATCAAAAGGTTTAACTTTACAATCCAACATAGTTCTAGCATGAACTCCAATCACATCACCATTCCATTCTTAGATCTAGATGTAGGAATAAAGAACACATACAGCATATCAATATACAATATTCACAAAAAAATGAAGGTAGAAGGCTTAGTGGTTAAGGATCTGGAGAAGTTTTAGTTTTCTTTCAGATAGCAAATGTGATCATCTGCTACTCTTACTACCAACAAGACTTACATTACTTCTATGGTGTTACCAAACTTGCAGGATTTAATGTTTTCAATCAAGCAATGAAATCAGAAACTGACTCACCTGGATTTTGACAAAACATAAATATTGAATAGTTCAACATTACAATGCTTCTTTGGTGTAAGTGAGAGTTCTTCATTAGTTTTATCTTTGAAGCTTTTGGACCTAACTCCTTATAGACTGCAAGACAAGGGGCCCCTTCTCAAGAATATGAATGATTAAAATCAGGATATATGGTAATTCTATATATAAACAATACTGTCCAGATATTCACCTACAATCAACTATTGGCCAGTCTCTAATAGGTTTGTGGAGGGTAAGTCAGGTGGAGGAAACTCGTTTGGATGTCACAACATAATTATCAGATGTACATAGATATACTTCAAATAACAATATTAAGTTTGCCTTAACCCTTTAACATTTAAACCGGCCATATCCGGCCAGAATTCTTTCACCTCTTTCTGTTCAAACCGGCTGTAACCAGATGCACATACTTATGTTAAGGTATTGTTCTCAAAATAAATAATACCAAAATCTCATAGATTCGATATTATGTGAGATAATTATGTGACAAAGTGATTACTGTGAAAATACAATAGTAAATATAGAATAATGTAAATGCTAAATGGTTAAATGCATATAATGCACAAAAAACTTGTCCTAACATGTATGCATTCCAGTGCCTTGGACGAGATAACTTGTCTTAACATGTTTGAATTCTTTTCCAACAGTTCATAACTTCAAAGCTAGATGGGGTTACTCATTTATTGATGTGACATTTGTCAATCATTCAGATTGATAAAAAAACCTGGCACAGCAACTAGCTGTGTAAAATCTACAAGGTAGTCAACAGGTTAAGTATGTAAAATATGCTATAAACAAAATATTTTTAAAACACTTTATTCAAAACGTTAGAAAAACAAACAAAATAAAACTCACAATTCAATATTTTAAGCATTTTTAAAATTTCTTTATTGAACATGTGCATGACAATGTTGATGTAGACAAACTAACAAACCAAATAAATTCATAAATTATTTTCTGTCAACATCAAGTCAGGATTCTATGCAGATTGTAACCTTTATATATATAATATAAACAGGGTGTCCCCCAAAAATGTATACACATTTTGATTACCTGTACAGGCAATATTTATTAGAATGCTGTTGAAGTGTATATACAGTTTTGAGAGACACCCTGTATATATATATATATATCCAGTTTCAATCACAAGGCTTGGGTTGATCTGAGCTTAAGGTAGAAGATACTTGTCCGACATGCCAAACATTAGGATTGAACCCAGAACCTTGTGATTGTTAAAATAAACTTAACCATACCATTTGGCAATGTGTATTAAAACAGAAAAAATATAAATAAAGGGAAAACAAATTTTTCTAAAAACCATTCAGGATAAATAGTGTATATAATGTATAGAAAATAAATTTAAATAGATTATATTAAACAGAAAATTATGCATGTTTTTCTGGGGATGGGGGAAGAGAGATTCTATTTGTTTTACTATAAACTTGAAATAATTTATCACAGGTACATACTTGTAGAAATGGTTTTAGTAGTAAATCACAAAACATTTTCTCCGTTGATGTTTAGCCTTGTGCGGAGGTTTCATGACAAACTTCTCCATTCTGCCGTATTCTCTGCACCCCTGGATTTCATGAGGTGACTGAGAGTACAAGAATCTCCTACGGACGGGACATCAGTCTGTCATAGGGATAAACCACGGCTGAGCGAACTGCAGCAATGTGACACTTGGTCTGGGAATTGAACCCACAGCCAAATAGTCATAAACCCAACACTTTAACCACTCGGCTATGTATTTTCACTGTTACTTTGATCATCAATTGTAATTAACAATAAAGGAATCCACTCCACCTGCTAACAATAATAGTCAAATTCCCTCAAATCATACCCAACTGTCTTAACGAATAAAAGGACATACATTGTACAATGTAGTCCTAGATATACAAAAAAAAGGTTTGGTTAGCTGGAATGTCTTTGATCATAAGTCTGCTCATCAGAGCTGACCTGGGGCTAAACAACAACAACATCAAAAAATAATATCAAACCGAGAAAATTAACCAACATTATTATTATAATTGATAGTGTCAAACCAACAATTTCAAACTATTTAGTAAAAGAGGGAAGGGTAGTTCTTTTGACCTTTTTTGGGGGGTCATGGAGACTGGAGGGAAAAAGATATCTTGAAGCCAGAAACCCGGCCCAAATTCTTGCAACAGAGTAGACTCTGCTAAAGGCACCCAAGGTGCCAGGTGGTGGTCTTAATCCTTTCATGACCATATTTCTAATGAAATTCACTTTGTTTCAATTAATTACTGAAGAATTTTGAGGGAATTACTAAAATTATTAATCATTATTAAGATAGTAACTGAGCATATGGTATAATATTATGTTGGAAGATTTTAATTTAATAAGAACCCCTTAATATGGGTGGTTTTGTTTCATAGAACCAGAGCTGGCTTTGGTAGGGTTGGTATAAACAGAGTGACAGATTAAGCCTACCACTGTATATAACATTAATCAACGTTTTTTATAGAAGGCAAAAGTTATGATTGTAAGATGTTCCACAGCTTTCTGAAAGTCCTTTATATATATTCCACTGCAAAGTGGTCGTGGAGGTGCACCCAGCATTCACTGTAAATGAGGTTGGTGTTAGGAAGGGCATCCAGCTGTAGAAATCAAGCCAGAATCAGTTCCTGTCCCACCCTTGCAAGCAGGGAAAAAGTGGACGTAAAATGAAATGAAAAATGATATATATATATATATATATAAATATATATGCAGAAGTTATATTTAATTTGTTGGGATTCAACAAGCTTAAAAGTTTTATAACTGATATAAAGCACTCAACAGTTTACTGGAGTAAATATTCAATATATTAATAAATAGAAACTATATTTATAAAACCATAATTATTTTATTATATATATAAAATATATATAATAAACTAGTTATGGTTTTATAAATATAGTTTCCATTTATTAATATATTGTATATATATATATATATATAAATATATATATAAATATATATATAAATGATGATGTGCTCAAGCACAGAGATGCTATAAAAATAGCTTATAAAATAAAGTGAAAACCCTTAAAAAATGGAAAAAGAAGTTGCCATCGGCTGGTATGAGGTTCATTTCCTCTCAGGGACAGATGACAACTGCCTTTTCCATCTTTTAAGGGTCCTCACCCTATTTTTATAGGATCTCTGTGCTTGAATATAACATCCTTTATACTTAATATATATAGATTCTCAGCACTTAATAGCTGAAAATTTGGCTTCATACATTATATATATATATATATATATATATATATATAATGAAGAAACAAAGTAATAATATTAGTACTAACAATAACCAGAAATAACAACTAATATTAAAATTCATATTAATCAACAATATTAATTGGTAAAAAAATTAACCTCAATGTCAACATTATTATATAAACTCAACAATATTTACTAATGCTACTAACTAGTTATAAACCAATTCTTGCAGTTGACCAATTGATGCATATATGTATATTATATATATATATGTGTATAATTGGTGTGTGTATTACTGGTATAAAATTTATATTTTATTTCAGAGCAGAAAGGGATAATGTAATAAATACTGCAAGGTATTTATTTAGTCTGATATGCTGTCCTGCTTCTGAAATCTTGCTGCCCTTTAAATCAACAATAATGGTCAATTCAATAAGATGAATTAACTATTATAGCCACTCCTCGCTCAATGACCTATCACAATCATATCTGTAAATATTTAGTATTTAGTGTAGACATTTTATGTTCTGTATTTTTTGTATTTCTTAAATGTAATTTCTTTAAGTTACATACTTTTGTATATCCAGCAAATTCTTTTTTTCTTTTCATGTTTCGAAATAATTTTTAAAAAAATGCTTGTAAGAGTTTTGCAAAATAAAACACATTTATAGTTATCAAAATAGTGTTTCTATTAAACCTTAACAAATTTCTTCATTCAGATAATTCATTTAACCATTTAGCATTTACATTACTCTATATATACTATTATATTTTTGTGGTATATCTCACATAATATTGAATCTACGAGATTTTGATATTATTTATTTTGAGAACAATACCTTAACATCAGTATGAGTGGCAGTTACAGCCGGTTTGAACAGAAAGATGTGAGAGAATTCTGGCCGGATATGGCCAGTTTAAATGCTAAAGGGTTAAAATGAAACTGGATGTTTGGTAACTTTTCATATCCTCAAGGACTTTATCACCGATTGAGAGTGATTACAACCAAGTCACATGAAGAGAGACTGGTCATTATGTTAGGTATTCATTTACCAACAAATCCACTTTACAACTAATTTGGGAGAACAGTCTTATTATAGTTATTTGCGTTGTGGTAACTATGATTTCAAATTTCTCAATATTTTGTAAGTCCACTAGTCTTATTTGTAATCAAGACTAGCGGACTTATAAAATATTGAGAAATTTGAAATTATAGTTACCACAACTCAGACAATTATAATAATAGTTAAATAAATTGGGTAAAGTATTATCCCAGGAAATGGAAAGAAGTGGATAGAGACATCTACAGGGAATAGTTAAAGAACTTGGTTGTTGAGTAAGGAGTGGCTGTATTATCACTTATTCTCTAATAAATAAATCTGTTTAACAAACAACATATTTCTCTCTAATTCCTGCTACATATGAATTTGAGGTCCTGAGTATTTAAATAACTGTACTTTCTCTAAGTACAACAACACCACCAAATCATTATTTCACCCACACACACACTAACACATACAACACAATATTACACAGTATCACACAATATCACAACAATAATAGTGGGATATATTTAAAAAATAGTATGTGTATGTGTCTTATGATGTATATGTTTAACCTTTGATATGTGTGTATCTATCTGCTTAATTTATGTTATGTGTGTGTGTGTTTGTTTAACTTATATCAGTCAATATTCCTATTTCCCCTAATACAAATTATGTCAATGAGATCTCAATGTGGTGTTTAGCTAAATGAGGTGATCAGCTGGATGTTGTGTTCAGCTGAATGTGGTGTACAGTTGGATGTTGTGTTTATCTCAATCAGGTGATCAGTTGGATATGGTATTTAGTTCAATGTGGTGATCAACTGGTTGTGGTGTTTGACACAACGTGGTGTTTAACGTAATGTAGTGTTGTTCAGCTGGATGTGGTGTAAAATATATTCATAACTACGCTAAATAGTTCCTAATGAGGCTGAAGTTGGTTAAAGAATTTGTGGAAGATAGATCTGATAACTTTCTTTCAAGAAATTTCGAGGGTTTGTAATAATTTGTTCAGTGCGGGACAACTTTCTAGGAGGAGGTGGACGAGGTGGCGGGAGTCGTGGTGAGCGTTCAATATTTTTAAACCTGCAACAGTAAGAGAGACAAAAAAATAAAATAGAATCATAGTCAAAGCAAAACATATCACTTAGACACACACACATATATAGACACAGGCATGGCTGTATGATTAAGAAATATGATTGACAACTATATATTTCAGGTTCAGTCCCATTGTGTGGCATCTTGAGCAAGTGTCTTATACTATAGCCTTGGGTTGACCAATGCCTTGTGAGTGCTTTGGTAGATGGAGCCTGCAGAACCCATTGTGTATATGTATGTTTGTTTATGTCCTGTAACATAATGGTTCTACTCAGATATCAAGAAAACAAGCATCAGACTGGCCAGAGTCTAATGACTGAAACCAGTGAAAGAATACTAGGGTCGATGAGGTTGACTAAAAATTACTTCAAGACTGTGCCCCAGAATGACCACAGTCTAATGACTGAAACTAATGAAAGGGTACTGCGGTTGATATGATTGACTAAATTACTTCATGACTGTGCTCCAGCAGGGCCACATTCTAATGACTGAAACTAATGAATGAGCCTATGATCGCAAAACTCTAGAGTAACAAAACTCACTTTTTAGCCTTAATAGTAATGAACATAACACACACTGCATCTTTTAAGGCCTCCATGCTTCCTGGGATTCGCCAACACTACGCCTAATATTCCCTCTCCATACATACGCACACATATAAATCATGACTCATACACTATTCACTTCCCTGACATTTGTATATTATTCTATGTACTATACATGCACCTTTGACGAGTTGTAATGCACCTGAGCACTGTACACAATAATTTCATTATCATATATATATAAGAGTACTGGGATTGATATGATTGACTAAATCCCTTCAAAGTTGTGCCCCAGCATGGCCAGAGTCTAATGACTGAAACCAGTAAAAAAATACTAGGGTTGATATGATTGACTAAATCCCTTCAAAGTTGTGCCCCAGCATGGCCAGAGTCTAATGACTGAAACCAGTAAAAAAATACTAGGGTTGATATGATTGACTAAATCCCTTCAAAGTTGTGCCCCAGCATGGCCAGAGTCTAATGACTGAAACCAGTAAAAAAATACTAGGGTTGATATGATTGACTAAATCCCTTCAAAGTTGTGCCCCAGCATGGCCAGAGTCTAATGACTGAAAACAGTGAAAGTATAAAAGAATATATAACTACTTACTTCCTGGATTTTCCTGTATCAGATTCACTGGAGGAAGCTGGACCAAGGTCCCCAAACGAGTAAGACTTGGTGGCATACGATCGCCTGCGTTCATCACAGGAAAGAAAGCCTGCACTACGGACGGAAGAAGTGCTACCACTACGTTCTCTCCAGAGTTCTTCAGATGCCATCAGTTGTTCATCAGGGGACAGTGTAGACATGGAGTCAGTGGGACTACTAATTTCATGTTGGCGAGATTCAGTCGACGAAGGTAAAGCATACCTCAAGTTTAGTTTCATATGTTGACCAAGCTGGAAATATATAGATAATGCCTCACTGAATATGGTATAAGGCAGTAGAACAGTGGAATACAGACATGAATGTTGGGTTTGAGTGTAGAGATTATGAATGTGTGTGTGTGTGTCATGATAGTAAAGTGAGGAGAGTGTGCCTATGAATGTGTGATGGTGGTTGAGGTGAGGAGAGTGTGTGGTGGTGGTTGTGATGAGGAGTGTGTGGTGGTGGTTGTGATGAGGAGAGTGTGGTGGTGATAGTGGTGGTGAGAAGAGTGTGTGCATATCCTCTACATCCAACACCCTTGTCCCACTACCATGTGGCATCACCATTTTCTTCACCGAGGTCATGAAACGTTTACATAACTCTTTGATTTCCTTTGTTTATTGTATTCATGAAATTAAAAGAAAAACAGCACAAAAACAAACCGACTAATCAAAGAATATGACTTACTTCAAATAAACCTGGATGTAAGATCTGAAATCGGACGTTGGCTGTCATAGTTGAGCCTTTTGGACAAGATCTGCCAAAAGAAAGCCACAAGTAAAAATTATTATAACATGAAAGTAATAGGGTTACATAAATCAGCCTTATTTTCCACTAGATTATTTACTATTGACTAGATATATTTAACTTGAAGACTTTACTTTGTTTTTTACATTAACCCTTTAGCATTTAAACCGGCCATATCCGACCAGAATTTTCTCACCACTTTCGGTTCAAACCAGCTGTAACCAGCCGTTCATACTGATGTTAAGGTTCTCAAAATAAATAATACCAAAATCTCATAGATTCGATATTATGTGAGGTAAAGTGTTTACTGCAAAAATACAATAGTATATATAGAGTAATGCAAATGCTAAGGGGTTAATGGTGATGATGGAGGAGGAAGAGGAGATGGTAGCAAGGATAATGGTTTCTAATTTTGACACAAGATCAACATTTTAGGGGATTATATTGATCTCCAATACTTGACTGGTACTTCTTTTTTTTATTGACCTTGTAAAGATGAAAGACAAAGTTGACTTTGGCTGGATTTGAAACCCAAACAGAAAGAGCCAGAACAAATACTGCTAAGCATTTGTTTGACACTTTAATGACTTTCCCAATCCACCACCCTCAAGGGTAACAAGAACAATGACAAAGATGATGTATTTTTATGAGTTGAGATATCTCAACATTTTAAAACCAGCTAACATGGAAGTAAAATCGATTTCAAGGGTGATTTACATAACTAAATAATAATATTTTTTTTTTTATTATTTGGGATTTATATAACTGAACAATAGGAGCTTGGATAGGAAAAATACTTTTCAAGAAACAAATTTTAATGGTAAAAAAAATTTCTAAAAGTGTCAGCTAAGATTATAGAAAAGAAAATATTTCCATATTTACCCAAGAAGTACATCAGGATCTTGACATATTATAGAATTCATAATATTATGCTTGGGCGGTTTTATATTTATACAGCCTGAAAATAGAAAGGAAAAAAACATTTTTAATTTGTATTATTTTATTTAAAAAAACAACAAAAAACTTTTACCATAAGATATATTTATATATACACACACACACACATGTAACGATCGACGAATATACATACATACATGCGTGCACAAATATATACATATGTTTACATGTATATTTATATATATATACACACACACATGTAATTATCGTCTGCCAAGACCATGCGAATACTTTTAACGGAATTTCACGAAGTTTAGGGTTTAATCTGACCTTTACTTCGTTATTTTTCCTTATCAATGTTTTATTATAAAGTTGTGAATGTAATTATGACGAATACATTGATGTTTTATTGTCGTGTTTTATTAATTTATTTATTGTGTTCAAAATATTTTTACCTGGTAGAGCGCCCAAGTTTGGATTTGGTGTCGTTCTGTATGTTTACAGATTTATTTCCCCTTGACTATAAAATTGATCTGATTTTGCACACCCGCAATTTTATCCCAGTGACCAGAGCAACAGTGCTATCAATAATGACAGCAATAGTATTGAATGTATTCAATTTCTAGAGACTAGGTTTGATATGTTGAATTTACCAAGATTACTGGATACATGAAGAACCATCTCTAAATTTAGAAATTCATATTTTCATAAATTAGTTATTTACATAAGAGAAACCCTATAGTTTATGTTGATTACTGATTCATTGAAATGATTAAAGGTGAAAAGGATATTTTAATAATATATTTCTAGAATATAATTACATAAATGTTCAGCATATATGGACAGATGACATACAGGGATAAATGTATGAGTAGCTTAGGAGAAATAATGTTTTACAGGGATAAATGTAGGATCAGAACCCAGGACCTTGTGATTGGAAAGTAATACATATGTATCTGTGTGTATAAATATACATTATAGTGTAATGAATGCATCAATGTATATATATAAACACATATTATCTCAAGGAAACTTGCTCAGTGTACTCTACGTTTGAATGGAGTTCCACTGAAGCAGATGGAGACATTCAAGTATCTTGGGGCTATGTTCACAAGTGGTGGAAGGCAGGAGGCTGAATTAAGTGTAGGAGATGGTGCGGTAATGCACCAGCTTCAGCATTTGGTAATTAGAAGAAGGGCGGTAGGTGTAAAATCCAAACTCGCTATCTTCAATTCAGTATCTATGGATAATGACCAAAAGAATACAATTGTGAATAGAAGCGGACGAAATGGGGTTCCTCCAAAGGGTCTTTGGAGTAATGTTACTCAATATAGTGCATAGCTTGGAGATCAGAGGGTCACTCCAGGTAGAGCTGCTAGTTTTTAATAAAAGCCACTGCCTATGATTTCCAAATCATTTTGGAAATAATCAAGAATTTGAATTAGTAAAATGATTAAGTTTTCATTATTAAGTAGTTGCTCAGAACAGTTTGAATTCAGGGTTTGTAGATCCAGTAGATAACCCATATGCTGGTTATACACAAGTATATACAGTATGTGTGTATGAATATATCTATACAGAATGGAAAAATTCATGAAAAAAATAAAAGCAGGATCCTAGTTTAATTTATACCTATTCATATTAAACAGTAAGTTCAACCTTTTGGATACCAATCTGGCCAAAACTGGCTCTGGTTCTGTAAAACCAAACAATCCGTTTTAAAGTTTAAATACTACAAATTTTCACAACACTAGTAAAGATACTGTAAACATTTAAATTAACAAAACTGACTCTGGTTCTATGAAACAAATGGTTCTTCTTTAAATTTAAGTTTTCAAACATAATTTCATATAAGAACCACATGTTAAGTTACTATCATAGTAATAAAATAATAATTTTAGTAAATCCCTTAAAGTTCTTCATTAATGAATTGAAATAGAGTGTCTGGCATTAGAAATACAGACACAAAAGGGTTAAACTGTTGCTTAGAAACTGAGGTAAAATATATATATATATCAAGTAAGTATGTTTTGAAACAGTAAGCAGGTTTGAAATTAGAAAATAGAATAGCTTTATCTGAGGGTTCTAAACCCCATTATCAGGCTAAAATTCCTTTAGTCAAAAATACAGTGAAAGCTATTCTATATATATATATATGTTCATCTAACCCATGCTAGTGCAGAAAAATGGACATTAAACAGTGATGATGATGAAGATATACAAACCTTCCTTCATTTCTACAACACTGGTTGAAGGTGTGGGGTTCCAGTAAAGACGAAGGGCCAGAAAATCTTGCAATTTGTTTGAAATGGTGTAGAGGACATTGAAACTGTAAAGCAGAATTAGAATTTTAGATTGATAGGTTTTAGAATCTTGTAAAATTACAACTGGAAAGATATAAACATATATTTAAGATTTATCAACGATGCCATAATTACCATATATGTATACTCAAATATAAGCCGACCCCTTATTTTACATCTGAGAAAAAGGCAGAAATCCTAACCCCGTTTATAAGCTGAGGTAATCAACATTATGTTTAGATGGTACGGTTTTGAAATTCTCATGAGTGGAGAATATATTTATGAAGGCACATGGCTTAGTGGTTAGAGCATTGGCTTTGCAATCGAAAGGTTGTGAGTTCAATTCTCAGACCGGGTGATGTGTTGTTTCCTTGAGCAAGACACTTTATTTCACGTTGCTCCAGTTTACTCAGCTGTAGAAATGAGATTATAGGGACTGGGATCCCTATCACTCGTGGAGGTGCCACGGCAAAAAAAGCACCCAGCACTCACTGTAAATGAGGTTGGTGTTAGGAAGGGCATCCAGCTGTAGAAATCAAGCCAGAATCAGTTCCCGTCCCACCCTTGCAAGCAGGGAAAAGTGGACGTAAAATGAAATGATGATGATGATGAAGATGTAATATTTTGATTTTTAAAATGTTTTAAGTGTTGTTTAGAGTGCAGTTTTTGTTTCACAGTGCCATTGTATAATGATTTTTTTACCAATTTCTGACTGTTTTGAAGGCCATATTCATTTAAAACATATCAAAAACAATAGGAAATACAAATTTCATGTCGAAAGTGAAACCTGTGTAAGATTCACTCCCAAAGTGAAACATGTAATATTCACCTCCAAAGTGAAAATATTTTAGTATCCCGTTTATGTAGAATTTTGAAGTTCATGAAAATCAGCAAAATATTGACCTTAAATATATGCCGACCTCCAATTTTACAATCGATTTTTTTGTCACATATTTCTCAGCTTATATACGAGTATATATGGTAAGTATGGGTTTGTGTCAGGAAGAAGATCCAGCCATAAAAAAAAACCTTGACTAACCTATGCCAGCATTACAAAAACTGATATTAAAATAGAGATGATGATGATATTTAGGAAGAGGATATTGATGATGACAATAAAGATGATATACTAAGTTTGATTCAACTAACTGAATAATTATTTAGTCTAAAGTTAATATGGTAATCTTGGTATAGTTACAATAGTGATAATTATATTATAGACAGAATGATGAATCAATGAATGAATGAATAGCTAGACAGACAGACAGATAAATAAATATCAGAAGCCAAAAGCTCCTACCTGCGACCAACAGTGATTTCATCTTTACATGAAACAGAAACAACAAATGGAGGATGGTGAAGTTTGATATTTGGAAGGCTGCAAATAGAAAACAAAATTTTCACACTTAACCATAATAAATAAATATTTAAACTCTACTTTGGTATCAAGTACTCATTCTCATGTCTATCAACAATTTATGGATATATATATATACACACACATACCCATTATACTATACAAAGAAAAGTCTTAGTCTAACCCATGCCAGCATGGTAGCAGGTATGATGATGATGATAAAGCTATTGACATACCTGTAAGTGGTAACTGTTTTAGGTTCATCCATTAGTTTAGCTTGTTGACTGCACCAACTGACGTGGGCTGCCAGGGAAAACATCTACAATACACCAATACAAACACTATTATGATGGTGGTGATGGTTGTGATGATGAGTGTAGTGACGATCGTGGTGACGATGATGTTGCTGATGATACTGACGTCGATGATGATCATAGTGATGTTGATGATTCTAATGATGACGATGCTGGTGACGATGATGATAATGACGTTGGGGATAGTGGTTGTAACGATGATGATGGTGGTTTTCAACCTACCGTATTTGGAGTATCCAAGTCTTTCTGTTGCGCAGTAAAGACAAGGGAGAGAACTTCTCCTGGACTTAAATACAGTGGGAATGTAGAGTTGCTGGTTTTAAGCAATGACACCTTTTGACTGTGTTGATCACTTTCACTGCAGAAAAATAGGTGTTTCACTTGTTACACAGGTACAGGACAACATACTGTTAATTAAAGGTATTGTGAACCAGTGGCATGGTGTAAAAAATGTGAGAATAAGCAAATAGCCAGTTGTGTAGTTGTGTATTCTACTATAGCAGTGATTCCTAACCTTTTTTTACTATCAAAGACCCCTTTTATTTAAATGCATTTGCTCCGATACTCTGATCCCCACTACAATTATTTCTCTCAAAAGAGAGAAATGTTTATACATAGAAAACAATAGATACCCAGTAGTGTGTGTATATTATGTTTTAAAGAAACTATTTGAAATTTTGAATTTAGCTCTTAGACCCCAGATTGGCTCACAGCAAGGAATACTTGTATGGGAAATTTAGTAGACTGAAACTGTGTAGATGCCTGTTGTTTATACATACACACACACACACATGTATATATATATATATATATATATATATATATATATATATATATATAGTTTTAGAGTTCAAAGTTTGACAATAACATACAAGGGATCATATACAGAATATATAAAAACAATTCTAGTGTCAATCAACACACACACACACACACACACACACATATATCGTCGACAGACCTAGACTGTGTAAGGTGATAGACCAAGTCATGCATCCTTAATGAGAAAAGGGCGTATGAACATAACTAACACCTGCAACTTCGGACCTCAATATATATATATATGTATGTACATGTGTGTGTATGTGCGTATATATATATATATACATACATCAATTACTATTTCACTATCACTTTCTTGAGGTAGTAAGCTTGTTTTAAATGCAATTAGGATACAGATATGGGGGAGAGAGGGGTGTGCATTTGTGTGATAAACCTACCAAAATGATTGACCAATAGACCTGCTGTTGAAATAACCCGAACTATAGTCTGTTCTGAAACTAAATGACTCATCAAGGCTGTTTGAAAATAAAAGAATAAATCACAATCAAATCTACTGTTTTTTATCTCTGAAATCTTTCAATGGAATGTTGAACTGATAATGTATTGAAACTGTTAACCCTTTACCATTTACATTACACTACATATATATACCATTATATTTTCACGGTAAAGGCTTTACCTCACATAATATCAAATCTATGAGATTTTGGTATTACTTATTTTGAGAACAATACCTTAACATAAGTATGAGCAGCCAGTTACAGCTGGTTTGAACAGAAAGAGATGAGAGAATTCTGGCCAGATATGGCTGGTTTAAATGCTAAAGGGTTAATCTATTGAAACTGTTAATGTATTGAACTATTAATATATTGAAACAGTTGATCTACTAAAAGTGATTACTGAATGACGATTTTGGTTAAATGTTAACAATAATGGAATAAGAGATTGTATATAATCTGTATTAACCATTTCATGATAATGTTTCTAATGAAGTACACTCTATTTCAATTAATTATGAGAGATATACTAAAATTATTAAATATTTCATTACTAGAACAGTAACCAAACATGGTTCTCATATAAACATTATATTAGGAGATTTAAATAGGAATCCTTTAAATAGGTGGTTTTGTTTTATAGAACTAGAGATGGCTTTTGCCAGGTTGGTATCAAAATGGTTAAATGTTGATCAGATGGTGTAATGGAATCAGAAAGTGTATATAATCTGTTATATGTTGTTCAGAGTTGTAATAGAATAAAAGAGAGTATATAATCTATATATGTTGTTTAGTACAATAGAATGGTGTATAATCTTATATATTGTTCAGATGGTGTAATAGCTTGAGAGAGTGTATATAATATATTGTACAGAGAGTGTATGTATAATCTAGAATATATATTGTTCAAAGTGTTTATATAATCTATATTATAGGTTGTGTATATATTTTACATTGTTCAGAGAGTATATATATTCTACATTATATGCTGTTAGATGGTGTATATAATGTATATTATATGTTGTTCAGAGTATGTATATATATATATTATATGTAATTCAGAGAATGTATGTATAATATATATTGAATATTATTGAGAGAGTGTATTTACAATATATATTATATGTTGTTCAGAGGTGTGATAGAATGAGATGCATATATAATCTATACTAAAGATTGTTAGATGATATATATAATGTATACTCTATATTGTTCACAGTGTATAATATATATATATATATAAATTACAGAATAATCAAACTATGTTCAAAACACCAATAAAATGTTTTGAACATAGTTTTGATTATTCTATAATTTATATTTCTGCTCTGTAAAACATCTGATGTATTTACATTGAGCTATTTTTCTTACTGGTAATAAGGTGGTAAAAAATTACTGACCTTTCCTGTTTATAATTATATATAGTGTATAAGTATAAATAATATTATTATTATATATATATATAATGTACATTATAGAAATATTATTTACCATTCTCTGCTGTTGTGTTCACATAATAGTTCTGTAGGACTTCGTGTGGCCCAGTGGCAGGAAGTTGGTAACACCCAACAGTTAGATATGGTCACATCTTCATTTGTAGAATTATGCACTGACAACAGAAATTATGCTTGTTATAACACTATTATTATTATTTTTAATGATGATGATTTCTAATCTAGACACAAGGACTGCAATTCGTGGGGGGGGGGGAGTCGCTTATATCAACCCCGGTATTTAACTGGTTCTTTATCTTATTTACCCACAGAAGGATGAAAGGCAAAGCTAATGATTTAGGCACAAGGCCAACAATTTTGGGGGAGGGGAAAGTCAATTGAATCGACCCCAGTACGTTACTGGTACTTTATTTTATTGACCCTCTTAAGGATGAAAGGCAAAGCTAACCTCAGCAGGATTTGAACTCAGAATGTAAAGGGCTGTAACTCTATGCCCACAGAGCATGATTTCTGACGGTCGACCAATTCTGCCAATCCACTGCCCTCAATGATAATAATAATTGTTTCTACTTTTGGCACACGGCCAGCAATTATCCCAGTGTATTACTGGTACTTTATTTTATCAACCCCCGTAAGGGTGAAAGGTAAAGTTAACAATAATAATAATAATAATTGTTTCTTCTTTTTGTACAAGGCCAGCAATTTGGGAAAGGGGAAAAGTTGAATATATTGACCTCAATACCTGACTGGTACTTTATTTTATTGACCCCTAAAAGAATGAAAGGCAAAGTTGACCACAGACGGATTTAACTCAGAATGCAAAGGGTCATAACTAAATGGCAGAAAGCATTTTGTCTGATGCTATAAAAATAAAAATAATGATTTCTAGTATAAGTAGGTACAAAAGCAGAAATTTTCAGAGGTGGACAAAGTCAATTAAAATGACCCCAGTACTTTACCAATACTTTATTGACCCTGGAGGGATGAAAGACAAAGTTGACCTCAACCAAATTAACTTTGCCTTATAATAACAGTAACAGCAGTAGTATTAGTATTAGGAGTTTCTATCACATGGCCAGAAAGTTTTGATTACATTGACCTCTGTACATGACTGACCTTTCAGTAAAATGAACTGTTTTCCAGCAGCCTGAGCAAGATGGCATTTGAGTTTAGGTGGCTGTATCAGGTTTAGAAGACAACTTACTGGAAAGACAGAAGAAAGAAAAGAAAAAGAGAACATTATTTGAAGAATGAGGGAATAATTTAGAGAGAAAAGCTAATTAATGGAAACACATTATTTTAATTTGTTTAATGACATTTGAAGTTTATATTAATTATACATTAATAATTATAAGCTTATATATAAATCTATCAGGGAAAACTGATGTGTGATGGTGATACTATGATATTGATGAGTTCTTACAGGGACCCCCCCCCCTAGATTTATAGTAGGATATCATCCTCATTATCATGATTATCTCCATCATCATCATGGCTTCAGGTAGTTTGGAATCAAAGAGGTTGATATAACATAGCTAAGCTCATCCATACAAGAGGTAAAATGAAGTAGGTACTTACAAGATTGCTTTGTAACAGTCTTTGGTGTAGGTGGCAGTCCAGTGGATGAATCAGGACTAAGGCAAAAATCCTTTTCAAGTGCCATCCATTCTGTTGGTGTTGGTGTCTTGGAGAGCCAAACAGCTACTGAGAGCAACACCTTCTTACAGTCACCTGGGACAGAGGTGAGACTTAGGCTGAGAGGAACTACATAGATGTTACTTTTAGAAAAGTAAGGCTTTTCTTTCTGAAAGAGAGAGAGAGAAAAAAAGGATTAGTAAGTATCTATACATCAGGTCAACTTTGCTTTTCTTACATTCGAGATCGATAAAAAAAAAAAATAGCCGTCAAATACTGGAGTCGATTCTTCCTCTAATATCACTTTCTCATTTCCATTCTCTCACTCTATCAGTCTCTGGAAGAAATCTGCTGTACTCAGGCCTGGAGAGATGGGCTCCGCCAGGTTTTAAAATGCCCCTACGACACCCTCGGGAGTTACAAGACCATGCATACTACACCAAGAAGGCAGCGAATTGGCAGAGTCATTAAAACGTTGGATAGAATGCTTTGTAGTATTCGATCTGGTTCTCTACACTGGGTTCAAATCCCACCGAGATCAAGATTACTTTTCATTCATTCGAGTTCGATAAAAGAAAGTACCAGTCAGGTACTGGGATGTCAATTCTCTCTCTTTCTTTGGGAGAAATCAGCTGTGTTTAGACCTGGATAGCGGATGGATTCCGTCAGATTTAAAATGTCCAAGACACGCCATATGTTATTACGACGACCCTACGACTCTCTCACCCATATATCATCAACAGCTGTTTTTCTTTTTTCCATGCTGTTTTGTGTTAGACGAAACTTTTAAAGGCAAATTCTACAGCCAGATACTTTTCCTGGCGACAATCACATTTGTTATTAAGTTAAAAGTAAGGTACGGATCTCTGCATGTCAAAATACTGAGCTGAGGAAATTGCTTTTATGTGGAATGTAAACAAATATCATCATCTGTGTTGGCGATGTCGACTACGAAGAGTAGGAAAGAACCCGAGACACACATAGACATCTACATAGATACAAATACACCCACAGATACAAATACATCTACAGAGACACACACAAACGTACAGACACACAACCACAATACAAATACAGAACATGTACACAATACTGAGACAGAGTACCTGCCAACTTTAAATAGATTGTGTAACCTCGAAGTGAACACACACACACACGCGTGTGTCTGTGTATGTATGTATGTGAGTCTATGTTTACGTTTGTGTTTATGTCCCATAACTTAGCGATTCGACTAAAAAGAAATCATTGCAAAAAAAAAAAAAAAGAAAAAAAAATACTGGGGTTGATATGACCGACTAAATCAAGGAAATGCTCCAGCACGGCCGCATACTAACGAATGAAACCAGTAAAAGAATGAAAAAGAAAGTAAACATGTTAAAAATAGGCGAAGAGAAAAAAACGTACCAGATGGAAGTGTGAAACTGTCCTGGAATCAGATCCCTCGGTAAAACTGAGACAAATTCTACACTGGCCAAAGTGCCAGCTGTGGTCAACAGAAGGTTCTTTGACGGAGAATCGACGATCGTCATGGTTTCTGTCCGAATTTGGGGCAGGAGTCAGACACCCGTGTACCCCAAGTTGACTTATTCGACGACGCCAAGACTCTAAATCCGAATATTTATCGCGTTCGGGACAATACTTCACTAATACGAATACATCGATCGATTGTCCGATGTAGACAGACTTCAGCTGGTGATATGTGTCTTCATATGGAGAAAATGGTTTATTTTTGTCGGATACGACAAGTTCTAAAGACGAGGCCTCGTCCACATTGTCTACACTATCTTCCATTCTTCATTGCAGCCCCAACCAAAAGCACCAAGTACGGCTTTTCTCGCGCCTCTCTCTAAATTGCAGTAACAATCATCATATGAAGTCTTCAGTCGAACAGATTTATTTAAAGTTTTATTAGCCACTACTAATTTAGTATATATTTCTGGACAGTTTCAGAACAGTAGACATAAGATTCTGGCTAATAAACACACACATATATATTATCGCTGTAAATCTATACTAGTGGCTTGGTATTTCGTGACTGAAGACATTTATCAAACCAGTTTGAAAAATGTCCCTCTACACGAAACTCCTGGCCCTCAAGCCACTAATATAACTTCGTGGCTATAAATAAAATATACATCACTCTACTCATGTATTGAATTTATTTTCCTGTTCGTACAAACAAACCTGTAAACATTCTGACAACAAAAATATACTATTTTTGTATTATATTAATTATGGCTTTTTTCCCCAAGAAAAGATTTTCTTCTTTCTTTATATGCCATAAATATAGTAGGTTCTTAAGTAGGTCTCATAGAAAGTCAACAAAAATTTTTTTTAATGTTTAATGTCACCTAAATCGCGTATCGTCTGCTAGTAACATATGTATTATTAATTATACACACTGACATAACGGATTCTATTAATATCGTTTGATTTCACGACAAATAAAAATGCTAAAATTCAATTTAATAAAATCTGTTTTATAAAAGACGACCCTATTTTGATAGTGTGACTAAAGGTGACTAAAAGGATTAAAATGAAGGACATCATCTGTAAAAATATTCTTATGATGACTGTGAAGCCTGCTTTGGGGGCCGCATGGCTATCATGTTTTAGCAAGGAAAATAGCATTAAAACTCTTGTTATTTTTAATAAAAGACAGCCCTATTTAATTATTTTGTTTTGTTTTATTTTGGAAGAAAATCAATTATCACTGCCCAACCCCAACAAAAAATAAACCAAACTATTTTACTGTTCAGCTGTGACCATCTGGCCATTTCTGTAGTCAAATATAAGTTAAATGGAAAATGGCGCATCTTTCGCTTAATCAGTATTTGGCTAAAGTAAGAAATCGGCTTTTTATTAGTAATAATTTGTTAAATATTTATTTACAATCATCTATTTCAGTAGAAAATTATTAACTAAATCATTCAAATTATTTTGTGCGATATATATATATATAGAGAGAGAGATAAGAAACTATATATATTTTTATTAATATGACTATAAACACATTCAGCGTGATTTAACTCCCAGTGTAAAATATTTATATTTATAAAAGTTCACTATAATAAAAAAAAAAAAATTTATTAAATGTTATTTCAAATAGAATTACTTCACGTTTTTGCCTTTCATCCTTACGGGGTTGATAAAATAAAGTACCAGTAATGCACTGAGTATTTGGTGGCCTTGTGCCAAAAGTAGAAACAGTTATTTAATCGTACACGGTTAATTATATCGTTTTGACAATAGATCTCGAAATAAAATGAAAACATTTCGCCCGATCCACAATATTTATTGTGTCAGGTTAGATATTATTAGAGCTAAGGTTTCCTTGTCAGCTTTCTCGCACGTGTGTGTGTATATATATATATATATATATATATATTTATTTATATACACACACACACGTGCATACATGAGCGGAGCATTCAAAATGAACCCAGTAAATCGTACACGATATTTTCAATTCTTTGTTTTGAGATACCTTGTCAATTACACCCACATAAGACTTACACACTCTCTCAATTACACTCAACAAAAGAGAATTGTTGGTGTTCTCTAAAAAGTGTTGAGGCAATCCAAAGCTCACTCACTTTACATACGAGGCACCTACCTCTAGCACAAGGGCAAAGGGTAAGTTTGTTGGACCTCTTCTCATTGACTCCAAACAAATCTGACTGACTCAGAATCAAAGGAGTATTAACTTTGGCTATAATGAAGTTAAACTCAGTGTGGTGAGTGAAACAATCCCATATTTAATCTATGAAGGCCCTTTGATATAGAAAGACTCGCCACATCTCTTATTTGACTTTTAAAAGCTACTTTTATTATTTATATTCTATAGGTACAGAATGCTTTCCGGAATGAAGATGGACTAGGTGCTGCTGTAAGTATAAAACCTATTTTTTAAATATTGGTATGATTTGGCTTTATTTTAAGGTTTTATGTAGTACTGGTGTACATTGTCCAGATTTATTACTGACTAGATATACCTTAGACTTCTCAGTCTTCTCTCAGGAGAGAAGATTGCATTGATACAGACATATGATGTGCATGGATGATGACCGATGGGCGAAAAAGTAACAGCAAATGCCAATGGAAGGAAACTGCAGTAGAGGTAAACCAACAAAGATCTGGGCAGAGGTAGTGAGAGCTGACCTCAAATTGTTGAGACTCACAGAGGAGATGCTGAAGAAATGTAGCGAGTGGAGAGATGCTGTGCTGAGAAGGACCCATCCAGGCCATGCAAGCATGGAAAAATGGACATAAAAACGATGATGATGATTTCAATTTTTAATGCCATGCAGTCATAGTGCTGTTTTGTACTTTGCTGAGTTAAATACTAACCTATTGAACATATTCTAAAAGCTGCTTGTCTTTACCATAGGTCTCATGAAATTGTTCTCCTTTCAGACATTGTTCTCCTTCAAACATGCCCACGTTGCTAACAGACGTTTACAGCTAGAGAAGCCAGAGTCAGATTGTCAGAATTACTTTGATCCTCCATATGACGAGTTAGTGGCAGCTCATCTCAAGTACGTATACTGTAATATTCTTTTACTAATTATAGTCTTTATAGACAGTAGCCATGCTGGGGCACTGACTTCACAGGATTTAGTCAATCACATTGACTCTATACTGCAAATTAGCCTGGTTGTTAGCATGTTGGATTAAATGCTTTGCAGTATTGAGTTCAAATCCCGCTGATTCCAACTTTGTCATTCATCCTTTCGAGGTTGATAAATTGTTACAGTACTGGATGAGATGTTTTGTGGTATATGTGCTGGAGTCTGTGGACAGACAGGCCTAAAACCAGCATAGTTACTGAGTCTTCATCCAGGGATGGATCAAGAATATTTGGGTGGATAGAGATTCACTACAGTACTTTTATTGATCTGTGTTCATCAAAGGGTTAACCTAACTTTTTGACATTGATGAATATGGAAACTATATAGAAAACCCTTCAGTCTGGCCGAGCTTGTGACACTGTCTCTAGTGCAGGTGTCATAATAAAATGCACCCAGTACATTTTGTAAAGTGGTAGTGCTGGTATCATAATAAAATGCATCCAGTACATTATGTAAAGTGGTAGTGCTAGAACCATAATAAAATGCACCGAGTACATTCTATGAAGTGGTTGGTGTTAGGAAAGGGTATCTGGCTATAGAAACCCTGCCAAATATGGAATATATGATCAAGATGAGGTCTCTCTGACCTGTCTAGCTCCTGACTGTGGCAACCCATCCAACCCATGCTGACATGTAAGGCGGATGTAAAATGATGAATGCAACTTGATAAATTGTTAAATCTGCTCAGAAGACAGGCTTCCAAACAGTTTCTGCATACCAAATTTACTCACAAAGCATTGGTTAATCTGAGTTTACAGTGGAAGACACTGGCCCAATGTATGTCATGCAGTGGAATTGAACTTAAAACGATGTGATTTCAAAGTGTACTTCTTAACAACAAAGTTCTTTCTACACCTATAAAAATTCAACTTTACAAGTTTACACCATCTTTTGTTTTATATTTCAGATGTTGCTGGGCTGTAGCTAACAGTGACTTTCTAAGTGCTTATGGTTGCCAAGCTCTGGTTGTTCAATATCCTTTGAAATGCTTTTCTTAATTTATTATTTTTTTCTTTTATTCTTATGTTTGTTCCACTCATTGGACTGTGGCCAATCTGGGGCACTATTCTCAAGGTTTTAATCAATCACATCAACCTCAGTACATATATATAAGCCTGGTACTTATTTTATTGGTAAAAGAATAAATAGACTTCCTTACTTTCACCCACTGTTAGACAGCATCTGCCAAATGTTGAGTCTTACTTGCTTTGTCTTAGGTCCCCCATAACCATTTGGCACAGCAAACATCTACCATTTCAAACAGTTAGTTACTATTGTTTCTACATCTTCTCAGTTGATGTCCCCTCCCATTAGGTCCTTGAATATTCTGACCTGGGTCTTCTTGGGACTTTGTATCCTCTGTTTACCCTCTCGTAGGATCCAACAAGTAAATGTAGAGAGTACTAATTGGGATTTAATAATCTACAACAGTTTATACTTAATACAAATGCCTCCCACAGATATACACAATATATAAACACACACATATGTATCCATGCTTACATATATATATCCTCATCATCACTGCTTTTCCATGCTTGCAAGGGATGGATGGGTTCTTTCTAGTACAATCTCCCTCCAAATATATATATATATATATATTTGTACAAAGGCCAGAGCTAATTAATACATCAATATATTTTTGTCTACAGTGCTAATTAATACATCAATGTCTACAACAGTTTATTCTTAACCAACCATACAGCCTGTACAAAAGCTTTACAAAGTCAAAAAGATGAAAATTGGTTTCTTCCTGTAATGTTTGAAGTTTGTTTAGATCTGCGACGTTTTGCAATCCGAGTAAGTTTTCTTCCATTTCATAAAAAAAAAAAAACTTTCCATCATAATTTTATGTAAGAATCTATATGTTCTAAACACCAATTTAAGGAGAAAGTTATTTTATTAAATCCCTCTAAGTTCTATTGATGATTATTTTCAGTGTCTTTCATTTAAAATATGATAACGAAAGGGTTAGAATGTTTAAATTTATCTAAAAACATTTCTTCATAACTTTGTTGTGTTATTTTTCAATCACCAACTTAATGAGAAAGTTACTTAATAAATTTTTGATAATTTTTAGTATCATTTAAAAATGTTAGGCAGTGTCTTTCATTAGAAACATCTTAATGAAAGGGTTAAAATCTTTAAATTTATCTAAAAATCTTTCATCATAATTTTATTTAAGAACCTTTGTTAAGTTATGTTCCTGACATCAACTTAATGATAAGAAAGTTAGTTATGTTATTAAAACCTTCCAAAAATGTTATTATTGTAACAAAAGTGCCAAGAACCTCTAACATTGATGGTTTGCTTGTAAATGTATGTAAAAACTTTACCCCTCTCCAGGCAGATGTCCAGACTGTGAAGAGAGGAAAAGGTCGTAGTGGAGAAAAACTAGAAAAAGCTGCTGACTTATTGATGGGCTGTTTCCGAGTATGTGCTAGTGACAGGTGAGTGGAGTTTAGCTTTGAGTGTATAAATGACAGGTGAGTCAAATTTAGCTTCAAGAGATTAGCTTTGAGTGTGACAGGTGAGTGGAAACTATTTTTGAGTGTGATTCAGGTGAGCAGAGACTAACTTTGAGTATGTGTCAGGTGAGTGGAGACTAGCTTTGAGTGTGTGTCAGGTAAGTGGAGACTAGCTTTGAGTGTGTCAGGTGAGTTAGAATTATGTTAGGGGTACATGTGTCTGTGGAATACTCAGCCACTCTCATGTTAAATTAACAAGTGCGATCTTCATTTGATTCAGTTGGTCATATAACAATGCTATTCTTCAAAATAAACCCAGGATCCATCATCATCATCATCATCATCATCTATATTACTTTTATTTAACTTTAATTAATATTGTGTATTTCATTATGATTATTAGCCGAGCTGCAATAGAAGATTCAAAGAAATGGGGTATGCTGAATTTAGTGAACCAATTATTCAAGATATATTTTAAGGTAAAATGTCTTTGTTTATGTCTATTTCTGTTACAACACAATTTCCATCTCTTGATAGCAATGTGACTCTCATTTAATGAAATAAAACCATCCGTTTTAAAGGGTTCATCATTAAATTAAAACCTTCCATCATAATTTTATATGACAAAACCTTTTGTTATGTTATAACTACTGTTTTAAATATGAAATAATTAATAATTCTAATAAATTCCCTCCAAATACTTCATTAATTAATTGGTGCCACGATAAAAAGCACCCAGTCCATGCTGTAAATGTGGTTATGAAGGGCATCCAGCAATAGAAACCAAGCCAGAATTAGTTCTGTATGAGCAAGACACAGTCATCTGATCTGGCTTGTCTCATATTGGGACAACTCGTCTAACCCATACTAGCGTGGAAAAATTGACATTAAACTGTGCTGATGATATATGTGGTTAGAAATATGTTAACGAAAGGTTTATAATTCTCTGTTTTCAGATCAATAAACTTCATCTATGTAAACCTCTTATACGAGCCATTGACAGTTCTCCATTGAAAGACAAGTTCAGTCTTTCTCAGCTTGTAACATACAGGTAAATATGTAGTGTTAATTTAAGTTCTGCTACTTTATTAAAACTATGCTTTCTTCTGTTGCCCTGTCTTTATAAACTCACATCTGTGCAGGTTTAGCTGTCCTCCTGTGAGGCTGTTATCTCATAAGTAGCTTCTTAGGTGTTTTAATAATAGGGTCTAATAACAATGTCTAATAACTTTTATTGTACATAAACATATAAAATATAATCCAGTTATTTTTGTGTTCTAGTTAAAGAGATTTTAATTCTTCTCTTTCCATTTTTACCAGGTTTTTTGTGGGTCGAAAAGCAATGTTTGACAGCGATTTCAAAGCAGGTGAGATATCTGTATATAATATTTTCTTTTTTAACTCATCCCTTCTGAGGGAGTCATAGGGGTGCCGTAGTGACATATGACATTTCTAGGGCAATTTTTAAAACCTGGCAGAGCCCATCTCTCCAGATCTGAGCATAACCGATTTCTTCCAGAGGAGAGAGAGTGATAAAGAAAGAGATATAGAGGAAGAATCAACTCTGGTACTGGACTGGTACTTTTTTGTATCAACCTTGAAAGAATGAGAGTTAAAGTTGACCTCGGCGGAATTTGAACTCAGAGTGCAGAGCCAGAAAGCATTCTCTCTGATTTTCTAATGATTCTGCCAATTCACTGCCTAATATATAATGTATTGAAGTAAAATTTCAGTAAAACCTTGTTAACCTTCCTAATACCTAACCACCTCAAACTGCCCTTGTTTCTATGATACAAAATTGTTTGTTTTAAAGTGTGTATCGTCACTATCATCCTTTTATGTCTGTTTTTCCATGCTAGCATGGGCTGGACAGGTTTTTTCCAGCATGGCCTATCTCCACATTTTGTATTCCTTTGTCATCTTCTTTGTGAAGTTCAGCATTTTGAGATCTGCTCTCGCCACTTCTGTCCAACTTTAAAACAAACAGTCTTATATCATAGAACCAACGGTGGTTTCAGGTGCTTTGACATTAAAAGGGTTAATTAGTGTTGGTCATATTTTTATGTTTCTAGCTGAAGAATTCCTGACATTTGCTTTTGAGAGATGTCACAAAGAAAGCAGAGGAAACAAACGTCAAATTCTTATATATTTACTTCCAGTGAAAATGTTATTGGTAAGGTTATTAGTTTTCTATCTTAGATTGATCAATGGAAAACTCTTCAAAGTAAAGAATTGTTTAGTAAAACAAACATTTTATCAAATGAGGATGACAATCTATATTATAATAAGAGTGTTGTTTGTCTGTCTGTCCATCTCTCCGTCTGTCATGCTCACTTTATAGGTGGAGCCCCAGTATAGATAGAGAGAGAAAGAGGAATGCTGTGTGTTTTTGAGGTGACAAAGTTAAAACGTCACTCTCATCTATATAGAGAGAGGAGGAATGCCAAGTGAAAGGGATGTACATAGAGAGTGAAAAGGAACATCATTTGTTTAGAGAGAGAGTGTGTGTGTGACAGAAAGAGGGAGAAGACGCCGGCCTCCTCTCATCGTTTAGCGTCTATCTTCCATGCTAGCATGGGTTAGTAATAATATATACCTAAACATGTTTATGTAATGAGAATAGAGCCAGTAATGAATGATGTGAAGAGAAATGGAATGAGATGGATAGGTCATGTGTTGAGGAAGGATTAAAGTGACTGGGTGAGAGGATAGAGTCTGATGAATGTTGTGAAGAGTAATTGAATGAAATGGCTGGGTCATGTGTTGAGGAAGGATGAAAGTGACTGAATGAGAAGAGTGAAGAAAGAGAATGTGGAAGGAAGTAGAGGAAGGGGAAGACCAAGAAAGACATGGCTAAAGATGATTGAAGAGGAAATGAAAGCCATGGGGTAACAATAAGAGAAAACGGAGAAGCTTGTCATGGGCCTGCAAGCTTAACCCCTCGTTTAGCAGGGAAAATGGCTGTAAACATGTTTATATATGTATAGACTCTATTTCGCCAGGGATATATATCTAAACATGTTTGTATTGGTATATATATATTTATAGATTTACACACCTTATATTTCTCCATGGATATATAACTAAGCCTGTTTATAAATGTATACATTGTATTTTCCCGAAACATACTTATGTATATATATATACGTCCCACCCTTGCAAGCAGGGAAAAGCGGACGTAAAATGATGATGATGATGATGATATATATATACACTTTGTCTTTTCCCAGGGATATATGCCAAAACGGGATGTTTTAGAGCGATATGACTTGTTACAATTTTCTGATGTAGCCAAAGCAGTGAGGTAAGTATGTAGATTTTTACTTATTATTGATGAGTCCAAAACCAAATTTTGTTGGCTGGAGTGTAACCAAGACTGCACACACACACATATATACAAATTCACATGCAGACACAGGCACACATGCACATAAACACACACATATATATATATATATATATACACACACATCTGTAATCTGGTTTAGAATAGGTACATCATATCCTTGTGTGTTGTACGAGGTGACTAAAAGAGTTAGTGCCAGGAATGGCATCTGACTGTAAAATATTGCCTTAAAAGTCCTGGCTGAACCCATGCTAGCATGGAAAAGTGGACATAAAAATGATGTTAATGATGAAAACAAAGGCAGTGACACACACGCACAAATACACACACATATATATATATATGTATGTATATACACACTAATTAATCATTTATGTTACACTTTTTCCCAAAATAGGACATGTAAAACCAGCATGGAACTCATCTGCTAGAAAATCTGCTTACTGTTTTAATAAATTCTTCAGTGATATAACTTCAGTGTTGTTTTATATTTTGTTCACTTTAGTTCTGGGAATCTGTTACTTCTCAATGAAGCACTTCTGCAGAATGAAGCCTTTTTCATCAAATGTGGAATTTATCTGATTCTGGAGAAACTGAAAATAATAACCTACCGCAACCTCTTTAAAAAAGTGTAAGTGTTCAAAAAACAGGCATTGTTTGGTGTTAAAGTATGTCATTAATTACACTAGCAGAAAACCACCCTTTGAGTGGTTTTCTGCTAGCACATGTAGTGTGCATATTGATATTATACGCAAATATATACACTTGTAAATATGATCCGTCAAATGAAATCGTAATTGACAATATGCACAGAAATTGAAGAGAGACTGTGTTACACTGTCTTATGTAAACAGTAAAGTAATCCATGATACATTAAAAAAAGATGATATTATATATAAACTGCATTAGGAAAAAAATTAGTGACGGAAATATATGATTGTTTATATAAGTGATCGCTAACCGGAAGTGTTGACATTTGAAAATTTTAAAGAAGTGAATCTTTAAATAAGCAATAAAATATATTTAATCAAGAGTTAAGAAATTTAATAGAAAAATTATGTAATATTCATTCATTATTTATTCAAAGTAATCCAACTTTTTTTACAAACGAGATAAAAAAAATATATTCTGGACGCAGTCCCACACTCCTTTTTTTTTTTTTTATTATAGTTAAGATGTATTGTTTATATGTATGAGGGTCAGAAGAAAGGAACTAAATATCTATGGGGCTAAAAGGTCAGCATGTTTGGTCACACTGACCTACTTAGCCAGCTTGGGACAAAAGTTCAAATTAGTCTGATTGCAGTTTATATATATCATGACTAAGTGGTGAGCCTTGTTTGATGATCCTGTGAGTACACAGGTGAAACTCCAGAGTAACAAGGCTCACCACTTAGCCATGATAAATGAATATTTAAATTCTACTTTGGTATTGAGTACTAATTCTCATAATTCTTCTGTCTTCTATTTCAGTTATTTGATCCAGAAAAGTCATCAACTTCCTATTGAATCCTTCACCACTGTGTTAAAGTTTATGCAGGTCTGTCTCAATTTCGTTATGTAAAGTTGTATTATAGCTGTTGTATCTCTGCTCCATTCTAATTTTTGTGATGATCTCTATGTTAGTGTTAAACCAACATATTGTATATTGATGCTGTTCTTACTGTTGCTGCCACTGCTGTTGTTCTTCTGCTCTCTCTTCCTCCACCTTTCCACCCCATTGCTTATAACATTAATTTTTTTTTTTCAAATGGAAGTGTCAGTATATTGTCATGGTAGATTTCATTACATCTGTGGGAAACAGCATCAATATCATCATTGGCAGAATTATTAAAGCAGTTGATAGTTGTGATTCTTTACATTCTCAGTTCAAATCCCACCAATGCCAATTTTGCTTTTCATCATTGCAAGTGTTCAATAAAATCAAAAATGCCATTGGGGTACTGAAGTGGATTTAATCAAATTTCTGTTCTGCTTAAATTACTGATGTTGTGCCATAATTTGAAATATAGTATTTGACGGCTTATAAAATACACCTTAATTTGAGCAGGCATTTAAAATAAATAAATGGGTTTAAACTACAAATATTTGTACATCGTATTTTTTTTAGTCTCATTCATCATCATCATCATCATCATACGTCCGCTTTTCCCTGCTTGCAAGGGTGGGACGGGTCTTATTCAGCACAGCATCTCTCCACTCGTCACGGTCCCTCGTCATCTCCACCGTGAGCTTCAATGATCTGAGGTCTGTTCTCACCACCTCCGCCCATGTTTTTCGTGGTCTACCTCTACCATGTCTTCCTTCAACTGGCATTTCCTGGCACTTCTTCACCCATCGGTCATCCTCCATGCGCATCACATGTCCATACCACCTCAGTCTCCTCTCTCGTACACTACATTCTATCCCTCTCAGACACAGTTTCTCTCTCAACACATTCTACATCCTAATTCTAGTTGTAATATTTTAGTACATTTTTAAAACTTAAGAAGTGTATATCTCCTTCTTCTTCTTCATTCACTTATTCCTGAGAGGGTCATGGGGGCAGAATCCTTAAACACTCCCTCCTGTGTGTCCTGTCAGAAGCAACTGTCTCCAACTGATCTGGCTGGATCCCCAAGCATGACCAACCAAGATCATAGATGTTATCCAACCATCTTGCTCAGGGTCTACCCCTGGGTCTCCTGCTTGTTGGTTTTGCCCATATATCTTATCGTTTAACTGCTTTTGTAAATTAAATATTATATTCACATATATATTTGTTAATATATATATTATATATTACAGGTGGAAGACATTGATAATGATGAAACTGAGTGTATTTTAGCAAATTTAATAAATGAGGTAAACACATTATTTTTTTTTAAATTCATTAATTATTCCATTTCATTCACTTAATTGTGCAGAATTGGTATAATTAGTTGCAGGTATGGCTATGTAGTTCGCAGACACGTAGTCTTGAGTTCTATCTCACTGCATGACACCTTGGACAAGTGTTTTTTTTCTACTATAGCCCTGGGTCAACAAATGACTTGTGAGTAGATTTGATAGACAGAAACAGTGAGGAAACCCTTCATATATATATGTGAGTGTGTGCATATATATATACATACATACATAATTAAAATTATTGTGTAGATGCACTATATATATATATATATATATATATGAGTGTGTGTTTGTGTCTTCTCTTTGCATTTGTCAGTGGAGGTGGTGATATTTTCTATGCAGACAGAGGTCTCTCTGCTCAGCAGTTAGGCAGTATATCTGTATATCTTATTCTATTTATTCAAATAGTAAAAGTAATATATTCCAGTTCATTTAAAAAAATGCAAACTTAACTTACCCCATTCTAAAAATAAGTAAATAAATAAATAAAGTAAAAATATTTTGTGGTTAAATATTGTTTTTGTAATATTTTTTCCTTCACCTTTTTCTCTGTCTAGAATAAAGTGAAAGGCTACATCTCTCACCAACATCAGAAACTGGTTGTCAGTAAACAAAATCCCTTTCCTGTTTTATCAACTGTTCTATGAATCATCTTTGGTCTTGAGAAATGAAAGAAAGGAACCTGCTGAAGTGGAGCTTTAATGGTTTTAAGGAGTTCTGCTTATTAGAACCTACTGCCTAAAAGTCTTGAAGACTTTTGGATATAACCAAACCAGCTATATGGAATTTAACTCTTAACATCCTACACTATATGAAACTACATCAACAAGACATTCTTGAAAAATACAAAACATCACTATGACTGCATCACATTAAAAATTAAAGCCTTTATTCTAATACTGCAAATTTTCACAATGATATGTCCACTAGTAAAGATAAAAATATTTAGTATGAAACAACACAATCACTGCATCACATTAAAAATTTAAGTCTTTAGTTTAATATTGCAAATTTTCACAATATGTCTACTAGTAAAGCTACTATAAACATTTGAATTGACAATCCAGCTTTTAAATATTCTCTGTTAAATCAATAAAGGATGTTCAGAGTTAATTAAAAAAACAGAATGAAATCTGCTGAGGTATATCTTCAGTGGTTCTAAGGAACTTA
Organism: Eledone cirrhosa; assembly: GCA_964016885.1. NCBI lineage: Eukaryota > Metazoa > Mollusca > Cephalopoda > Octopoda > Eledonidae > Eledone > Eledone cirrhosa. The sequence continues at coordinate 39,587,900 of OZ024749.1, forward strand.
ATGGCCTAAAAGTCTTGAAGATTTATACTTGTATAAAACTAAACCAGTTATATGGAAGTGACAGAGAATCGAGAGAGAAAATTTGGCTGGAAATTTTTAAAGAATATTTTTTAAGGTTATCCTTGGTCCAATCTGATGATTGGCTTGACAAAAATATCTTTTACAAACAGTTTGACTCAAATTGAGTTAATTGCCATTCCATTGATCCAGAAATTTGTTATTGTGAATCCATTTATTTTCTTTCAATATTTAGTCTGCTTTTTTTTTTTTTTGTTCTTTCTGACATTAACAATTAAATCTCGAATCATGTACAAGAGCGTCTCATTTCTGTCTCTATTTTGTTGTGCATTTGTTTGTTGAAATTTATAAAGTGGTAGTGCTGGTACCATAATAAAAATATTCCCAATCCTCACTGTAAGGTGGTTAACATTCTGCTATATAAACCAAGCTAAAATGGAATGTATGAGCAAGATATGAGACATGGTCATCTGACCAGTCAAATTTCAGACCGTGGCAATTCGTCTATCTCATGCATGCATTGAAAATAGATATAAAATGGTGGTGGTGGAGTTCGTGGTAATGTCTGTAGTTTATTCTTTACTTTTGTTTCATGGTAGTGTCGAGGAATTTAGACACAGCAGTCTTTAGTGGGATCTGGTGTAGTTGTTAAAGCAAAAGACAAGATAATAATATCTACCAATAACCACAATTTCAAAACTTGCAGCTTTACATCAAAATATAGACAAGCGTGAAAATAGAAAAAAAACAAACATTACTTTCATTTCATGTTTTTTTGTTTTTATTATATAATGATAATAGTAATAATAATCTATTGCGTGAAGTTTGTTCTGTTCTGTACAAATCTATTTATTTAAATGTTATGTTTTCTGAGTATTATTATTTCATATTTTCTCTTTTTTTTTTTTCTCTTTTATCAAACAGTTAAATAATAATATTAATAATGCTTTCTTTATTAACCACAAGGGTTGAAATAATAATAATAATAATAATGATATTGGGATGAAAAAGAAAACCAACAAAAAAAAGTGTTTCGTGTTTTTCGAGAAGTTATTTCTTGATCAATTCTGCAGTCCAGTAACAATAGAATTACTTCCCCTTACACCAAGTGTAATTATACACTTTGTTTTAAACTATAAATCAGATGGTTCCAAAAATAACAACATCAAGTTATATGTATATGTGATGGCGGGGAGGGGGGAAGACTATTGACATTTAAGGTAAGCTTTTGACCATTTTTCAGTTGGGGGGGTTTGTTTATTTATTTATATATATATATATATATATTTCTTTTATTTTAGATGGAGATATAAAGTTATTTAGGGAAAAGGGTGGTGGAATAAACACGTGAACATTTTTGAGGGGAGGGGTGGGAAGAGGCAAAAAAGATAATTATCAAATATATTAGCTGTGATTTGAATTTGATGACAATTCGATCAAAAACATGAAAATGTTTTGTGTGAAAAAAATATAAATATATATGTATATGTATATATATATATATATATATATATATATATATATATATACACACATACATATATATATATATATACACACATACATATATATATTCATAGATATATAGGGCAATCTTTTGTTTTAGGTAGACATGATGTAAACAACAACTTTGGTATTTTCTGTACAAGAAGTTGGGTGTTTGTGCGATAGACACATACATTCATGAGGCAGCTTGTGGCCTGGGTACTGCACATCAGAGTCTGTTCCCCTACATTGGCTGATATATATAATGGTGGTGGTCAGTGTATTATTTTTAGTTTTATTTCTACTATAGGTACATACTGGATTATAAAATTCAATGCTTGAATAGATTAGCTCAATAATTAAGAAGAACTACATACAGCAAGCTGCTAAAGACAAGATATTTGACAGATATATGACATGGGTAGAAAAGAATGTGCTGAAATTACACATTTATGTATGTATATACATATATATATATTATGTGTATGAATGTGCATGTATCTTATGGACACATGACTTCTAATGCAGAAAAATGGCAAAGTCGTTTACATTGCGTCTACCTAAAACGAAGGATCACCATATATATATGTATATATCTCTCTCTCTATATATATATATATGTGTGTGTATATATATTATCTTGGTTTCGAGTTCCCTATATTTTAGATGTAATTTTTCGTGAAACAACGCCTGCTGGCTTTATATCCACCAATGACTATAACACAACACATGTACACATACACAGATATCATACACGCTCATATATATATATTCAGTTAACAAACACTCACATATACAGACAATGTACTCATTCATATATACACAGTCAACATACACATATACAGACAACATACTCATACGTATGTATATATATAGTCAATATACTCATACATATATAAACAGACAACATACACACACACACATATAGTCAACATATATATATATATATATCTATATATATATATATATAAAAAGACAACATACACATATTATTAGAAACATGCTAGATCCTCCATCAGTTTTGTCAGTCATTTGATTAACTGAACATTCACTTTGATAATTGACCTATAAGTGGTTGAGTATTCCACATACACATATACTCTTGATGCAAATTCCCAACTGAATCAGCATGACACAGTGTGTCGTAAGCCTGAACCTTTGAATTACAGGTTCAATCCACATTGTATTATAGTGTAAATGGTTGAATATTTCACTAACACGTGTATCCTTAACCCTTCAGCATTTAAACCAGCCATATCTGGCTAGAATTCTGTCACCTCTTTCTGTTCAAACCGGTTGCTCATACTGATGTTAAGGTATTGTTATCGAAATCTCATAGATTCGATATTATGTGAGGTAAAGCCTTTATCGTGAAAATACAATAGTATATATAGAGTAATGTAAATGCTAAAGGGTTAATGTAATTTTCAAGCCATATCAGCATGATGCAATATGAGATGATGCTGGACTAGTGAATTATAGCTACAATCCATCTGATAGGTTTTCAAACAATTTCTGTAATTTAACCCACAAGGCTTGTATTGACCCAAGGCTATGGTAAAGACATCACCCAAGTTGTCAGACAGTAGGATTGAACCTGAGACCTAATGATTGGGAAACGAACTTCTTAACCATAAACAATAACATATTTTACCTATCCATCCATGGGTGAGTCAGGAAGAGCATTTGACTATAAAATATTGCCTAAAAAAACTCCACGACGACTATGAAGCCTGTCATAGGGTCCACCTGGTTAACCCCTCCTTTTTTAGCAGGGAAAATGACCTTACAACATCTGTTGTATACTTTTTGTTTATTTATCTTGAAAAAAATCTTATAATTATTTTAAAAAATTAAATAAAATTGCGTTTCATGAATGATTTTTGAGAATTATTGAACATCTTGTGGATATTAATTAATTTTTTAATACAGGTGAAATAAATACCTTTGTTTCAGACAGAGAGAGTCTATATTGACCCATGGCTGGGTCCCTAGGATTTTGGAAATTTCAAGCCATCTCTGTGTTAGATTTAACCAAATTTATTACAAGTGTTGGCAACAACTATCAGTCAACACCCTATGTTATTTAGTGTTTTGTTCTTTTACTCATCAGAATCAGAGGCATAGCAGGAGGGGTGTGTGAGAGAGGGGCAGTTACACCTGGGTGGGGGCAATTGCTCCTGGGTACAACATTTCCTCTGGCCTATCATGCGTGTTATATCTGTTAATTAATGTACATACACACACATATATATAATATAATATATATATATGTGTGTGTATACATACATGCACATATATATATGTGTGTATGTACAAATATAAGAATAATTTGACCTTAAATACTTAATATAGAATAAGACAGCTTAACTTGTTAATAGAAAGCTGGACATTAAATAATTGTTTCTACTTTTGGCACAAGGCCAGCAATTACCCAGTGCATTACTGGTACTTTATTTTATCGACCCCGTAAGGATGAAAGGCAAAGTTAACCTCGGCGGGATTTGAACTCAGACCGTAAAGATACAAACCTCCTCTGATACTGCCAATTCACTAAATAATATCTGTGGAAAATGGTGGTGGTGGTGGTGTGTGTTATGGGGAGGTGGGGGTAGATGGTGGTGATGGTAGTTATGCATTGAAAGTCCATGAGTTGAGTTAAATTCAAAAGAAATATAAGAAAAAAAAAGTGTTGGGGGTTGATGTTTATCCTTGATATATCAGATAAAAAAAATCTAGCTGACAATTTATACTAAAATATGATCATAGCTGATTTTATAGATATCTTAATAATGATGGTGATGTCCACAGATAAAAATAGGTTTAAGTATACACTAGTGGTTCCGAAACTTATTTTGTTACAGAACTCATATCTATATTTTTATATTACATTTTATTCTTCCACCACCCTGATCTTAATAAAACATTAACTCTTTATGTTATGTGCTACATTAAACAGCATTGGCAAGACGTTCTTGAAAAATATAATACAGCTCTATATCTGCATCATATAAAAAATTAGTCTTCACTTTTGTCTAATACTGAAAATTTCCACAACAATTTATCCACTGGTAAAGATACTATAAACGTTTGAATTAACAAACCTGTTTTTAGATATTTTCTGCTAAATCATTACAGAAGGTTAAGTGTTAGATGAAACAATTTATTTTAGGGAAAAATTTATATATATTTGTATATATAAATCCTTTCCCCATAATAACCCCTTGTTTTAAATGGTACAATAGCTAACCCATATGTCTGGCACCTCAATCATACCAAACTCCACACTGCCATACTGGTTTAGAACAATGGGTTGGTTGTAAAGCTTTCTAAAAATGGTATTTGGGGTTATTTGGTTTATATATATATATATATTTGACATGTAAGTGGTTCACATGCATATATATATGTATATATATATATATACACATATATATGTATATGTGTGTGCATATGTATGTCTTTCCATATATATATTGGGTTTGTTTAAGAATTAGAATTTATTTATGATTTATAGATCTGTATAAATATAGGTGACAATATAAATTTTTTTAAGTTGTAAAGGGAGAATACCGGTAATAATAGAGGAGGACATATTGACCACTGATTGGTTGTACAAGTGAGACGAGACCATAGAGCAGAGCTTACAGTCCAGAAGTGAGATATATACAGAATACAGTGTATCTGTATAAGCCATAGTCTGCAAGAGCTATACAGTATACCATATATACTCATGTATAAGTCGCAATGGTTGATAAGTTGCACCTCTCTTTGTGTTTAGAATATTTTGGCTTCATTATTTTTCAATATTTCAAGCCTAGAGCAATGTTCAGCCAAAACGTTCACACTCAAACTTTTAAAAATGTTCTTTTTAGTAAAAATAACTGCAACTTATCTATGAGTATATATAGTATTCAATACACAGTGTATATACAGTATATATACAATACCAGAAAGTATATACAGTGCCACGGATTATATACATTATTCAGCCAACAGAGAAAGATATACAGAATGGACATGTTCATATTAAACTCAAGTAAAAAACATGTAAGAGTATAAAGTGAACATACAAACCTCCATGAGGAAATATAGACCAAAATAGATATATATAAATATAGATCATACAATTTGACCATAAAGACCATATTTCACAATATAAAACTTATATAATAATATAACCACCATGTACAACACAATGTGAAATTACAAGAAAACAATAGACTGCTGTGTAATGTATAGAGAATATATTTATGGATCTATTGGTCAAGTTTTTTGGGGTATTTTTTTTTAAAACATATATAGACTGCAATATGGAAATATAGATTTCAGTATAAACATATGTAATATGAAATTAGTTTATATACACTCGCACAAACATCTACACTCACTCACACATACACACACACATGCATATGTATATGTACATATATATTTGCATATATATATATATGTGTGTGCATACATATATATATTTATGTATATATATATATATATACACATATATATATATATACATACATAAATATATATATATATATATATATATATATATTTATATATATGTATATATTGTTTATATTTGTGATTTTGTGGTACAAAAAACATAAAAGTGCTCAATACAACTTTATATTGGAAGTGTGTAGGTATGTAGAGACTTATGTATATTGAATTACCTCATGTAAATTTACATCTATGTATATATATATATACACATGTATAAGTGTATGTATATATATATATATATATGTGTGTGTGTGTGTGTTTGAAACTTGAAGTAACAATGAAGTAAATCATGAACTGATTCCTATTAAATACAAACTCTACATCATGCATTGAGTACTTTTTCTTTCGTTTGTAAATAAAAATGTTTTTGTGTGCTTATTAAATTATACATTATATATATATATTATATATGATTTATATATATAATATATGATTTATATATAAATATAGCTATATATATATTATATTATATTTTATATATATAAATATCATATATTATATATTATATACATTTCATATAGATAAATATATATGTGAAATATATATATATAAGGAAAAATTTCTGTTATTTAAATATTGAAAAAAAATAAGAAAGAAAAACATTTTATCTTTTACTTTTACTGTAGTTCAAGAATAAAAAGAGTTATTGAATATTTTTAAGAATCTATATTCTTTGATAATTAAAAATTAAAATAAATTTCCTTTCTTTTGTCATTTTCATTTCAAAATACATTTTTTTTCTTTTAAAAAAAGAAATTATAAGAATACGATGTAATTGGCACCAAACTATGATGGATGGCTTATTTGAAATACTTTTAAGGAAACTATATTGCACTCAGGTACTAAGTACTTTTAAGGAAACTAAACTGCACATAAGTACTAAGTACTTTGAGGAAACTTATATCACACTCAAGTACCAAATACTTTGAGGAAACTTTTACATCACTGAATAAAAATAAAAATTTGAAAAAAAATATATAAATAAAACTGTCTAATAATTTTGGAAATATGCCTAGAATTTGTAAATGGTTAATTGTTATAGAAAGCAAAGTAAGTTTTCTTTGCTCGTTCTTTGGTTAATTTAAAAATAGCTGAGTTGACTGGCAGCAAGAACTGTCTTGATAGACAGTCTACCATTTTGTGTGAAGTGAAATTTGATAAATGATGTGCCAGTTTAAGGTATACACATTTACATGTTTGGCTAAGAAAAAACAGTTCAAACTCGGTTTTTTTAAGTATGATTATATGCTCCATATTTGATCCATACTTGATCTATACTTGATCAATACTTAATCCATGCATGCTTTATGTATGATTAACACATGATCTATGTCTGATCAATATATAATCTATGCTTGATCTATGTGTGACCTTTAAATGTGCTATATATGATCTATGCCTGATCTATCTGTGATCTATGTATTATCTATGTATGTTCTATGTGTGACCTTTACATATGCTATGTATGTTCTATGTGTGACCTTTACATGTGCTATGTATGATCTATGCCTGATCTATGTATGTTCTATGTGTGACCTTTAAATGTGCTATGTATGTTCTATGTGTGACCTTTACATGTGCTATGTATGTTCTATGTGTGACCTTTAAATGTGCTATGTATGATCTATGCCTGATCTATGTATGTTCTATGTGTGACCTTTACATGTGCTATGTATGTTCTATGTGTGACCTTTACATGTGCTATGTATGTTCTATGTGTGACCTTTACATGTGCTATGTATGTTCTATGTGTGACCTTTACACGTGCTATGTATGATCTATGCCTGATCTATGTATGTTCTATGTGTGACCCTTAAATGTGCTATGTATGATCTATGCCTGATCTATGTATGTTCTATGTGTGACCTTTACACGTGCTATGTATTATCTATGTATGTTCTATGTGTGACCTTTACATGTGCTATATATGATCTATGCCTGATCTATGTATGTTCTATGTGTGACCTTTACACGTGCTATGTATGATCTATGTATGTTCTATGTGTGACCTTTACATGTGCTATGTATGATCTATGCAAGTTCTATTTATGATGTATGCATAACCCATGCATGCTCTATGCATGTGTTTTTATCATCAGGTTTACATCTAGCATAAGAGTGATTCTAGCTGGAAAGTATAATGTAATAAAGCAATAGACTAAGTGAGCTCTAGAACACTATCATTCCTTTCACCTAATCAGTGGATTAAAAGAGAAAATAAATAATTGTTTCTACTTTTGGCACAAGGCCAGCAATTATCCCAGTGTATTACTGGTACTTTATTTTATCGACCCCTTAAGGATGAAAGGCAAAGTTAACCTCGGCGGGTTTTGAACTCAGTCCGTAAAGGGACGTAACTGTGCTGCAAAGCATGGCGTCCGACCCTCTACCGATACTGCCAATCCACCGCCCTAAGAGAAAATAAATAGTAAGTCAGAAAATTCATAGGTGATAACCTCATAATTATCACTTTGATTTAGCTGTAATAGGAGTGTGTTTGTTAGACATTAGCTATCAATTGCTAGGCTCATGACTAGGGAATTCATAGCATATGTTAGGAAAGGTTTGCATAGACAATCATAATATGATGCGAGAACACATGTCTCCTGGATGAGTCGCATTCAAATGACATGAGGAAGTAATGGCATAGGTACAGTTTAGTGCTTTACAGATACATACATATATGTATAGATACATATATGTATATACATACATATATACATACATATATATATATATATATATATATGTGTGTGTGTGTATATACACACACACACACATATATATTTTTATATATATATATACATTCATACATATATATATGTGTATGTGTGTATATATATATATACAGATACATACAGATACATACATATATATATATATTTATATATATATATATATATATATATATATATATATATATATATATATATGTATGTATCTGTATGTATATGTATATATATATATTTATATATAAGGGATGGAGTATCTCAGTGCAGATAGCAGCCAGGCTGATTTCAGTAACTGTTTTAACCCTTTCGTTGCCATATAGAAATACACTTTTCATTGTATTTTCAATCAGCTTTGAAAATAATTAAGAGTTTGAGGGGATTCAATAAAATAACTTATTCATTATTATTATTAAGCTTGTAGCTTGTATTAATAACATAATTTAACATAGGTTCTTACATAAAATTATGATGGAAGATTTTTTTTTATATTTAAATATGAGCATTTAAAAAATAGGGGGTTTTGTCCTATTCATAGGATCAGAGGTAGTCTCATGGGGGATGGAGTTGAAGGGGTTAACTGAAATATCAAATGAATGCAATTAAAACCTTTAATAATTGTTTCTATTTTAGGCACAAAGCCAACAATTTTGGGGAAATGAGAAAGTCAATTAAATCGACCTCAGTGTATTGCTGGTACTTTATTTTATCGACCCAGTAAGGATGAAAGGCAAAACTAACACTGGCAGGATTTGAACTCAGAACGTAAAGAGACGTAACTCTATGCTGCAAAGCGTGTCGTCTGATGCTCTACCGATCGACAGCCAATCTACAGCCCTTGCTAAGAAATTCTTTGGAACTTATTAATTACGCATTTACTTTTATAAATTAAACAATCAATCAAAAGATTATTTTATGACTATCATTAATTGAACCGTTTTAACCCTTTCATGACCATATTTCTAATGAAATACACTCTATTTCAATTAATTAATAAAGAATTTAGAGTGATTTACTAAAATTATTAATTATTTAATTACTAAGATAGTAACCTAACATAGGGTTCTTATATAAAGTTATGTTGAGAGATTTTACTGGAAATAGAAACTGTATTTCAATTAATTAATGAAAAGCTTTGAGAGATTTACTCAAATTATTATTTCATTATTAAGATAGGAATTTAAAATATGGTTTTTATATAAAGATATGTTGAAAGATTTTAATTTAAATGGGAACCCTTTAAGATAACTGGTTTTATTTTATAGAAAGCTGAGCTGGTTTTGTCTAGTCTGGTAACAAAAAGGCCAACATGTAAATGATATTCAATAGATATCTATTTTTTCGTCAGCTAATCAGTCAATGCCTATTGATCTCTTAAGAAGTCGTACAACCAAAAGGTGATTGATATCTTCGATTATATAAAAACCTGATGGGAAACATATACATACATATATATATAACTAAAAAAAGTAATGGATAAATCATGTAATGTGCAACTGCTTGAATGTTAATATAAGTATGTAAATATATATGTATATAATGTTTATATATATATGTATGCATACATATCCATATACGTATATATATATATATATATATATATATATATATATATGTATGTATGCATACATATCCATATACGTATATATATATATATATATATATATATATATATATATATATATATATATATATACACTGTTTTAAGGCTACAGACTCCATAGAACTACAGCTTCACTGTCCCCATGATAAATTTTTCTCAGACAAAAGTACTTCATAAGAAATATACCAATAATAGTAACACTATACAAACAGCTTGTTGCAGGTGTGTAGACACCAAAGAATATATAAACAGGCTTGAGGCACTTTACACCTCAACTGCAGCTAAACGAGTCAGTATTTACACATGAATAGCAGCTAAACGAGCCAGAATTTACCTGTCGCTACTGCACTTTTTTTATTGTGTTTATTTTTTTCTTCTTTCTGTCCTCACCTGTCATCTGCTCTTCTCTTATAGAAGATTACAACTAGTATATGGCTGTTGGTACTATTGTATATTGTGGTCAGTACTATACTAATGGTATATAGTATATAGTAGTTGGTTCTATAGTATATTTTTGTTGGTACTATTGTATATTGTTGTCTGTACTATACTAATGGTGGTTGGTACTATAGTATATTGTTGGTACTATACTAATGGTGGTTGGTACTATTGTATAATGTGGTCGATACTATACTAATGGTGGTTGGTACTATAGTATATAGTAGTTGGTTCTATAGTATATTTTTGTTGGTACTATTGTATATTGTTGTCTGTACTATACCAATAGTGGTTGGTACTATTGTATATTGTGGTCACTACTATACTAATGGTGGTTGGTACTATAGTATATTGTTGTTGGTACTATACTAATGGTGGTTGGTACTATTGTATATTGTGGTTGGTACTATACTAATGGTGGTTGGTAGTATAGTATATAGTAGTTGGTACTATAGTATATTTTTGCTGGTATTATTGTATATTGTTGTTGGTACTATACTATTGGAGGTTGATACTATAGTATATTGTGGTCAGGACTATAGTATATATAGTATGTGGCCTAGTGGTAAAGGTGTTGGAAATATGATCATAATGTCATGGGTTCGATTCCTGGGTTGCGTGTTGTGTTATTGAGTAAAAAACTTCATTTTATGTTGCTCCAGTTTACTCAGCTGAAAATGAGTACCAGCAATAGCTGGGGGTTTAAACCTGCGATGGACTGGCGTCCTGTCCAGGGAGGAGTCTGGTGCTGTCAGTCACTTAACACTACAGAAATCTGGATAAGCTCTGGCCTGATGAGCCTCTGCACTCAAGACAGGTTTTAACCATAGTATATAGTGGTTGCTACTATAGTATGTGGAGGGTATACTATATATTTGTTAGTACTATAGGCCATAATGATAGGTACTAAATTAGAAATAACTGGAATAGATGAGACTTGAACACCTGAATGGCATATATATAAAAAAAAAATCAATTAATCCAAGTACAAAAATTTATAGATCCTTGATAACCTGGTTCAATGATAGTCATTATATGTTTTTTGTTTATATTTTTGTCTTTTTTTCTAAATATATATATATATATAGAGAGAGAGAGAGAGAGAAAGAGAGAGACAGAGACAGACAAACAGACAGAGAAAGTGTTACAGCTTGCTTAAAGCATTGTGGAATATGAACAATAGGTAGTTTTGGAAGCCTCTCCAATGCAAATAAGGTTGTAAATATTGAGGTAAAAGAACCGGATAATGGAAGAAGGAGAATGGTAAGTGGAAGGAAGGGAAGGAGAAGTGAGAAATGAGAGAATCTGGATATTACTATGGTAACACTTATTTGCATTGTAGCAGCTTCCAAAACCTACCCTTATATATATATATATATATATATATATAGTGTTGTTTACATTTTACATGCATACATATATACATATAAATATATATATATATATATATTTATATATTTATATATATATATATATATTTGTGTGTGTGTCTATTTATGAATGTTTCTTTCAGTCCAAAAGTAGGCTAAAAGTTGTCTGGTAGGATCCTTCTCTAAAGTTGGAAGCCCACACAGAACAGGTAACTGTCACAGCAATTGACCTTTTGATTCCTTTGAACATGATGAACACCAGTGGAGACAAATAATCTTCCTGTCCATGGTAGGGAAAGTAATAGAGAGGGAAACCAGCAATAGGTGTGTAGATTACTTCACCCATGTTCTCTTGATCCACTGGAGACTAAAATTGTAAAATAAAAATTAAAAAATTAAACAAAATCAAACCAATATAAGAAATATAATTTCAGAAAATAAAATAAAATAATGCGAAGGAGCCTAGATGCTTCCCGTCACAACTTGAACCAGTAGGCCTTGACCATGGAAATGGCAAGCGCCCCAATGGAATTACCCTCTTCACATTTGAGGAAGGAAAATCCCTTATCTGCGATGCGACATGTTGCAACATGTTCTCTGCCTCCAACCTAGTCACTCCAACCACAAACTCCAGTACAGCAGCCCACAATGCAGAGGGCAGGAAGATACGCAAAAACTGCGTCTTGTCCAGCTGCTTCCTCTCTGCACCAGTCATCGTCAAGATCTCAGGATTCCTCAGACCCCCGTACAGCTGACCTCCTCCATAAAACCAGAATGACAGCAGCCCATCTGAGGAAGGAGTCACATGAGGTGGAGTGGCTGTTGAAGCAGTTGTCCCTGGCCATTGTCCGCAGCAATGCCTTTGTCATTTTGTCCACAATGTGTAGCCTAAAATGCAGGTGTAGAGTCTGTCAAACTCTCCCCTTCCCCCTTTCTTTCATTTCTTAACAATCCTAGCTATTTCCCTCTCATTTAAGCACTCAACATCATGTTTTTTCTACTTCTATCTCTCATGTTATCTCCTATTTATGATACTTGCCATCAAATTACCCAACAAAGTATAGATAAAAAAAATATACTAACTAAAAATGATTAAAGTTTTGGGGTTTTTTTCACTGTGTAATAATTAAATAATATAAAATAACATTTACATTATTCTATATATACTATTATATTTTTATGGTAAAGGCTTTACCTCACATAATATCAAATCTATGAGATTTTGATATTATTTGTTTTGAGAACAATACCTTAACGTTGGTATGAGTGGCTGGTTACAGCCAGTTTGAACAGAAAGAGGTGAGAGAATTCTGGCCAGATATGACCGGTTTAAATGCTAGAGGGTTAAAATACTCATTAACCGTTTAGCATTTAGATTACTCTATATTAACTATTGTATTTTCGTGGTAAATACGTTATCTCACATAATATCGAATCTATGAGATTTTGATATTATTTATTTTGAGAACAATACCTTAACATTAGTATGAATGGCCAGTTATGTCCAGTTTGAACAGAGAGAGGGGTGAGAATTCTGGCCAGATATGGCCGGTTTAAATGCTAAAGGGTTAAAATACTCATTAACATATTTACTCATTTTTTTCTTCCTAAGCATTTGTCCAATGCTCTAATGACCAATCTACCATCCTCTTGGCCTTTAATAATTATAATAATTGTTTCTACTTTTGGCACAAGGCCAGCAATTTGAGGGGAAAAGGAAAAGTCAACAAAATTAACCTCAGTGTGATACTGGTACTTCATTTTTATTGACCCTGTAAGCAGATCTGGCATCCAAGGCAAGGTTAGATTCTGCACCACCACCCACACCAAAAAATATCAATTTCAAAATTTATAAAGAATAAATTAAAAAAAAAAAATGTTTTCAACATTTATTTGTTTCTGTATGAAATAAACCAAGATTAAAAAACGACCCTCAATAAAACAAATTTATTTTTCAAAATTGTTGTTGATTTGGAGAAATGCGCCCCCTGAAATTAGCGTCCTAGTTTGCCTGTATGGTAGAGCCAGCCCTGGCCTGTAAGGATGAAAGGCAAAGCTAATCTCGGCGAGATTTGAACTCAGAACATAAAGGGCCATAACTATATGCTGCAAAGCATGTTGTCCAACACTCTACTCATACTACCAATCCACTATCCTCATAATGATGATGATGATGATGATGATGATGATGACTACTTACATGTCCTTGGCATGTTACTGGTAATGTCCATGGTTCTATGTCAAACATTTCCTCTAAATTCGCTGGAAAATTTGTGTCATTTTCAGAAAATGGAATTGGTCTCAGTTCTTCTGGCTGTAAAAATTTCAATAACATTTATTAAATAATTAATCTAACCAATTTTGATAGCTAACCTACCAGCAACCATCTCTGCTTCAAAACTGTGTATTTTAAAGTGTATCATATTTTTGCATAAAATAAATGAACAAATTTTTTACCAACCCAATATATATGCATGTGCGCGTGTGTGTGTATATATAATATTTATATATATATATATGCATGTGCGCGCGTGTGTGTGTATATAATAATAATAATAATAATGAAATTATTGTGTAAAGTGCTCAGGTGCACTACAACTCGTCAATATAGTACATAGAATAATACACAAATGTCAGGGAAGTACATGTGTGCATGTGTTAGCTGTAGTGTTGGCGGATCTCGAGAAGCATGGAAGCCTTAAAGGATGCAGTGTCTCGACATCTAACAACTGATGCAGGTAGTTTGTTCCATGGAGGCCTTAAAGGATGCAGTGTCTCGACAGCTAACAACTGATGCAGGTAGTTTGTTCCATGGAGGCCTTAAAGGATGCAGTGTCTCGACAGCTAACAATTGATGCAGGTAGTTTGTTCCATGGAGGCCTTAAAGGATGCAGTGTCTCGACAGCTAACAACTGATGCAGGTAGTTTGTTCCATGGAGGCCTTAAAGGATGCAGTGTCTCGACAGCTAACAACTGATGCAGGTAGTTTGTTCCATGGAGGCCTTAAAGGATGCAGTGTCTCGACAGCTAACAACTGATGCAGGTAGTTTGTTCCATGGAGGCCTTAAAGGATGCAGTGTCTCGACAGCTAACAACTGATGCAGGTAGTTTGTTCCATGGAGGCCTTAAAGGATGCAGTGTCTCGACAGCTAACAACTGATGCAGGTAGTTTGTTCCATGGAGGCCTTAAAGGATGCAGTGTCTCGACAGCTAACAACTGATGCAGGTAGTTTGTTCCATGGAGGCCTTAAAGGATGCAGTGTCTCGACAGCTAACAACTGATGCAGGTAGTTTGTTCCATGGAAGCCTTAAAGGATGCAGTGTCTCGACAGCTAACAACTGATGCAGGTAGTTTGTTCCATGCTTCAGCAACTCTGAGCGTGAAAAAATGTTTCCGAAAGTCATGGGAACTGTGCTGTTTTCTTACTTTGTGGGCATGTCCACGTGTGTTAGACACATATATATATATGTGTGTGTGTGTGTTAAGTTTGTAAATGCTGTTTACAGGTGAGCAAATGTCGAGGAAGTGTTGAGCCCTGGTCATTATGATTGTACCTTAGGCTGATCAATATTGAAACGCTTGTAATATGCCAATAAAGTTTATATATATATATACTACTACAGTGACTTCGATCCTACTTACTTCATATATATATATATATATATACATAAATAAAAAAAAAAAAATTAAAAAATTATCACTCTACATGGCTGAATACAATAAAGGTAATCTGAGTTTTTCAAATATTAATAATAATATTCGATTCGTTTGCAATTATGCAAACAGCCTCATTTTTAAAGCCCTGTCAGTAGAATGAGCCCCTCATTCTTGCTCTTGTGTTGGCATGTAAACAGAACTGCAGATACTAATGTTTTGGGGTATCGCCAGTTCACTGTTCACCTGTTCACCTGCCAACTGTCAGAGTTAGTGAAAATATATGTTATTTTCTAAGATACTATACATACACTTTTTGATGAGTTGTAGTGCACCTGAGCACTGTACACAATATTTCATTATTATTATTATTATTATTATTATTATTATTATTATTATTATTATATACAGTGACTGATCAGCCAGATTTGCATATCAGCAGACAGGCTAGTGAGTTTCCTGTATACGAGCGATTAATGGCCGGCTTTGCCATATTCAAATAAATTTTAAAATTTAATATATATATATATATATATATATATATATATGTGTGTGTGTGTGTGTGTGTGTGTAAAACTCCAAAAACACAAAACAAAAAAATAAACAAAAACCAAAGAATATGAAATGAGAAAATGTGTCCAATCCTTACCAGTCGTAAAGTGAGAACCAGACATGGAGACTGATGTTTACTTGGGTTGTATCCAAAGATATTTTCCTTGACACACATTTCCCCAGCCCTTTTAAGGGGAAATCGACAGACTTTATCCA
>OZ024749.1:39609471-39624471 GCA_964016885.1 Eledone cirrhosa
GTTAGGAAGAGCATCTGGTATACTGTGTAATGTGGTTGGTGTTAGGAAGAGCATCTGGTATACTCTGTAATGTGGTTGGTGTTAGGAAGAGCATCTGGTATACTGTGTAATGTGGTTGGTGTTAGGAAGAGCATCTGGTATACTGTGTAATGTGGTTGGTGTTAGGAAGAGCATCTGGTATACTGTGTATAGTGGTTGGTGTTAGGAAGAGCATCTGGTAGACTGTGTAATGTGGTTGGTGTTAGGAAGAGCATCTGGTATACTGTGTAATGTGGTTGGTGTTAGGAAGAGCATCTGGTATACTGTGTAATGTGGTTGGTGTTAGGAAGAGCATCTGGTATACTGTGTAATGTGGTTGGTGTTAGGAAGAGTATCTGGTATACTGTGTAATGAAGTGGTGTTAGGAAGAGCATTTGGTATACTGTGTAATGGGGTTGGTGTTAGGAAGAGCATCTGGTATACTGTGTAATGTGGTTGGTGTTAGGAAGAGCATCTGGTATACTCTGTAATGTGGTTGGTGTTAGGAAGAGCATCTGGTATACTATGTAATGTGGTTGGTGTTAGGAAGAGCATCTGGTATACTGTGTAATGTGGTTGGTGTTAGGAAGAGCATCTGGTATACTGTGTAATGTGGTCGGTGTTAGGAAGAGCATCTGGTATACTGTGTAATGTGGTTGGTGTTAGGAAGAGCATCTGGTATACTGTGTAATGTGGTTGGTGTTAGGAAGAGCATCTGGTATACTGTGTAATGTGGTTGGTGTTAGGAAGAGCATCTGGTATACTGTGTAATGTGGTTGGTGTTAGGAAGAGCATCTGGTATACTGTGTAATGTGGTTGGTGTTAGGAAGAGCATCTGGTATACTGTGTATAGTGGTTGGTGTTAGGAAGAGCATCTGGTAGACTGTGTAATGTGGTTGGTGTTAGGAAGAGCATCTGGTATACTGTGTAATGTGGTTGGTGTTAGGAAGAGCATCTGGTATACTGTGTAATGTGGTCGGTGTTAGGAAGAGCATCTGGTATACTCTGTAATGTGGTTGGTGTTAGGAAGAGCATCTGGTATACTATGTAATGTGGTTGGTGTTAGGAAGAGCATCTGGTATACTGTGTAATGTGGTTGGTGTTAGGAAGAGCATCTGGTATACTGTGTAATGTGGTTGGTGTTAGGAAGAGCATCTGGTATACTGTGTAATGTGGTTGGTGTTAGGAAGAGCATCTGGTATACTGTGTAATGTGGTCGGTGTTAGGAAGAGCATCTGGTATACTGTGTAATGTGGTTGGTGTTAGGAAGAGCATCTGGTATACTGTGTAATGTGGTTGGTGTTAGGAAGAGCATCTGGTATACTGTGTAATGTGGTTGGTGTTAGGAAGAGCATCTGGTATACTGTGTAATGTGGTCGGTGTTAGGAAGAGCATCTGGTATACTGTGTAATGTGGTTGGTGTTAGGAAGAGCATCTGGTATACTGTGTAAAGTGGTTGGTGTTAGGAAGAGCATCTGGTATACTGTGTAATGTGGTCGGTGTTAGGAAGAGCATCTGGTATACTGTGTAATGTGGTTGGTGTTAGGAAGAGCATCTGGTATACTGTGTAATGTGGTTGGTGTTAGGAAGAGCATTTGGTATACTCTGTAATGTGGTCGGTGTTAGGAAGAGCATCTGGTATACTCTGTAATGTGGTTGGTGTTAGGAAGAGCATCTGGTATACTCTGTAATGTGGTTGGTGTTAGGAAGAGCATCTGGTATACTGTGTAATGTGGTTGGTGTTAGGAAGAGCATCCAATCATAGAAATCATGTTAAAAGATGGAGTGTATGAGCATGACATAGAGCAGTAACCTGTCCAGGAGGGCAGTAACTCTAAATAAGAACTGACTTGGACCAAAGTGTAGATAGTATAGATGGCAGGTATATAATGAAGATAATGATGTTGATGATGATGGTGATGATGATGATGACGATGATGATAATGATGATGATGATGATGACAACGAAAATGATAATGATGGTAATGGTGACAATGAGGATGATAATAATGATGTTAATGACAATGATGATGATGATGATGGTGATGATGATGATGATGATGATGAAAATGATGATGATGACAATGATAATGAAATAATGATAAAGATGATAATTATAATCATAATGATTATTATCTTCATGGTTTCCTAATCTAAAATTAATTAGGAACCAATTAAATATTCAGTTATGCCCCACACTTTCCTACATAATTCCAATCTGTTCAAATAAAAAAATATTTCATTTAAAAACAAAAAACAGTCCTAATTTCTCATAGTACTGCTGTTCTATAGGAATTCCTATAGAAATGCCATACTAATAGTGCTGGTGTTCTATGGGAATTCTTTAGAAATGTCATTCCATTATCAAACAGAAGGGGCATAATGTCAACTATAACATACACTCATATGTACACTTTATGTATGTATATATCATCATCATCATCATCATCATCATCATCATTGTTTAACGTCCATCTTCCATGCTTATGTGTGTGTGTATATATATATACACATATATTTATATATATACATATATATATATATATATATATATATATATATATATATATATATATATATATGTGTGTGTGTGTATATATATATATATATGTATATATATATATATATATATATATATATATATATATATATATATATATATATATATATATATATATATATATATCAATTTTACACAATCAATAATGCACCTTACTATATAACAACTATATATATATGTAAATATATATATATATATGTATATATATGTATATATATATATATATGGTATATATATATATACATACATATGTATATATATATACATATGTATGTATATATATATACATATATATATAAATATATATATATATATATATATATATATATACACACACACATATATATATATATATATATATATATATATATATATATATATATATATATATATATATATATATATACATATATATATATATATACATATATATATATATATATATATATATATATATATATATATATATATATATATATATGTATGTATGTGTGTGTCTGTATATATACATACACCACATACATATATACACACACTCTCACATATATATACACACACACATGTGTGAGTTTGTTTATATATGTATGTGGTGTATGTGGTGTATGTATATATATATATATATATAAGTTGTTGTTTTGTTTTTGAAGAAAAATTTTAAAATACATTTTTCCTATCAATTTTCCATTTTTCCAGTCGAGTGTTTCTTTCTTTTCTACCTGTAAGATTTCTTTCTGATATTAATCAATAATCCTCCATCATCACCTTCCATGCTTGTCAGATAATCGATAACAAGTAACCGAGACTAAAATGATACTCAATGATGAGAATGTAGGCCTTATTTAGACATATTTCATAAAACAACAACAACAACAACAAAATATCAAAGAAAATATCAAACTAAAAATATATAGCACAAACAAAAACAAGACTAAAAAGCAACGTATACCAGCAATTGTTAAAAGCATGGTTTTCAGAAAGTTATCTAAAAGGAGAAACTAGCTACAAACACAAACACACATACATACTCACACTACAAAGTGCAGCCTGGCATGATCATGTGGTTAGGGCATTTGCTTGACAACTATTTGGTTTTGGGGGGTTCTGTCTTACTGCAGGCCTGTCAACTTTTCCCATCCGACGGGGAGATCTCCCACCCATTTTGGGGTGGGTGAGCGATGTCTTCTCTTGTGAAAATGGGTATAGCTTTCATTATGTAAAATCTCCCCATTTTGCCTCATTTCTCCCCGTTTTGGGGCACTTTTTTTCATGGTACTCCCCGTTTGGGTTAGTTACTGCATAGTTGGTACCCTGGGCAAGTGTTTTCTACTATATAGCCCTGGCTTGACCAATGGCTTGTGAGTGGAATATGATAGATGTATAACCATAATGTATTTTCTTATTATAAAGTAGGTGTTTGGAACATAACTTAACTCTTTTGTTAATGCATTACATATTAGAAATAAAATACAGAACCAATGTGTTTCAATTCATTTTGAAACTAATAAAAAAAAATTGAAGGAATTTAATAAAATAGCCAACGTTTTTTTATTATTGGAATATTACTTAAAGTATTATGATAGAAAGTTTTAATTTAAGTATGAACATTTTAAAAATAGGCAATTTTGTATCATAAAACCAAAGGCAGTTTGTTATTACATAATAATAGTAATAATGAAAATTATTGTGTACAGTGCTCAGGTGCACTACAACATATCAAAAGTGCATGTATAGTACATAGAATAATGTACAAAAGTCAGGAAAGTGAACAGTGTATGAGTTATAATACACACCACCACACACATGCACAACACACACACACACACATGCGTACATGTGTATGGAGGGGGAATATCAGGTGTAGTGTTGGCGAATTTCAGACAGCATGGAAGTTTTGAAGGATGCAGTGTCATGATAGCTAACAACTGATGCAGGTAGTTCGTTCAATGCCTCAGCAACTCTGAGCATGAAAAAATGTTTCCGAAAGTCATGGAAGCTGTACTGGCTTCTGATTTTGTAAGCATGTCCATTAGTGTTAGACATATGGAATTCAAAAAGGTGCCCAGAGTTGTTGTTTGAAAAAGGGTTAACAAAGGTTCTTATAAAAGATTATGGTGGAAGGATTTTAGATAAATATTAACACTTTAAAACAAGAACCTTTTTAACATAGAACTAGGGCCAGTTTCAGGCAGTTTAGTTAAAAAGTTTATTGTTATTATCATTGTTGTGATTGTAGTTGGTATATATATGAAGGTCAACTAGGTCATTGAGAGTTAACTCCCTTTGGCTGGACAATGTGTAACATTGTTTACAGGAAATCCACAATGTCAATGTAAAGTCAGATAGTGGCTGGCTGTGAGTCAACTAAGTTAGCTGTAAGTCTCAACAATGTAACTCTATACAATGGACTTAATTCTACCATTAATACAATAAATATTGACCAAATGAAGAGACTACAGTTGTAATGTTTGCTTGCTGCAATACTTTAAACATCACTAATTGTAGAATTACTGATCATTAACTGTACTAGAGGAGGATTTACAAAGGAAGCAAATCAATAAAAATAAACAAACAAAAGGAGAGAAGCTGATTGTCAGAGTGGACCAAAGAAACAATGTTTCCACTGACCATTCTTTTGCTGATACAATCGGCCAGCCAGTCTCAACTTCTGTTAGTATCATCATCATCATCATCATCATCATCATCACCGTTTTACGTCCATTCTTCCACGCTAGCATGGCTTAGACAGGTTGTCCTGTTGTGGACAATGCCAGGTCGGGGGACCATGTATTGCCCATACGGGAAATGATTTTGGCTTGATTTTTTTCTACAGCTGGATGCCCTTCCTAACACCAACTTCATTTACAGTGAGTACTGGGTCCTTTTTTACCATGGCGCCTACACGGCCACTTAACAGTGTGGATTGGGTACTTTTTTGTCATGATACCTCCACGACCATATATATATATATATTATCATCATCATCACCATCATCATCATTTAATGCCATTTTCCATGCTTGCATTATGAGGTTAAACAGCTCAGGTGACCACATCTTGCTTGTACATTCCATTTTAGGAATTCTTTAGGAATCCCCTTTCTGAAGGTAACAACATTTCCATGTGTACTGGGAGCTTTTTTGTGGCACCAGCATTACCACCTTATATAATGGACTGGATGCTTTTTGTCATTGTCAGTAGCCCAACTCCCCAGACACTCTTGAAGTGGCACAAGCTGAAAAATGTAATTTACTGATATATTACAGTATTTCAGCAATTTATTCCGTTTTCTATGCAAGCATGGAAAATAGACATTAAACAATGATGATGATGATGAGGATGATTTGTTGATCCCCAACCTTTGCCACATCATCTAAGATGTGAGAAGGAGTGAAAGAGTTGCTGTCATTAATGTCCCATATGAGACTTCTGCTTCTAGCACAATTACAAAAAGTAAGTTTGTTGGACCTCTTCTCAATGTAACTCCAGAATAGTAACTCTGGCTAGGGGTTGGTGTGCTGAGTAAAGTAGCCAGCATGCAGTTGACATGACACTCTATAAAACCCCTTTCCCCTTCCCCGTGATGTGACTCACAAGGAGAGGCAGGCTAAATCTTTATTTTTCCTTCTGAAAAACAACTGTATCATTTCTATATAATAACATACCCAGTGGAGCTAAGGAAAGTCTGTGAAGGTCAGTGAAATATTTAAAAATTTGCTATTTTGATGGTAAAATAAATAACAGACTATTAATATAGGAAATGTCAGGTTTTATTCAGCAAGTAAACAAAATTCTCCTCTAATCTATTTTATTGACTAATTTACTAAGCAGATAATTATTTACACTTAGCTCATTACAATAGTTGTGTAATTAAATGTGCAATGAAGGCAGCAAGCTGGCAAAGTTGTTAAAGTGTTTCAATAGACTGCTTTGCTTCAGTTCCAACTTCCTATATTCTGAGTTCAAATCCCACCAAGATCAATTTTGTATTTTATCCTTTCAAAGTCTCTAAATAAACTACCAGTCTAGCAATACTGGAATCGATTCTTAAGCCACCCCCCTCCCTCTCTCTGTTTCTTTTTCTCTGGAAAAAAAAATCAGTTTTGTTCAAACCAGGGAAGAGATGGTCTCTGCCAGATTCATAATGCCCAAGACATGCTGTATACCAGGATGGTATTATTTTAACTTTATCAGAAGTTAAAATCCCTTTCCTTCGTTTTTCCTATACTGGTATGGATTTGAGACTAGTTTCGCTGATAAATATCAAACAGACAATTTAATATCAAAACAACAAAAACAACAGGTATCTTAAGGTGATTTTTCCCTGCTAAAGCAAGGATCAGCCTTATGAGTTCCTTTTCAAGGCAATATTTTACAGCCAGATGCCTTTCCTGACACCAACATTTTTAGTCCCCTCTCATGACACACAAGGATATGGTATATTTATTCCAAACCGGATACATTCTGTTACTCTTTGCAACATTTACTGTATCAATGAAAGTGAAATGTTGCTATAGGTGTGTTATAGAAAGATTAGTAATGATATACTTGTATAGAAGGATAGAGAGATAGAATGAAAGAAAGAAAGAAAAGTCCCTTAACTCATTATAGGGTCATAGGGGCTCTGTCCTAACTTGGATATTTTAGACCTGGTGGAGCCCATCCGTCTCCAGATCAGAACACACCAGAAGTAGAGAGAGAGGGAAGGAGAGAGAGAGAGAGAGAGAGAGAGAGAGAGAGAGAGAGAGAGAGAGAGAGAGAGAGAGAGAGAGAGAGAGAGAGGAATTGATCCCACCTTTGGACTGGTATTTTATTTATAAGAATGAACATTGGTGAAAGGCAGGTTGACCTTGGCAGGATTTGAACTCAGAGTGCAATGAAGTGAAAGGCATTTTTAAAATCCAACTTTACCAATTCACCACCTTTACACTAGTATATATTTAACCCTTTAGCATTTAAACTGTTCAAACTGGCTGTAACTGGCCACTGATACTGATATTAAGACATTTTTCTCAACATAAATAATATCAAAATCTCATAGATTCGATATTATGGGAAATAATTATGTGAGGTAAAGCATGAAAATATAATAGTAAATATAGATTAATGTTAATGCCATAGGGTTAAGTTTATTTGGGTTGATTAACAGATATATATATATATATATATATATAAGGACACTTTAATAACATCATTATTATGTTCAAATCGCGCCGAGGTTAACTTTGCCTTTCATCCTAACGGGGTCGATAAAATAAAGTACCAGTAATGCACTGGATTAAATGCTGGCCTTGTGCCAAAAGTAGAAAAAATTATTATCATATTTATTGGTGGATTGGCAGTACTAGTAGAAGGCTGGACGCCATGCTTTACAACATAGAGTTATGGCCCTTTACGTTCCGAGTTCAAATCCTGCCGAGGTTAACTTTGCCTTTCATCCTTACAATTATTACCATATTCTAAACATTTATTTACTTTACAATTCACATTGTGGTATTTTTGAAACAAAACACTATTTTCTAGCTCTATAAAAAAACAACATAATATTACAGTATAGATTTAATGTCAAAACACTTATATAATTGACCATAAATGTTAGGTCTGGTTCATAGTTGATTGTATCTAATATATAGCCAGAAAATATTTCAGTTGGGAGGGAGCTATACTGAATTTTGATAATGATGATTATGAATGAGAATATTATGAGGACATTAAAAATGTTGTATGTAATTCTGTGTAATTATGGCTAATTATGTAATTGTTCTTGAACTAATGAGAGTTACATAATTCAGCCAAAATGGAAGGTGAAGAAACTGAATTGTTTTGTTATATTTTAATAAAACAACATAATATTACAGTATAGATTTAACGTTGTATTATTATAGATTTAACATCAATATTATTATTAACATTGTTATATTTTAATAACATTAATAATAATACTGATGGTGATTATGGTAATGATGTGGTGGTGGTTATGATTGTGATGATGGTGGTGATGATAGTAATGATGATAAGGATAGAGTTGGTGGTGGTGGTGGTGGTGGTGGTGGTGGTAATTGTGACGATGGTGGTGAGGATTCTGATGATGATGGTGATAGTGGTGGAGGTGGTGGTGGTGGAGGTGGTGGTTTTGGTGATTGTGACGATGGTGGTGATGATTGTGACGATGGTGGTGATGATAGTGATGATGATGGTGATAGTGGTGGAGGTGGTGGTGGAGGTGGTGGTTTTTGGTGATTGTGATGATGGTGGTGATGATTGTGACGATGGTGGTGATGATTGTGACGATGGTGGTGATGATAGTGATGATGGTGGTGATGATTGTGACGATGGTGGTGATGATAGTGATGATGATGGTGATAGTGATGGAGGTGGTGGTGGAGGTGGTGGTTTTTGGTGATTGTGACGATGGTGGTGATGATTGTGACGATGGTGGTGATGATAGTGATGATGATGGTGATAGTGATGGAGGTGGTGGTGGAGGTGGTGGTTTTTGGTGATTGTGACGATGGTGGTGATGATTGTGACGATGGTGGTGATGATAGTGATGATGATGGTGATAGTGGTGGTGATAGTGGTGGAGGTGGTGGTTTTGGTGATTGTGACGATGGTGGTGATGATTATGACGATGGTGGTGATGGTTGTGATGATAGTGGTGGTGATGATGAGGATGATGGTGGTGGTGGTGTTGTTGTTTGTGGTGGAGTTGATGGTGGTGATGATGATGATGGTGGTGGTGGTGATAGCAGTGTTGATGGTAATAATGATTATAATGATGATGATGATGAACACACCATATAATATATACTGAGAGTATATGACATCGCAACACACCATATAACATATACACCAAATAAAATCTATGAAACCCTTAATAGCAGGGAGACCAGACGTTACATGATGATGATGATGATGATGATGACAGAATTTTTGCCAGAATTCTGGGGCCTCTTGGAACCCATTTTATGAAACACTGACCTATATATCATACTGACCAACATACACTAGAGTTGAGTCTCTTTGCTGATTATGATAATTGTTTCTACTTTTGGCACAAGGCCAGCAATTACCCAGTACATTACTGGTACTTTATTTTATCGACCCCGTAAGGATGAAAGGCAAAGTTAACCTCAGCGGGATTTAAACTCAGATCGTAAAGGGACGTAACTACGCTGGAAAGCGTGTCTGACCCTCTACTAATACTGACAATTATAATAATCATTTAAAACTATAAATAAAATAATTAATAACGATTTAAAATATTTCTCTGTCTTTCTGTCACTCACTCTCTCTATCCTTCAGTCTGTCTCTCTCTTTCTCTCTCAGTCTGTCTGTCTGTCTGTCAGTCTCACTCTCTCTCTCTTTCTTCCTGCCTCTCTCTCTCTCTCTCTCTCTCTCTCTCTCTCTCTCTCTCTCTCTCTCTTTCTCTCACAACCTGTCCCTCTCTTTGTCTCTTTCAGTGGATTAACATCCTTTCATGTAAATATAAAATAAATAAATAAATAAATAGGAAAATATAAAAATAAATAATATTCCCAAAAAGTCAATCAATAAATATCTTATTTCATCATAATCAGAAATCAATGTCTTTACTGTCTAAAGTTGAAGGTTGATTAGAAACATATAAAGGGGAGAAGCTAGAAGGATTAGAGTGGAAATTAGGGACAGAAGGGTGACCCTTAACCCTTTCATGACCACATTTCTAATGAAATACACTTTATTTCAATTAATTAATAAAACAATTTTGAGGGATTTACTAAAATTATTAATTATTTATGGGCATGCCTACAAAGTCAGATGGGCATGCCTACAAAGTCAGAAAACAGCACAGCTCCCATCACTTTCGGAAACATTTTTTCATGCTCAGAGTTGCTGAAGCATGGAACAAACTACCTGCATCAGTTATTAGCTGCTGAGACACTGCATAAATCTCCATTATGTAGGAAGATTCTAAATCAAATTGGAAACCTTTAAAATTGGTGGTTTTATTTCATAGAACCAGAGCCAGTTTTGGCTGGGTTGGTAACAAAAGAGTTACTTTACCATCTACCTGTGCTCTTTGATGGCTTTAGCAGGGACCACTCTGTTGTAAGCATTTAGGATAGGTCCTTAGTTTGCATGTACCTTTAACCCTTTCCTCACTTCCTCTATCCAGTCATGGGAGCATCAAAGTGGTAATGCTGTTGCTGCTGCTGCTGCTGCTGATCGTTGGTGGTGTTGGTGGTGTTGGTGGTGGTGAATATGATGGTGATGATAATATTGGTATTGGTGATGTTGGTGATGATGTCGGTGATGATGATGGTGATGATGATGGTGATGATGATAGGGATGATGATGGTGGTGATGATGATGATGATGGCAATGACGATAATGGTGATGGTGATGATGGCGCTGATAATGAAAGAAAAGATGAGTATTTGGTATGACGAGGCAGAAATGTTTTATTTGGCATTGAGTTAAATGTAAACGGAGAGCCTAAGAAAACCAATAAAATCTAAGGCTTTGCCGTGTTCTATGCAATAATTGATGGATGCCATAAATTGGTTAATTTCTTCAGATAAACATCACTTGATGTGATATCTTTGCAGAAATTCCTGTGTCATTTGATATCTTAACAAAAAATGAACATTGTACAAGTGAGTATGTTAGAATTTTGGTGTGGTTTTCTAACAAAACAGATGGTTTTAAAATAACTAACAATTATTTCCTGTTGGCGCCACGATGGAATATATACAGCATTCTCTGTAAATTGGTGCAGCTGGTGCCATGATAGAATACACCCAGTACATTCTGTAAATTGGTGCAGCTGGTGCCATGATAGAATACACCCAGTACACTCTGTAAATTGGTGCGGCTGGTGTCATGATAGAATACACCCAGTACATTCTGTAAATTGGTGCAGCTGGTGCCATGATAGAATACACCCAGTACATTCTGTAAATTGGTGCGGCTGGTGCCATGATAGAATACACCCAGTACACTCTGTAAATTGGTGCGGCTGGTGTCATGATAGAATACACCCAGTACACTCTGTAAATTGGTGCAGCTGGTGCCATGATAGAATACACCCAGTACATTCTGTAAATTGGTGCAGCTGGTGCCATGATAGAATACACCCAGTACACTCTGTAAATTGGTGCGGCTGGTGTCATGATAGAATACACCCAGTACACTCTGTAAATTGGTGCGGCTGGTGCCATGATAGAATACACCCAGTACACTCTGTAAATTGGTGCGGCTGGTGCCATGATAGAATACACCCAGTACACTCTGTAAATTGGTGCGGCTGGTGCCATGATAGAATACACCCAGTACACTCTGTAAATTGGTGGGGATGGTGCCATGATAGAATACACCCAGTACACTCTGTAAATTAGTGCGGCCGGTACCATGATAGAATACACCCAGTACACTCTGTAAAGTGATAATGCTGGTTCTGTGAGAAAATAAACCCACTACACTCTGTAAATGGTAATGCTTGGGGCTCTGGTAAAATGTATTCAGTAAACTGAGAAAAGTGGTGGTGTTGGTACCATGATAAAATGCACCCAGTACACCCTGTAAAGTCATTGACAACCAAACAGAGATAATATGGGTTAAAGAAGATTCTTTAAATATATCAAGTACATGACAACATCAATGTGTTGAACATTCAGGTAGCTACACAGGTGAGTACACTGGTGAGTACACAGGTGAGTACACAGGTGAGTACACTGGTGAGTACACTGGTGAGTACACAGGTGAGTGCACAGGTGAGTATACTGGTGAGTACACTGGTGAGTACACAGGTGAGTACACAGGTGAGTACACTGGTGAGTACACTGGTGAGTACACAGGTGAGTACACAGGTGAGTACACAGGTGAGTACACTGGTGAGTACACTGGTGAGTACACAGGTGAGTAGACTGGTGAGTACACAGGTGAGTACACAGGTGAGTACACTGGTGAGTACACTGGTGAGTACACAGGTGAGTACACTGGTAAGTGCACAGGTGAGTAGACTGGTGAGTACACAGGTGAGTACACAGGTGAGTACACTGGTGAGTACACAGGTGAGTACACAGGTGAGTACACAGGTGAGTACACTGGTGAGTACACAGGTGAGTACACAGGTGATTACACAGGTGAGTACACTGGTGAGCACACAGGTGAGTACACAGGTGAGTACACAGGTGAGTACACTGGTGAGTACACAGGTGAGTACACTGGTGAGTACACAGGTGAGTACACAGGTGAGTACACTGGTGAGTACACAGGTGAGTACACAGGTGAGTACGCTGGTGAGTACACTGGTGAGTACACAGGTGAGTACACAGGTGAGTACACAGGTGAGTACACAGGTGAGTACACTGGTGAGTACACAGGTGAGTAGACTGGTGAGTACACAGGTGAGTACACAGGTGAGTACACTGGTGAGTACACAGGTGAGTAGACTGGTGAGTGCACAGGTGAGTACACAGGTGAGTACACAGGTGAGTATACTGGTGAGTACACTGGTGAGTACACAGGTGAGTACACTGGTGAGTGCACAGGTGAGTACACTGGTGAGTGCACAGGTGAGTACACAGGTGAGTACACTGGTGAGTACACAGATGAGTACACTGGTAAGTGCACAGGTGAGTAGACTGGTGAGTACACAGGTGAGTACACAGGTGAGTACACTGGTGAGTGCACAGGTGAGTAGACTGGTGAGTACACAGGTGAGTACACAGGTGAGTACACTGGTGAGTACACAGGTGAGTACACAGGTGAGTACACTGGTGAGTACACAGGTGAGTACACAGGTGAGTAGACTGGTGAGTACACAGGTGAGTACACAGGTGAGTAGACTGGTGAGTACACAGGTGAGTACACAGGTGAGTAGACTGGTGAGTACACAGGTGAGTACACAGGTGAGTACACTGGTGAGTACACAGGTGAGTACACAGGTGAGTACACTGGTGAGTACACAGGTGAGTACACAGGTGAGTACACAGGTGAGTACACAGGTGAGTACACAGGTGAGTACACTGGTGAGTACACAGGTGAGTAGACTGGTGAGTACACAGGTGAGTACACAGGTGAGTACACTGGTGAGTACACTGGTGAGTACACAGGTGAGTACACTGGTGAGTAGACTGGTGAGTACACAGGTGAGTAGACTGGTGAGTACACAGGTGAGTACACAGGTGAGTAGACTGGTGAGTACACAGGTGAGTACACAGGTAAGTACACTGGTGAGTACACAGGTGAGTACGCAGGTGAGTACACAGGTGAGTACACAGGTGAGTACACAGGTGAGTACACAGGTGAGTAGACTGGTGAGTACACTGGTAAGTGCACAGGTGAGTACACAGGTGAGTACACAGGTGAGTACACTGGTGAGTACACAGGTGAGTACACAGGTGAGTACACAGGTGAGTACACAGGTGAGTACACTGGTGAGTACACAGGTGAGTAGACTGGTGAGTACACAGGTGAGTACATGGGTGAGTACACAGGTGAGTACACAGGTATATACAGTAGCTACAGTAACTACAGTAACTATAGTAACTATAGTAGCTACAGTAACTACAGTAACTATAGTAACTACAGTAACTATAGTAACTACAGTAACTACAGTAACTACAGTAACCACAGTAACTATAGTAACCACAGTAACTATAGTAACTACAGTAACTATAGTAACTACAGTAACTACAGTAACTATAGTAACTACAGTAACCACAGTAACTATAGTAACCACAGTAACTATAGTAACCACAGTAACTACAGTAACTATAGTAACCACAGTAACTATAGTAACTACAGTAACCACAGTAACTACAGTAACTACAGTAACTATAGTAACTACAGTAACTACAGTAACTACAGTAACCACAGTAACTATAGTAACTACAGTAACTACAGTAACTACAGTAACTACAGTAACTATAGTAACTACAGTAACTACAGTAACTACAGTAACCACAGTAACTATAGTAACCACAGTAACTATAGTAACCACAGTAACCACAGTAACTATAGTAACCACAGTAACTATAGTAACCACAGTAACCACAGTAACTATAGTAACCACAGTAACTATACAGGTATCAACACAGGTAATTACATTCAGGTGAGTACATTAACTTCAGTATAATGCAGACTGTGGGAGTGTTTTCAGTAAATAACATCTCTAGACTTTATCTAATATATATATATATTAGCCTTCATATTACCTCTCTATTATATACATTTCTATGTATGTATGTATGTATATATATACATATATATACATATATATATGTGTGTGTGTGTATACGTACATATATATATGTATACACACACACACACACATATACACACATATATATATATATATATACATGTATATGTATATGTATATGTATAAATATATATATATATATATATATATGTGTGTGTATATATTTATTCTACTTT
>OZ024749.1:39634471-39636971 GCA_964016885.1 Eledone cirrhosa
CTTGGGTGTACAATGAGAAGTGGAGCAACGTGAAAAGCGTTGTTTATTAACAGCGAAATAGAAATGTCGATGATATGCAAGTTTGAAAATGCAGATTATGAAGGTTTGTATGATAGTTTACACTTTGATTGCCCTGGTCAGCAAGAGGGGCCTCTATATATTAGACGTTTATTAGAAGAGGGGGAAATAACTAACCCCAGTATTAGAACAGGGGGTTCGCAATGTAAGGGTTTTATTTTTTTTGTTAGAAAACAGTGACCTTTTTCGATTTGGCATTTCGTAAAATTCTACTTATAAAAGTATTTAAATTTAATATAGAGCAACTGTAATTGAAAAATGAAAAATGAAATGTACTGTAGAAGGCAACAGTTTATTAACAGCAAAATAACGTTGCCTTTGATATGTTATTTTAAATAAGACAATGAATATTAAAAAAAAAACTGAATTAATTAACTCGGCAACCAAAGGATGCATGTATTCTTTAAATTTTTCATTTGACTTTGAAAAATACTACTTACTGTTAGTGGTGGTTAACATGTATTAGAATTAAAATAAAAACACGCGTCCCTTCTTCGCAATTTAAGGGTTTTATTTCTTTTGATGGAAAACAGTGACCGTTTTCGGTTTGGCATTTCGTAAAATGGTACTACAGAATCGATTTCATAAAACGGTACTGTATGTTAACAGCGAAAGAACGTTGTGTTTGATATGTTATGAAAAAATTGATGAGTTTAAAAATTTGTATGAAATTGTAAATAAGACAATGAATATTGAAAGTGACTACGGAAAGTAACTCATCCAAGTATTAGAACAGGAGGAAATAACTCACCGAACGCGATAGTAAATAGACCGTTTGGGGGCCCTAGGGACCACATTTTTCAAGTTAGAGATTTGAAACCTCATCTATTTGCTTCTTTGGCACTTTTTACATAGGTGTGTAAATTTTCATGTCCATCTGACCACGTCTACTACCATTTAACCGCGCACAACTGAATTTCAACCACCACCCATTTCACAAATATATATTAGATATATATAATAATAATAAATGTGAAGGCTAAAATCCGAAGAGGGCTCGATATATATAAATATATATAAATATATATAAAACTATAGAGCAAATATTTATTAAAATAACATCCCATAAAAGAAGATCCTGTTAAGGGTGAAAGCAGCAATTCTTATTTTAATAAATATATATATATATAATAATAGGGTTAAAGTATCGTAAGAGAGGATGGAGCGGAGAGATACAAAGAGGTGCGATACAGAATACTAAATATCAAAAGCCAAAGCATCGTGTGCTCGATCCTTAGGTTAACAGGGTTAAATATTAGAGAAGGTTAATATTTTGCGTAAGGTTTAAGCAGAGCTGGAATAAGCAAATGCTTATATATATATATATATATAAGCATGTACGGCAACACTCATCTTTTTCCATTTCTCCGAGGGTTATAAACCCCACTATCAGGCTAGAAATTTCTTTAGTCTAAAATACGGTGAAAGCTTATAATTTCTAATTTCTAATTTCAAACTCGCGCACCTTTTCAAAAACATACTTACATGTTTACGCTTATAATTTGCTTATATATATATATATATATATATATATATATAT
The DNA here is from genome assembly GCA_964016885.1 of Eledone cirrhosa. Taxonomy (NCBI): domain Eukaryota; kingdom Metazoa; phylum Mollusca; class Cephalopoda; order Octopoda; family Eledonidae; genus Eledone; species Eledone cirrhosa. Next base: position 39,636,090 of record OZ024749.1, read on the forward strand.
ATATATAGAGAGAGAGAGAGAGAGAGAGAGAGAGAGAGAGGAGAGAGAGAGAGAGATTTATCTATATCTGTTTGTCTATCTATTTTCTTCAAGCAATAGTAGGCTTCATGAAACAAAATATGCTTGATAACCTTTAGTTTGTGTAGCATGTAATATAGTTTGTACAGTGTATACAATGAAATATAGAGATCTCAGTAGTTTGTACAGTGTGTGACATATATAGATCTCAATGGCAGAAGATAAGTAACCTTTAGCTTGTACAATATTTAGTGTGTAATATAGAGTTATAGGTAGCAGAAGATATGGATTTAACTGGAAAGATTCAAGTATATTCTGTGAGTTAGATGTTTGTAGAAAGTTAGCAACTAGTTTAGTGTCTCTACTAAATTAAATATTTCTGAAAAGCTGAAAATATGTAGAGTTTAAATGTTTTTCAATCTTTTGTTACAATATTTCTAATGAAATACACTGCATTTCATTTAATTAAAGGAAGAATTTGGTGGCATTTATTAAAACTACTAATTATTTCATTATTAAGATAGTATGAGTTCAAATATTACTGAAGTCAACTTTGCTTTTCATCCTTTTCAGGTCAATAAAATAAGTATCAGTTGAGTACTAGGGTCAATATAATCGACTTTTCTTTCCCCAAATTGCTGGCCTTGAGCCAAAGTTAGAAAGAATTATAAAGATAGTAACTTAACAATCTGTTCTTATATAAAATTGTTGGAATATTTTAATTTAAATATAAGTCATTGAAAATGGGTGGTTTTGTTTCATAGAATCAGAGTTGGTTTTGGTTAGTTTATTATCAAAAAGACGAGATGGGTAGGCTAATATAATAGTCTTTTTTATTCTGTTTTAAACACTACAAAACACACA
>OZ024749.1:39644471-39654471 GCA_964016885.1 Eledone cirrhosa
GTTTCGTTTTGTTTTGGCCACCGCCGAAATACAATCTCGCTGAAATTACATGGCTTAGTGGTTAGAGCAGTGGGCTTGCAATCGAAAGGTTGTGGGTTCAATTCTCGGACCGGGTGATGTGTTGTTTCCTTGAGCAAGACATTTCATATTGCTCCAGTTTACTCAGCTGTAGAAATGAGATGATAGGGACTGGGGTCCCTATAATTCCACTGCAAAGTGGATGTGGAGGTGCCACGGAAAATAAAGCACTCAGTACTCACTGTAAATGAGGTTGGTGTTAGGAAGGACATCCAGCTGTAGAAATCAAGCCGGAATCAGTTCTCGTAAGAGCAAGACAAGGTCAGCCGACCGGACACCTCCCGCAACAGGACAACCCGTCTAACCCATGCTAGCGTGGAAGAACGGATGTAAACCGGTGATGATGATGATGATATATATATATAAATAAGAGAAACGGTTTTATTTGTACATCTTCATTTTATTATCTAGTTACATTATACGTATAACCAACTTTCATCAACTGAATATAAATATATATATATATATATAGGTCAGGAATTAGCTGTCAAAAAGTACACACACATATATATATATATATACATATATATATGTGTGTATCATTTCATTTCATTCATTTCATTTTATATCCACTTTTCCCTGCAAGGTTGGGACGGGAACTGATTCTGGCTTTATTTCTACAGCTGGATGCCCTTCCTAACACCAACCTCATTTACAGTGAGTGCTGGGTGCTTTTTTTCCGGGGCGCCTACACGTCCACTTTACAGTGTGAGCTGGGTGCTTTTTTGCCGTGGCACCTCCGCAACCACCTTGCAGTGGAATGATAGAAACCCCAGTCCTATCATCTCATTTCTACAGCTGAGTAAACTGGAGCAATGTGAAATAAAGTGTCTTGCTCAAGGAAACAACACATCACCCGGTCTGAGAATTGAACTCACAACCTTTCGATTGCAAGGCCAATGCTCTAACCACTAAGCCATGTGTCTCCATATATATATATATAGATATATATAGGTCAGGAATTAGCTGTCAAAAAGCACACACATATATATATATATATATATACACATATATATATATATATGTGTGTATCATTTCATTTCATTCATTTCATTTTATATCCACTTTTCCCTGCAAGGTTGGGACGGGAACTGATTCTGGCTTTATTTCTACAGCTGAGTAAACTGGAGCAATGTGAAATAAAGTGTCTTGCTCAAGGAAACAACACATCACCCGGTCTGAGAATTGAACTCACAACCTTTCGATTGCAAGGCCAATGCTCTAGCCACTAAGCCATGTGCCTTCATATATATATATATATATATGATGTGATGGGCGTAGGATTGGTGTAGTGATGACGACTATGATGATGATAGTAAACTATACATACATCCACATACATGTGTAGGCAGAAGCAAATGATTCTTTCTGGAAAAGTGATTCAGTCAATTAAATGGATCTCATAATATTTTTGGTAATTATTCTTCGACTTTGGCAGCAATTAGACATCTTCGGCAAACTGCCTTAATGCTCCACTACTTACTCATTGGACTTGTAGCTGTGTAGGTATTTGCGTGTGGGTGTGTATGTGTAGGTGTGCATAATATATATATGCATTTATATATATGCATATATGTATATATGTATATATATGTGTATATATATATGCATGTATATAAATACATATATATATATTAGGCACACCTACACATACACACCCACATGCAAATACCTACACAGCTACAAGTCCAATATATATATATATATATACACATATATATATATTTATATACATATGTATATATATATTTTTATATATATATATATATATACACATATATATATTTATATATATACGCATATATATATTTATATATATATATATTTATATATATATACACATATATATATATTTATATACATATATATATATTTTTATATATATATATATACACATATATATATTTATATATATACGCATATATATATTTATATATATATATTTATATATATATATATTTATATACATATATATATATTTTTATATATATATATATACACATATATATATTTATATATATACACATATATATATTTATATATATATATTTATATATATATACACATATATATATATTTATATACATATATATATATTTATATATATATATATATATATTTATATATATCTATATATCTATATATATATCTATACACATATATATATACTGTATATATATATATATATATATATATGTTTATATATATGTATATATATATATATATATATATATATATATATGTATATAATCTAAATGCTGGAGGATTATGGATTTCTATACAATTGTGTTACATAGAAAAAATTATAAAGATTTGAAAAAAAAATCACCCGATGTGTTTTTATTTATTATATATATATGTTTTGTACACAACAAAAAAAAATTATTTTCACAACAAAAAGAATAGGTTTTATACTTTTGTATTTGACCAGTTTTGCTTGAAACAGTTTTTCAAATGTTTTTTCATGTCTAATTTACTAAGTTTCCATTTGTAATGTTATTATCGCTTACTATCTGCTTAACACACATATATATATATATAAAATATAAACACAGTTAGGTGCTTTTTATTATTGTTTTTATTATTTTTCGTATATATATATGTATATACATAATGTAGGAGGTGAGTTTTATTGTAGTACAATAAAGCAATGCAGATATCGGATAAGAAGCACTCTACAGTTTGTAGGACTGGAGTATACATAATATATAAGAACAAAAGATGGTTAAAGGAGTTCCATGTATTTTATTATGCGCATTTCAAAAACAAACATCATCATGCAATAATATTTGTGTTTTCATCAGATAAAACAGGAGGACATGATATGAAGGCTAAAAAACACTTGTGGATAGTGCAGTTTTAAATCAACATATGAGAAGTAGTTTTAGATTGATGTGAGATATTGGGAAAAATATTTTATTTAGAGGGGGGGGGGGGGGGATGAAAAAAGAGGAGGAGATGGAGGAATATAATGAGGAAGGATGAGATAGGAGGAGAGATGGGTGATAGAGAGAGAGAGATAGTTTTTATAACTGAGAAAGATATATTGTTTTACATAGAGAGGTTGAAAACCGTTGGAAGATAATGTATAAATTAAAAGAATTTGAAAATTAACGAAGGGAAAAATATGTGCGAGGAAGGAGAGAAGAGAATAATGAATTGCGGATGAATATTCTAACGTCAAAAAAAATGTATATGTTTACGAAGGATTTTTATAAGGTGATATAAATTTTGAATGTGTTGTATTATGTAATAATTGATTCTATGTTAGGCAAGAGTGAGAAAAGGTACAGATTAGGGGTTAGATATTAGAGGAGAGGAAAAGGAAGTGATAAATATGAGTGGTGTAGAAATAGTATACAAGTATTATCGAAATTTGAAAATTAACGAAGAGAAAAAAAAAGAATGTAAAGTTAAGGTTTGTATATTGAAGGAATTGATAATATGTGCGAAGAAAAAGAAAATGTTAATATGTATTGAGAATGAGTTAGATGATAGGGAGAAAAAAATAATGAATTAAGGATGAATAATCTGGCGTCAAAACAAATGTATATGTTTACGAAGGATTTTACAAGGTGAAATAGAGTAAGGGTAATGAGTAAACAAGTATTATAGAGTGTATAATACCCTTTGAAATAAGGTAGGAAGATGGGTATATTTTAAAAGAGGTGTATGTATATGTGCCTTTGAGAAAAAGATTCTAAATTGATAAAGAATTGAATATTAGCTGTATACTTTGTGAAATGTTTTATGGAATTTATGCAAGCAGATAGAAAATAAGTCGGTGCGTCTATTTATTATAGAATCTAGATTAGAGATAATGGTAAATTTTTCATTTAGGCAGAGATTGCAGATTTTAGATAGAGAACTGTTCAAGACGCAGAAGAAACCTTCTTCCAAAAGATATGTATGTATATATATATATATATATATATATATATATATATATATATATATATATGTGTGTGTGTGTGTGTGTGTGTGTGTAAGTAAAGAGTTATTTAATTTGTTGGTTATTCAACAAATTTATTTAGAACAGATTCGAAGCACTCTACAGAATTCTTCTGGAGTATAATATCAATAATATTAATAAATGGAAACTATCTTTATAAAATTTTTATTATATATATTTCAAGGGTACCAAAACTTTGGCACGCCCTCATCAGATAAAATACAAAAGTTGTTTTACAGATAGTGACATATCCCAAAACAAGAACTTATCGTTTTAAGTTCTGATTCAAATAGAACTTAAATCGATAAGTTCTTGTTTTTGGATATGTCATATCTGTAAAACAACTTTTGTGTTTTATCTGATGAGAGCGTGCTAAAATTTTGGTACCCTTGAAATATAATAAAATAAATATGGTTTTATAAAGATAGTTTCCATTTATTAATATTATTGATATATATATATGGATGTATATATATATATATATATATATATATATATATATATATATATATATATATATATATATATATATATATATATATATATATATATATATATATGTATCTATATATATATATGTATATATATATAATGTACATATAACTATAAATAATATTATTATTATTATATATATATATATACATATACACACATATATATATATACATATATATAAATATACATCCACAGATATATACATATATATACATTAATATATATATATATATATATATATATATATATATATATATATACAAGATTCGATCATATAGATTGTACCCAACTCTGAAATCAATAGTTCACCTATTTATATACATATATATACCTGCTTTGGTTATATAGCTTCTAATTGAATGGAAGGAATGGTGGGTGGTGTGTTGGTGTAATGGTAATAGATTGGACTGGTAAACCAACGATATGGATTCGTGTCCCATGTACGTCAATATTCATCCCTTTTACCCATTCACAGTGTTTTTTTAAAATTACATCTAACAAACTAATTCTATTTAGTCAAATACGGCATAAGCACATGTTACTACCTACGTTTAAGAGAGTTCTTACAGAATGTAGAATAGGAAGATGAATCACTAATCAGAAATAAAAAGTGTTTCAAACCTCCGATAAAAAGAGACAAACACTTGGAAGAATGCATAACCTGTCTACGATGACCTGCACAATCAAGTATTGCAGAGAGGAACTATAAATCAAATTAGCCACAGACCAACACCTGCTAACCCTTAACAACTTACAGAGAAACTCCCCAATAAGTATATAAGAAACTGACAATGGCAGAGCAATCGTAATTATGAATAAAAATCACTACAAGGATATGGTCCTAGAACAACTAAATGACGAAGACTTCTCCAAGAAAATAAAAAGCGAAGAAAAAAAACAATGATCCAAGTAGGTAAACTGACTATAAAATATTAGAACAACCTAACACAAAATGAAATCAATTACTTAACTACCTAACACAAAATGAAATCAATTACTTTGAAGTGAGCACCAGTAATGTTTTGGATTACCAAAAATACATAAATTGAGACAACTACAAAACAATATAAAAGGTAAACAGACAGCATACAATGAAATACCAAAAGCTACGGATTTAAAATCACGCCCAATCATTTCCGGTCCAGTGTCCAGCACATAACGTCTAAGCAATCTATTAGATGTGATACCAATATATTTATGTAAAAAGGTACTAAGCGTCATCAGAGACGACATGGACGTTGTGAACTATATTCCCCCAAAAGTTGCACCAAGAAACAGTTATAGTTAGTTTTAATGTAAGAAGTCTATACACCAATATCCCATACAATTTAGGATTTGAAGCTGTAGACTTCTGGATAGCAAAACACCCAGATTACTTCCCAGAGAGATTCCCGAAAGACTTTATTCTGAAAGGACTGAAACTAGTATTAGAAATTAACCACTTCCTCATTGACAACAACTTTTATTTACAAATAAAAAGAATGACCATTGGCACAAAAGTAGCTCCAATATATGCAACACTCGCGTTGGGCCTTCTAGAGGAAAAGTTATATCCCCATATACAGGAAACGCTCAACCAAGAGTGTGTCATCTATAGAAGGTACAACTGGGAGTGATATCTAGATGACTGCTTCATCTTCTGGAATAGAAACCAAAAATACCTGGAAAGGTTTCATTCTAACCTAAACAGACGACACGAATCAATACAATTCACAATGGAATGGAATACGAAGGAACAACCGTTTTTTTTTTGGACATCTTAATTATTGAAGAGGAGAATAGTCAAACAGATCTCTTCTATAGACCAACAGACATACACCATACTTAAATTTCCGATCATCACACCCCTTACATACGAAAAGGAACATTCCCTCTAATATGGCACGACGTATTTGCACCATAGTGACTAACACCACATTACGGAAAAACACATTACATGAATTGAAAGTGTTTCTTCAAAGAGAAAAGTACCCTGTGAACTAGGTCAATACGGCCATCTTCAAGGCCGAGAACATCCCAGTCACAAACAAAATAAAAGGGGAAAAGGCGATTGCTCTTTTTGTTATCACGCACAGCACCAGGAACTATGATATTCTGAAAGATGCTAAGCAATACCTCTCCATACTCCAACAGGCTCCCAAAATGAATGAAATCGTAAAAGAATCGCATAGTGTGTATACATATATATATATATGTATGTGTGTGTGAATGTATATGTGTGTGTTTATGTATGTATATATATATATATATATATATATATATATATATATATATATATATATATATATAAACGGAAAAAATGAAACGAAATTTCATTTCCCACTCTTAGCACGGCTGTTACTTAAATATAAGTATGTACACGTACATACATATATGTATACAGACGTACAGTAGTATGTATATATATATATATATACATACATGCACACATATATATATGTACGTATGGATTCACCGAACATTTATTATAATGCTCGGTGTGTTTGTAAACAAACATCCCGTATTAAGCCGTAGTGTCTAGCAACCATCGTTGCTCGTTTGTTCAACACTGACAAAGGAACGCTGTACTAGTTTCAAGCTTATTAGCTATCGTCAGCAACGTATACCTTCCTGCCAGATTGTTGAACGTATATACTTACCTTATGCATATTAACGGCTGAGTAGCCCAATTTGCATATCGAGTGGGTTAATCGGCCGGGTGCACCGAAAACGATAAACGGAAAAAATGAAACGAAATTTCATTTCCCACTCTTAGTACGGCTGTTACTTAAATATAAGTATGTATACGTACATACATATATGTATACAGAGCATTATAATAAATGTTCGGTGAATCCATACGTACATATATATATGTGTGCATGTATGTATATATATATACATACTACTGTACGTCTGTATACATATATGTATATGATCTTCTCCAAATAAATATTTGCTCTACGGTTCTTATATATTTGATATATATTTATCCTTATCGAGCCCTCTTTGGATTTTAGTCTTCAAATTTATTATTATTACTATATATATATATATATATATATATATAATATGTTATTTTAATATATATATATATATATATATATATATATATATATATATATATATATGCTTGTGCACGTATGCATATGTGTATGTATGCATATGTGTGCATATGTGTAGGTATGTGTATATGTATGTATGTATGTATGTATGTATGTATGTATGTATGTATGTATGTATGTATGTATGTATGTATCCCAGTACAACCTGACCCATGGTCGGCTCGTTGGCGACTAAACTGGCAACCCTACCAAGGTTTCTTGGTGAGGAGGGTGACTTGGACATCCTGCAGGACTAAAAACAAAACTGTTAAAGGGCAAAGGAGCTCTTAAGAGTCAATGGCCATCCAAAATCACCGGGAGAGATGACACCTTAGCCTTTGTCAAGGCAGAATTCTAGGAGAAGGAAAACTCTGATATAACACCTCAACCCTGATGGTATCCAATGATGTTGACTTGTTCTTCTTTTTGGTAAATATCATCTCGGTTAAGAGAGTGGGACTGGTTTTGTGCAGTGCCTTTGCTCACTATAAAAGCTTCACGGCACAGGCATTGCTTTATATCTGGAGATCTCTCTGCACTTGTCATCACATGGTACCATGGGCCCAGCACTATGTGTCAGTAATTGTCACAAGTGTAGTGTTTGTACCAGAGTTTTCAAGTCGCTGGCTGGACTAAAAAGTCACACTCGTTCAGCGCATCGGTAGGAGTTCTCCTACATGGATATAAAGTAGTGGCCGTACTCGAAAACGAGTTGGCAGCCACCATGTATGTATGTATATGTGTATATACATGGGTGCATGTGTATGTATATGCGCGGGGACATTGAAATAGTCGGGCTGGACACCCGATCGCGCGGTTAAACCACTGGGAGTGAAGGACCCCTAGTCTTTGTCAGGGCATTCTTCTAGGAGAAGGCAACTCAGGAAACTGGGATAACTCCGATATAAAACCTGCGGCTCAGTAGTTACCGATGATGTTGATCATTTCTTCTTTTCGTGTTATAGCTACTGTCGCTCAGAGAGTGGGATTGGCTCAGTGCACAGTCTTTCCTCACTTTAAAAAAATATCTTCACGCACAGGCATTGCACGATAGAATTAATTAATAATTATTAATAATGGTATATCGTGCAATGGCCATACTCGATAACGAGGGGGTAGCCATCATGTATGTATGTATGTATGTATGTACGTGTGCAAATATGTAGTGTTGCCATGAAAAAAGTGTTCTGCTTTGATCCAAGTGAAAACCATGACATATGGCAATGTTAAAGAAATACAGGGACAGTGATGATGGTGGTGGTGGTGATGGTGGTGGTGGTGGTGGTGGCGGTGGTGGCGGTGGTGGCGGTGGTGATGGTGGTGGTGGTGGTGGTGGTGGTGGTGGTGGTGGCGGTGGTGGCGGTGGTGGTGGTGGTGGTGGTGGCGGTGGTGGTGGTGATGGTGGTGGTGGTGGTGGTGGTGGTGGCGGTGGTGGCGGTGGTGGTGGTGGTGGTGGTGGTGGTGGTGATGGTGGTGGTGGTGGTGGTGGTGGCGGCGGTGATGGCAGTGGTGGTGGTGGTGGTGGCGGTGGTGGCGGCGGTGATGGTGGTGGCGGTGGTGGCGGCGGTGATGGCTATCGTGAATTTATTGATGGCGGTGGTGACTATGATGATGGTGGTGCTGATGGATATGGTGATGGCTATCGTGACTGTGATGATGATGGTGATGATGATAACGACGATGATGGTGATGGTGGTGGTGATGGTGAAGGTGAAGGTGTTGGTCGTGGGGGTGATGGCGGTGGTGATCGTGATGATGATGTTGACGGTGAAGGTGAAGGTGTTGGTTGTGGTGGTGATGGTGACGGTGAAGGTGTTGGTTGTGGTGGTGGTGGTGATGGTGGCGATGACAACGATGATGTAGATGATCACGACGAAGATGATCACAAAGATGGATGAGGATGAGGATGAGGATGAGGATGAGGATGAGGATGAAGATGATGGCAGCCAAACCTTGGCACGACGTAAAAATCCGAAATATTCCAATTCTAAAGAAACAACGCAACGTGAGGTGTAGGTAATCCTCGTTTTAAAATCATAGACAACTTCCGGTAATTTCCGTGAGTGAAAATTACAATAAAAAAAGAGAATCAATATATATATATATATATATATATACGATATTAAACAAATGGAAACTATATTTATAAAACCATATTTATTTCGTTATAAATATGGTTTTATAAATATAGTTTCCATTTGTTTAATATCGTAAACCTACCCCAGAAACTGTTGAGTGCTTTTATATCAGTTATAAAATATTTACTCGTTGTAACCCAACAATCTTAAATAAAACTTTTGCATATATATATATATATATATATAATATAATAATGAAATGACAGGAGGCTGGATTTGTGTAAATCCTTGAAAGGTTTATTATAATATGATCA
>OZ024749.1:39659471-39661971 GCA_964016885.1 Eledone cirrhosa
TAACACATACCCCCGAAAAAATGTGAAACCCTCATCTCCAGGAGTACGAAGAGTTTGTACCCCTAGATAGATAGATAAATAGATAGATAGATAGATAGATAGATAGATAGATAGAGAAACAAGGTGGAGTGGATTTCATTTAATTACAAAATATATATTTTGTTATAACACTGCGGAATCATGTGCACCTGCACACATAAATACATACATACAGTGAAATATACATAGACACACACACACACACACACACACACACACACACACACACACACACACACACACACACACACACACACACACACACACACACACACACGCATAAACATGGGACTCTGTTGATTGTTTATAATCCTTACTTTCGTTTTAAAAACAAGTCACTGTAATAACAGTTAAGCTGAACAATATATATATATATATATATATATATCATTCAGCTTATATATATATATATATATATCATTCAGCTTATATATATATATATATATATACTTATATACATACACGAACACCTATATAGAAATATATAATTTAGCCACTGAGGTAGCTGTGATATGATCACGGCGTAAGGTACCATAGCGAGCCTTATGTATGTTTATCATACATAAACATATTGTTTACGCTTCCATGTGTGTGTGTGTGTGTGTGTGTGTGTGTGTGTGTACGTGAGTGTGTGTACAAGGTTATCGAAATAGCGTTGTAGGTAAAAATACTTAGTAATAAAGAAACTAAATCGGAGGGGATATTCCAAAAGGTTTTTATCGGTTCGTTCTTCCGTACTTTCATTCTAACAATCGCTCGTTCTCTCATCTCTCATTCTTTCATTCTCTCATTCCCATTTTCCCATTCCATACTCGTCTTTTCCTCTTCGTCTTCTACTGTTTCATTTTCATGTATTTCTTTTCCCGTCATCAACGTGACACACACACACACACACACACACACACAGCATATATATATATGATGACATGTTGAGTGAAAGCAGCTAGTTTATAACCGTCAGCAGTCACAAGAGACACACATATCTTTACAGATGTCATCTCCGGATCTCAGGATCTCAAGTTATCTTTCCTACACAAGCTAGCAAGAAAGAAGAAAAAAAATACAGCTAAACGATTACCTAATAGTCCGCTAACCCCACTTCACTCTCGCTTCCCTATCAACATTCCTTCTCTTCATCTTCTAAGATACTCCTTCTTTCTCTCCCACCCCCTCTCCCCTTTCTCTTTCATTTTCTTCGCTTTTCTTGAGTGTGTATGTATGTATGTATGTATGTATGTATGTATGTATGTATGTATGTATGTATGTATGTGTGTGTGTGTGTGTTTGTGTTTGTGTGTGTGTCTGTTGGTATGTATCTGGCACTCTGGCACTACATTAAGATGTCACCTGTGCGACAACACTGAAGGTGCAAAAAAACAACAACAAAAAACCCTCATACGTACAAGGCGAAGAAACTAGTTGCAGAAGTGACGAAAAAGATTTTGAAATACAAACCCACGAATAAAAAGAACTAATGGATTAAAGAATAAAACATTTCCTGAAATCAGAAGGAATAGAATATAATAAAGGGAAAACTGGGGGAATCCTTACCATAATTGCCTTGTTTCGATTTGGTTCCAAAATACCAACCAACGACAGCGGCCACGGCAAGTAAAATGATACACAGACGTTTTATAGAGACCACCAAGAATTTGCGACACCTTGGACTAGTCAAAGTGGCTTGAATCTTATGTCCACTGCTATGACTCATTCCATCGATTGGTAACAAGGTAGCATTGGTCGGTGCTGCTTTAAGATCTTGTTGTGAATCTCCGGCCTCCATCATATTTCACAGTCACTGTTGTTGTTGTTGTTGTAGTTGTTGTTGTTGTTGTTGATGATGATGGCGATGATGATGATGATGATGACGATGATAGTGATGTGATGGTGATGGTAATGATGTTGTTGATAATATTTGTGTATGTGTATGTGTATGTGTGTATATATGTGTTGGTGGTCGTCGTTATGTTGTCCGTGTTATTGATGTTGTTGTCCAAGTGTCTCTGTGTTGTTGTTGCTGCTGTTGTTGTTACTGTTGTTGTTATTGGTATTATTATTCCCGATAATTAGACACGCAGCCGACAACGAAAGAAGAATTTCTCTGTTAGTGGCTAACATCTGTTATATTGATAATATTGTTGTTTGTTATGTATGTATGTATGTTTTGTTTGTTGTTTGTTGTTGTAATGCTACTAAATGTAATTACGATTGTATTGTTGTTGTTGTTGTTGTTGTTGTGAGGCTGCTGCTAAATGTAAGTTATTATGCTTACTGTGCTTGTTGTTACTGTTGTTGTTTGTGTTGTTGTTGTAAGGCTGCTGCTAGTCGTGAGCTTTTATTACTATTGTACTTGTTGATGTTGTCAGAGTTTTTTTTTTCTTTTTCTTTTAAAGAAATGTATATAATATATATAAAAATTGGATTAACGGATTAAACGGATTAGCGAGTAACAATAGCTAGA
>OZ024749.1:39667504-39675004 GCA_964016885.1 Eledone cirrhosa
AGCTAGCTAACCACACACACACCCACGCACACACACACACATATATATCCTTATGTACGAATAAGTACGTCAGTACCTAATAGCCGCAACTGCATACACACACACACACACACACACACACACACACACATATATATATATATTATATATATATATATATTTCCTCTAGTACATAGTGTAGAAAGTATATATTCCAACAACTATATATTGTGTTTATTTCCACAGCTATACATTATTTATATATATGTGTGTATGCATGTATGTATGTATGTATGTATGTATGTATGTATGTATGTATGTATGTATGTATGTATGTATGTATGTATGCATGCATGTATGTATGTATGTATGTATGTATGTATGTATGTATGTATGTATGTATGTAGCGTACGATTATTTATTTCAAATATAAAAATATACAAAAGCTAGCTAACCACACACACACCCACGCACACACACACACATATATATCCTTATGTACGAATAAGTACGTCAGTACCTAATAGCCGCAACTGCATACACACACACACACACACACACACACACACACACACACACACACACACACACACACACACACACACACACATATATATATATATATATATATATATATATATATATTATAATGAAACGACAGGAGGCTGGACTTGTGTAAATCCTTGAAAGGTTTATTATACTATGATCATTTCAATGACCGGGTTCCGTATGAATCCGGTGATATCATCAGGTATTCGAAATATTTGATGATATCACCGGATATATATATATATATATATATATTATATATATATATATATATATATATATATATATATATATATATATATATTGTTTCTACTTTAGGCACAAGGCCAGCAAATCACCAGTACATTACTGGTACTTTATTTTATCGACCCCGTAAGGATGAAAGGCAAAGTTAACCTCGACGGATTTGAACTCAGACAGTAAAGGGACGTAACTATGCTAGAAAGCATGGCGTCCAACCCTCTACCGATACTGCAAATTCACCGTCTTTAAATATTAAAATATATATATTAAAATTACTGGTGTAAATCCTCGAAAGTTTATTATACTATGATCATTTCAATAACCGGGTTCAGTATGAATCCGGTGACATCATCAGGTAATTCAAAATATAACGAAGGAATATAACAGATAAAATCCATGGTACTGAAAATCATGGTTGTGAGAATCAGAGACAGCTGGCTCTGAACTCACTAACAGCCAGTAAAAGTCTTAGGAACTATCACCCCAACCTCCCTCGCAATCTTGACCTGGTACACACACACACACACACACACACACACACACACACACACACACACACACACACACACATACACACACACACACACACACACACACACACACACACATACAGACACAGACACACACACACACACACACACAAACATACGCACCGTCACTAAACTCCTTCACTACTATCAGAATACGAACTGACTCAACTGATTCGAAACATTTACCTACCTAACTAACCGACGCACACACACACACACACACATAGGCATACACTTTCTCACACAAATAAATGCATACACACACACACACACACACACACACACGGAAACACTTTCCTCCTCGCACACACACACATACACCCTTACACACACCCTTACACATATTCATGCACACACACACACGCGTGCGCGCGCGCACGTACACCTCACACATATACACGCATACACAACACGGACACATACACACAGACACTTACACACATTCTCGCACACACACACACACACACTTACACACATTCACGCGCCCCCACACACACACACATGCATTCGTTCATTCCACAACTCCATAATACTATGACTGTGGTCAGGTTACATCAACCTTAATGTGCTACACATTATGTCACATCACATTACATCCTGGTTACTTCACTTCTATAGAAGGTTCCCATCGGCTGCCATTTTTCTTCATATTTCAAGAAAGCAGACGATCATACGCAGTACACTGTGATATACGACTCGACTAACTGAAATACGAAACGACGGCTTCGACATCGTTCTTCAGTAAGCTATTGGTAGGATTTGTATCAATGGGTCAGGTGAGTGGATTCCTGATTGGTCGATAATAGTCACAGCAATACAACTGACTAATCGATAGTGTTAGTTTTGTTTTGTTATATTTTATTTGATTCTGCTTGATTAGATTTCATCATCCTTGAATATCCGAGTATCTATGAGTGTAATGTAGTTAGATATGTATGTGTGTATGTATGTAGTTAGATATGCATGCATGTATGTATGTATGTATGTATGTATGTATGTATGTATGTATGTATGTATGTATGTATGTATGTATGTATGTATGTATGTATGTATGTATGTATGTGTGCGTATATATATATTCATATATATATATATATAAAGATAGATAGAGTCTGCGGTGCTGAGACCGAGGAGACCACAAATCATGTGAGTATTCGATACATGGGGAGATGTAGAGTGGTATAGAGTTTTGTTGAATCCCGACCGCGGCGTTGCGGTCCGGATTCTACACAACTCTCTCTCTCTCTCTCTCTCTCTCACTCTCTCTCTCTCTCTCTCTCTCTCTCTCTCTCTCTCTCTCTCTCTCTCTCTCTCTCTATATATATATATATATATATATATATATATATATATATATATATATATATATATATATATATATATATATATATATATATAACGAAGGAGTTGTGGTAAGGAACCAGATGGACCATAACGCACCAGAGTACTCAATACTTAGGGTAGTAGAGTGGGTAATAGGAGGATATATATATATATATTTGTGTGTGTGTGTATATATATATATATATATATATACATATGTATGCGCGTGTGTTTGTGTGTGCGTTATATTTTTGAGAAGGATACTTTAATTACCATTGCTCTAGTCCACTTAACTAAAAAAAGAATGAATTATACCTCCCATTCAAAGAGCCAGCCTTGAGAACAACGTTAAAGGAGCACATATCTGTGGAATGCTCAGCCACTAGCCCATTAATTTCATGAGCAGTCATTAGAACTGACATATGTCTAAGAATGTCTAACAAAGATGACAGAATCCACCCAACACACTCAACCACCATACACAGCAAAAGGAAGCAGCCTTCCTTGTGTGTTGTAAAAATCCCAATCATTATAAAATTAAACAGCCAAGCTTAATGACACGATAGTTTTTAATTGCATTGAACCTTTGAAAACAGCTCAGAAATGGCTTCTAGAAATTTATTTTTCCTTTCAACAATTCTCCATTAATATTAATTTTTGAATGAATTGCTCGTGCCTGCCTCACAAACATATTTCGTTAATTATGTATTTTCTCTTAGACAGCTAAAAATAGTTGGTGTTTTCATTCTAAAACAAGAAGCTCTAATACAAATGTGATATTACCATAAAGCTTTGCAAATTTCTATAACAGTCGAGAAATATTGCCAGGATAAGCCATCCCAAACCATACCATACCAAGCCCTACCAAGCCATACTATTTCAGGCCATACCATACTAAGCCATACCATACCATATCACAACATACCATATCACAACATACTAAGCCATACCATACCATACAAAGCTCTAGCAAGCCATACTATACCATACCAAGCTCTAGCAAGCCATACTATACCATACCAAGCTCTAGCAAGCCATACTATTCCAAGCCGTACTATACTATACTAAGCCATACCATACCATACCATATTAAGCCATACTATACCATATTAAGCCATAACATATCGCACCATACTAAGCCATACCATACCATACTAAGCTATACCATACCATATTAAGCCATACCATACTATACTAAGCCATACCATATTAAGCCATAACATATCACACCATACTAAGCCATGCCATATTAAGCCTTACCATACCACTCCAAGCCTTACCATATTACTCCAAGCCTTACCATATCATATTAAGCCATACTATATCACACCATAATAAGTCATACCATACCAAGCCGTACCTAGCCAAGTCATGTATGACTAAACTAAGCGAACGAATAAAAAACCCAACCCATAAGAAGCCATGTCATATCAAGCCTGGTATTCAGACCAAGCCAGGCGAAACCATGTCATACTAAACATGATCATGCTAAACCAGTCCATGCCAATCCACGCCAGTCCACGCCAATCCGTGCCAGTCCACGCCAATCGACGCCAGTCCACACTAATCGATGACAGTCCACGCCAATCGACGCCAGTCCACACTAATCGATGACAGTCCACGCCAGTCCACACCAATCCACACCAATTCACGCCAGTCCACGCCAGTTCACGCCAGTCCACGCCAATCCACACCAATCTACGCCAATTCACACCATTCCACGCCAATCTACGCCAAACCTCACCAATTCACACCAACCCAAGCCAGTTCACACCAATCCACACCAATCCACGCCAATCCACGCCAACCCACACAAATCCAAGCCAGTCTACGCCAGTCCACGCCAGTCCACGCCAGTCCACGCCAGTCCACGCCAGTCCACGCCAGTCCACCTCAGTCCACGCTATTTCAAGTCATTTTTTCCCCTTTCTATTATATTCCACTTCGTAATTAACAATTCCTTCAAGAGGAAACACAAAAGTATTAAGTTATTCCTATATATGTATATAATCATGTGATATTGTTGAGCCATTAGTCATATGATATCATTATCATGTGATATCGTTGTTCCATTAGTCATATGATATCATTAGCATGCGATACCGTTGATCCATTAATCAGGGTGTCACGATGTCATCGATCCATTTTTAATGGTAGCATGTGATATCCAGGATCCATTATTCATCACATCACATGGTTTTGTGGATCGATCAACCATATGATATCATCCGATGTTCTCGTTCCATTTTCCATCACGCCATACGATATAGTGGATACATTACTCGTATGATGGGATGATACTGTTGATTCGTTAATAATATGATCACGTGATATCATCGACCTATTAATTATATAATATAATATAATATTATATTATATCCTAAGACACCGTTGATCCACTAGCCTTATGGTGTAATGATATCGTCGATACACTGGTCCAATGATTCGTTTATCAACTAGTCATTTGATATCATGATATAATATTGTTGATTCATTAGTTATATGATGAACGATGTCATTGAATCCACCCTCATATCATATCATATAGTATCTTTGATCTATGCATCATGCGATATATAATGTCATTGTAGCCACTAGTCATATAATATGATGTCGTTGATCCATTAGTCATATAATATCAATGATATCATTGACCCACTAGTTATAACATGTCATACGACACTGTTACTCACTAGTCATGTGATATATATATAGTATAGACCCCTTTATAAGATATATTATCATACCATTAATCCCCATGATATGATTTATGATATCTTTAATCCATTAGACATTGGGTGGTAGACTTAATATATCGCACGGTTTAATATTACCACAACACCTTTGGGGTGTTTTCATGGAATTTACTGCTAAAAATAGTTGGTGAGGGTTTGTAGTTTTAAGATAGTTTTCTCCTTCCCTCCCACAATCTCGGAAGCCCCGAAAAGGATCATAGATACCACCCTTCTCTCCCTCACTAAATAGTGAAAAACAGAAAAGCGTGATAATGTTGATCCACTAGATATTCACACTTTCGTATCCGTATTACCAGTAATTTAAGTAGGGATCATATTCTAAGTCTTTACAGCCACACCTACAGTGGTATGTGGCTTCTAGATTGGTGAAGCAAATAATTGTTTCTACTTTTGGCACAATGCCAGCAATTATCCCAGTGTATTACTGGTACTTTATTTTATCGACCCCGTAAGGATGAAAGGCAAAGTTAACCTCGGCGGGATTTGAACTCAGACCGTAAAGAGGCGTAACTCTATGCTGCAAAGCATGGCACCCGACCCTCTACCGATACTGCCAATCCACCGCAAATAATATAAGTTATTTTCGATATGTATTACTGCAAATCAAGAGACTCAAACACATATTGGTATTATGTTCTGTTAGATATCTTGGTAATAAATGGTGAATAGTACGAATGATTTATTCGAGTTGGTTAACGTGAGTTATGGGTGTGCTTGAATGGCAGGTTCAAGTATTATTGGTGGTGGCATTAGAAGAGGGAGAGGGACAGAGATTGACGAGAGAGAGAGAGAGAGAGAGAGAGAGAGAGAGAGAGAGAGAGAGAGAGAGAGAGAGAGTGATGAGAGAGAATGAGTTGGGGTGAGGAGAAATGTAGAGGGAGATAGATAGATAAAGAGAGGAGACCAATTATTGTATTTTATCTGACGAAAGCGTACTTAAATATTAGTACCCTTGAAATACGTATAATAAAATAAATATGGTTTTATAAAGATATTTTCCATTTATTAATATTATTGATATATATATATATATATATATATATATATATATATATATATATATATATATATATATATATATATATCAATTGTTAAGTTAACTCAACAAGTTATGACTTAGAGTTTTTCGTTCTCTCCCCTTCTCTCTGTCTCCTCTCTCTCTATATATATTTCTCTCTCTGTTGTTTTGGTCTCTCTCTCTCTTTTCTCTCTCTCTCTCTTTCTCTCTCTCCTTCTTTATCTTTCTCTTTCTCCGTAACCCAACGGCTTATTTTAAAAATAAAAATATCCAATACTAATAATAATATAATTAAAGCTACAACTCCACTATCCGGGAGCTTCCAACAGTAATGGTTGCATTTTTGAAGGGTATGTCAATATTTATTTATAAAACTGATTATATTGAATTTTATCTGATGAAAGCACACCATAATTTAACTTGGTGTCCTTGAAATATGTATAATGAAATAAAAATGGTTTTATAAATATAGTTTCCATTTGTTAATATCGTATATATATATATATATATTTATATAAAGAGAGAGAGAAAGAGAGAGATAAAGAGAGAGAGAGAGAGAGAGAGGAGAGAGAGAGAGAGAGAGAGAGAGAGAGAGAGACGCCAGTAGCTGAATGGTACTTTCTTTAAACACTGAGGAAGTACGAATATCTAGAAGTACAATGAGTAAAAAAAATATGTTCATTGGGGGTTAATTTATATCGACATTTGATGTGAGGGAGATATGAGTGAGATGTGGCTACTAATTCTAGCCGGTCTAGTAATCACATAGAGGCTCCTACTTAGGGTACTTGCCTAAGTGGTAAATCTGTTTATCGGAGAAGTTATATAGCTTCAGTTAGATGAATGTGTCTACGTGACATTGATGACGTCATACTGACATCATTCAATTGACCAATGAAGGGAGAGACGTAGACAGACGTTATGGCTGACTTCTGGATGGCACCTCACTTTCCTACCTCTTTTGAAGATGATAGTAAAGATCATGAATTGGAATGAGGATGGTGGCTGGCGGTGATGATGGCGGCGGTGATGGTGGTGTTGATGGTGGTGGTGACGATGGTGGCGGCGGTGATGGTGGTGATGATGGTAGTGAGGGTGGTGG
>OZ024749.1:39695004-39700004 GCA_964016885.1 Eledone cirrhosa
TATATATATATATATATATATATATATATATATATTTATATATATATATATATATACGTATATATATATATATATATATGTATATATATATATATATATATATATATATATATATATATATATATATATATATATATATATGTGTATATATATATATATATATATTTCATACACGCACACAAATTTATATATACATTAATATATTTCATACACAACATACAAATTTATATATACATATATACATATTCGACAAACAATTACACACACAGACATATATTATGTATTACACATATTTAGCACACACATACACACATATGATACATATACATACTTAACACATGCACACACACAGATAAATATTCAACACACACACAGACACAGACACATAACAGCCTCATTAATTACAGCTGTACATGTCACACTACTCACTATCACACTCATTCTACACAATTCATAGAAGAAAAAAGAAAAGAAAAGAAAAAAAAAGAAGAAAAAAAGAAGAAGAAAAAGAAGAAAAAAAGAAGAAAAAAAGAAAAAAAAAGAAGAAAAAAAAGAAGAAAAAAAAGAAGAAAAAAAAGAAGAAAAAAAAGAAGAAAAAAAAGAAGAAAAAAAAGAAGAAAAAAAAGAAGAAAAAAAAGAAGAAAAAAAAGAAGAAAAAAAAGAAGAAAAAATAAGAAGAAAAAAAAAGAAAAAAAGAAGAATAAAAAAGAAGAAAAAACCCTACATAATCTGGATTAACCGAATTATTACGAAAGTAACCCAACCTACCCCTATCTCACCCGACCGATATTTACATAAAAGAATTCTGGGTATTTTCTCAGCTTTATCTTTATTTTATGACAGTGTGTTTGGTTACATTAAAAAGGTCGGCTGGATCGGTTTTTATTTCATCTTATTATTATTATTTATTTTAATTGTCATTACTATGTCTTCTGGATTAACAAAATATTTTGTGGTATTTTTTTTATTCCGTTTTTTTTAAAAAATTTTTTTTTTTACTTTCTGAGTTCGAATCCTATCGGCATCAATTTTGCCCTTTCTTCCTTCCTGGACCCATAAAATAAAGTACTGCATTTCCCGATGTCGAAGATGCTACTTTTTTTTCATAAAATAAGTCTAAAAATCTACCACGTGTCCTGGAGGCCGAAGGTTGTTTATTTTTTTTTCCTCTTCAAATTTTTGGTTGTCAAAATTAGGGTACGTCCTCGAGGACGAAGCGTCTTCGGCGCCGGGAAATACGGTACTTAGGATAAATATAACCGACATTCCCCCCGCCTCATTCCGACTTTAGATTAATGGTCTTGTGCTTATATTGGCAGAATCGTTAGAGCGTCGGAGGAAGTGCGTTTCTACTTTTCGCACAAGGCTAGCAATTATCCCAGTGCATTACTGGTACTTTATTTTATCGACCCCGGTAAGGATGAAAGGCAAAGTTAACCTCGGCGGGATTTGAACTCAGAATGGCAAGGGCCGTAACTCTATGCGTCAAAGCATGGCGTCCGACCCACTACCGATACTGCCAATCCTTACTACTAATAGTTGTTTCTACTTTAGGCACAAGGCCGGCAATTATCCAGTGTAATCTGGTACTTTATTTTATCGACCCCGTAAGGATGAAAGGCAAAGTCAACCTCGGCGGGATTTGAACTCAGATCGTAAAGGGACGTAACTATGCTGGAAAGCATAATCCAACCCTCCACCGATACTGCCAATTCACCTCCCTTACTACTAATAATAATACAATAGAAATATTGTTAACAGAAGTATGATACCACACAGCATAATTACATTGAAAGGAATGCTTAAAGAAGTATTTCTCGAATTTATTGTCTGCTTGGAATGCAACCCACGCGAATCTAAAGACACAGTCTTCCGGAGTGCAAGAAAACGTTAGAAACCAATATTTCTATGGCTTAGTCAATAAAGGAAGATCTGTGCCAATGGCCCCTTTTTCACCTCCACCGAGTTATTCTGATGTAGCTGCTTTTCATGTTTTTTAGAACCCAAGTCAGTCACAATCAAGCTGAGCTTATAATTACCGGCCTTCTGACTGTGTCCATCCCTTTAAAATACCCCATTATTTAATAAGCTTTGCTACTGATATTTATTTCGACTCTCCATTGTCAACATAAATCAAACTAAGGATTGTTTACTGAAAACATCTGCCCACTCATATTAAATTACAATGATTAGACTGTGCTTCTACGAGAGCAAAACTATGAGGAAAAACACGGCAACATAATTTGTAATAGAGCAATTATATTGTGGCATCGAGCCATATTAAGAGAAAATATTTCATTATTTTGATGTTATCTTGTGTTGAGTAAGCATCTCATGTTATATTTTCCTCTCGTTAACGTGAACGAGAGAAGTGAAATCCTACCTTTCCAGTCACCCAGTACTTTTTCATCACAAATTCCTTTGAACAAAAATATTTTCTAACTTTCAATTATTTGACAAACATTTTTCATTTTTTCATTAGTATATATATATATGTGTCCGTACAATTTATATACGCACTGAATAAGACTCTCCTGTGTGTATGTATATGTATATATATATATATATATATATATATATATATATATATATTAATAAGAGGAATTCCAACTTTGTCTGATTTACTCGTTTTATTTACAATCCTTTAAAATATATAATGGTATTATAATGAAATAGTATGATAGAGTATTAAATTCTAAGTGTTAATTGAACAAGTACTTTCATGCTTTCGCAATCTTCAGGTTCATAATATGTGGTGACAGTCAAGTTTGCAATTTTCAACTATACACAATCATATACACCCGTGTATATTTACCTATCTATATATATATATATATATATATATATATGTATATATATATGTGTAACCTGTTTAGCTTGCTTCGTTTTTTTGGCTCCGGTGGCTCAGTTTGTTTGGCCTGTATAACGGATGCATCTATAGGGAAGCATCTCTTTGCTGACCTAGATTGAGTGTGTATCTGTGAAACATATACATATACACCAGATCCGAACACAAAGGAACCAATCTCCCACTGTCACTGCTTTGGTCTCTCCCACTCTCCCCATCTCTCACTATTATGAGCAATGGGGCCCCGCGCTGGGATTGCTCTAAACTAAACCTTTTGACTAACACTTTTGTTACCATATTTTTGATAAAATAAAAATGGTTAAGAAGTCATTTTGAAAATAATCACGTATTAGGAGGAATTTAGTAACATAACTGACTTTCTCATCATCAAGCTGGTGTTTCGAACATAACAAATGTTTTTACATAAAAATATGATGGATGGTTTTTAGATAAATATAAACACTTTTAAAACAAGCAGCATTTTATCATAAAACCAAGTAAAAATTCAGGCAACATGGCGTCTGAGCTTTTATGAACGATCTAATGATTGATTGATATACGGCTTACCAACAGACAACATGCCTCACTGTAAATCTGGAGGTTTCTATATCTGGCCGCTAGGTGGACGATGTAGGTCGGTGTAGTAATGGTAAATGCAGTGTTTAGTAAGACAGCCATTTATCGGCACAGACGTCTGTTGATCTGAAATATAAAAAGTACAAAAATATTAATACTACGACTAATAATTGTTTCTACATTTGGCACAAGGCCAGCAATTATCCCAGTATATTACTGGTACTTTATTTTATCTTTATTTTACTAATAATAATTGTTTCTACTTTTGGCACAAGGCCAGCAATTATTCCAGTGTATTACTGGTACTTTATTTTATCGAGCCCGTAAAGATGAAAGGCAAAGTTAACCTCGTGGGATATGAACTGAGACTGGAAAGGGCCGTAACTCTATGCGTCAAAGCATGGCGTCGGACCCTCTACCGATACTGCCAATCCACCGCATAATCTAATAATATTAGAAGTGTAACTTTAAAGGTGCAAGAGGAATAGGATAAGAAGATGGTGGTGATGATAATGGTGGAGAACGGGATGAGGTTATCAAGTAGTAGTAGTAGTAGAAGTAGTAGTAGTGTAGTAGTACTACTACTACTAGTAGTAGTAGTAGTAGTAGTGTAGTAGTACTACTACTACTAGTAGTAGTAGTAGTAGTAGTAGTAGTAGTAGTAGTAGTAGTAGTAGTGTAGTGTAGTAGTAGTAGTAGTAGAAGTAGTAGTAGTAGAAGTAGTAGAAGTAGCAGTAGTAGTAGTAGTAGAAGTAGTAGTAGTGTAGTAGTAGTAGTACTAGTAGTAGTAGTAGTAGCAGCAGAAGTAGTAGTAGTAGTAGTAGTAGTAGTAGTAGTAGTAGTAGTGGTAGTAGTAGTAGGAGCAGCAGCAGTAGTAGTAGTAGTAGCAGTAGTAGTAGTAGCAACATCAGTAGTAGTAGTAGTAGTAGTGGTAGTAGTAGTAGGAGGAGCAGCAGCAGCAGTAGTAGTAGTAGTAGTAGTAGTAGTAGTAGTAGTAGTAGTAGTAGCAACAGCAGCAGCAGTAGTAGTAGTAGTATAACGATGATAAGGGGAGGGGTATGAGGATGTGGAGGGGGGTATAAAGAGACCGATTATGGAGAGGAATACGTGGAAGAGTTGTTGTAGAAAGAAAAACGAATAAAATAAATACATTGTACTTGATTACCTTGTAAGGAAACCTTTACTCTAACACACTAATACACATATATATGTGTGTATATATATATACACATATATATATATATATATATATGTATATATATATATATATATATATATATATATATATATATATATATATATATATATATATATATGTACATATATACATATATACATATATATATATATATATATATATATATATATATATATATATATATGTATGTATATATACATATATACATATATATATATATATATATATATATATATATATATATATGTATGTATATATACATATATACATATATATATATATATATATATATATATATATATATATATATATATATATATATATATATATATATATATATATATATATATATATGTATGTATATATACATACATATCT
>OZ024749.1:39712504-39717504 GCA_964016885.1 Eledone cirrhosa
TCACCTCCTACATATATATATATATATATATATATATATATGTGTGTTGGTATGTATATTAAATTTGATAGTTTGTATAATTTTGTATAATTTTGTACATAGATCTGTTAAATATGCATGCCAATTCTAACACATATATGTCCTAGAAACGATCGTTAAATAATGAACTTTTTTTGTTTAATATAAGGAACTGTTTCATTGTTTTATTCATTATTTTTTTAATATTTTATATATATATATATATATATGTGTGTGTGTGTATACATAATGCACACACACACACATATATATATATATATATATATATATATATATATATATATAAATATGTGTGTGTGTGTGTATTTAAGTATGTATATATATTTATAATATCGAAAAGAAAATGCAACGACAAAAACAAAAACAACAATAACAACCACAAGAAGTAGCTATATTGATACAGTTTACAAAGAACTAAAATGTAACGAAAGATACTTAATCTTGGAAGAAGCTGCAAGTAGACTAAAAAAAATCTTGTAC
Source organism: Eledone cirrhosa (assembly GCA_964016885.1). NCBI lineage: Eukaryota > Metazoa > Mollusca > Cephalopoda > Octopoda > Eledonidae > Eledone > Eledone cirrhosa. Next base: position 39,713,024 of record OZ024749.1, read on the forward strand.
ATGAATACAACCGAGTTAAGTCAGTTTATTACTAATGTCTTGGCGTCTACTTAAGTTGATTCAGACGTAAGTACGTAAGTCTGGCCAAGCTAGCTTTGTAGAGTGCATTAAGTATTAGACGTGATGATACTTTCATGTGAGTACGTCATAGCTAGACTTTTGTTAAACATCGGCTGAAGAAGCGTGTAATCGCTGAAACATCGAGATCTCGTGGGAGGTTTCTATGGGTGGTCTAGTTGTTCGATCTTCGATCTACTGTATATGAACAACCCGAATTATAACGATCCCCAGAAGACAGCTGATCATCTGGAATTGTTCATGCGATTGACTCTTCCAAGTTTTCTGTTTCCTGCACATTTGTCCCATGTGTCTTATATATATATATATATATGAGAGTATTGAAGTTTGCTTGAAGCATTGTGGAACAATAAGTAAATATCTTTAAGTCGTTTGGAAGCCTCGACAATGCAAATGGGTAAATCTCCGGGTAACAAGGTCCGGTGGTGGAGAGAGAGATGTAAGTGGGTGTACGTTGAGATGCGTGGTGTGTATAAGATGTGTGAGATGTGTAGAATGGAGGGAAGAGTGTAAAGGATAAAAATAAAAATAACAACACAAGAGAGAGTTACCTTGGGAGAGATTTAATAGTCCCTATATATTTCGGATTCACATCCATCAACTGGGGTTTTTTTCCGGGGTGGGGGAAAAGGTTGTCTGTCGGACAAGTCCGGAAGGCGTCTTTCGCTGTTTGCTGATTTATATATATATATATATATATATATTGGCAGTATCGGTAGAACGTCAGATACCATGATTTTCAGCATAGAGTTATGGCCATTTACGTTCTGAGTTCAAATCCTGCCCAACTTAACTTGGTCGATAAAATAAAGTACCAATAATGCACCGGGGTAATTGGTGGCCTTGTGCCAAACGTAGAAAGCATTATTATATGCCAAAACCCCTTTTAGTAGGTGACAAATGTCAGAGTATTGATGTATAGAGAAGTTGTATTAACACAGGGGTATTAAGAGTGACAATTATATCACTATATAGCTACTACATAAAATAATTAGCTACACTAAAAACATTTGTCTCATTTATAATTAATTCATTAATACTTCTGCCTGCCTGCAGTCCTACTTTTGTTGTTTGTATATATCATATACATATAATACACACACACAGACATATATATATATATATATATGCACACACACACATATATATATATACATACATATATATATATACATACATACACATATATATATATATATACATATATATATATATATATACATATATATATATATATATATATATATATATACATATATATACATACATACACACATATATACATACATACACACACCTATATATATGTATATATATGTACATTTATGTAGAAGCCGGCATACACACGCACACACACACATATACACAATACAGAACACACATATTTATATTTATATATTTATTGTCATTAAATTTATTTCTCATTGCAGGCGAATTGCCATTATTTTTTATGAGAGAGTCAGTGGGAAAGACAGAGAGACAGAGAAAGAGTGGGAGAGAGTGGGGGAGAGAGAGAGAGAGAGAGAGAGAGAGATAGAGAGAGAGAGAGAGAGAGAGAGAGAGTGGGAGAGGCAGAGAGACAGAGAGTGTGAGACAGACAGAGGGAGGGAGAGAGAGAGAGAGAGAAAGTCAATGAGAAAGTATATGAGAGAGAGAACGAAAGAGAGTGAGACAGACAGAGGGAGAGAGAGAGAGAGGGGGACATAATTGGAAGGTGTTGAAGTAATAAAACAAAATGGCGAAGGACATTGGTACCATGTTCAAGGTTATTAGCAGAAATGGTTAAGATAATTAGTTGGAAAATCCAAGAATCGAAACCGGCATTCTAGCCTTAACCGATAAATCTAGAATAAAGCAGTGGTATACCAGAGTTGTTAGGATGTGGATTAAACATACCACGGTGTTTGATTCGGTTCCTTTTGCTTTTCATCCTTTCGAGGTCGATCAATAAAGTACAAGTCCTGTACTAGGGTCGATTATTCCACTCGCTCATGTTTTCTGGAATACATCGACAGTGTTTCGACCTGGAAGGGATGGGCTTCCCCAAGTTTAAAAATGTCTAAGACACACCATTTCTCTGGATAAACAGATAGATAACTAAGAACAGTAGCTGATCTACTTGTCAACATTGTGAGAGAGAAAAAAGCCTTGTCAAGTTTAGCTCAAAATGGTTGTCATTTGACACTTCTTGACGCACAGTCAGCCATTGTCTTACTGCGGACTTCTAAATATGAACCCCATTTCGCTTACATAAAACTAGGACTTGTGTGTGTGTGTGTGTGTGTGTTTGTGCGTGTGTGTGTGTGTATGTGTGGTGTGTGTGTGTGTGGTTCAGTCGGGGGGGGGGGGGGTAACCACAGTAAGTAGATAGCAGAATATAAATATTTAATATAGAAATGGCTTCTACAGGAAACAGTTCTAGTCCTGTAGAAGCCATTTCTATATTAAATATATATATATATATATATATATATAATAGTGAAGGCGTGTGGCTGAGTGGTTAGAGAATTGGATTCACAATCTTGAGGTTGTGAGTTCGATTCCTGGACCAGGCGATGCGTTATGTCCTTGAGCAAGACACTTTATTTCACGTTGCTCCTTCTACCTGGAGTTGCGACCGATAGATAGTATTAGCAATTGGAAAGACCAACGGAAACATTGTTTCCTCGGTCCGATTTGACGAAAGTCGATCGAGTAAAAATATATATAATGACAAATTAAACTCATAAGACATAAATCGACGCGCGTCTATAGGAAAATACGCTTTTTCAATCAGCCGTGCAGTGGAATCGAACCGTGAGTGATATGATAGCGAAACAAGCCACACGTTCGTTATCCACTCGGCTGCCGCCATATAAGAAGTTCACGGGGAGGTCAAGTGTAATTTCACTTCCTTGCTAGAAACTGGGAAAATGCTGACTTGACAGAATTGTAATCATTTAATGAAAATATATCACGGAATTTGAAATTGTATATGACATGTATGTAATGTATGTATGTATATATATATATATATATATATATATAAATGTATGTATTTATATATTTATATATATATATATACATAATACATTATACACACATATAATATATAAATATATATATATGTATATATTTATATACACATGTATTAATATAGTTATAACCAAGACTATGCCGATGTTATCGTGTACTTACAAATTTATGTTTGTATATATATATATATGCATGTGTATGTGTATATATATATATATATATATATGCATGTGTATGTATATATATATATATATATATATGCATGTGTATGTATATATATATATATATATATTTATATGCATGTGTATGTGTATGATATTACATCTAGACACACACAGAGACAAACAGACACGCACACACATTTACATACATTCACATACAATATACATACACATACTTTGTATGTAGACGCATACATAGATGTATACACGCATACATACTCACAAACACTCACATATACACACACGTCTGAACGTGGAGTGGAAACTTGTAAACATGGATCATATTAACATACTCTTATCTGATTAAAGTCTGTGCACATATATGAGTAGTGCATGTGTGTGTGTATGTGTGTATGTGTGTATGTGTGTATGCGTATGTGTGCCAGTGAGTATGTGCATACGTATATATATATATATTAATATATTAATATATATATTTATACATATATATATATATATATATATATTAATATATTAATATATATATTTATATATATATATATATATATATATATATGCATACACACATATATATATATATGGTGGCTGCCAACTCGTTTTCGAGTACGGCCACTACTTTATATCCATGCGCTGAACGAGTGTGACTTTTTAGTCCAGCTAGTGACTTGAAAACTCTGTTACAAACACTACACTTGTGACAATTATTGACACATAGTGCTGGGCCCATGGCACCATGTGACGACAAGTGCAGAGAGATCTCCAGATATAAAGCAATGCCTGTGCCGTGAAGCTTTTATAGTGAGCAAAGGCACTGCACAAAGCCAGTCCCACTCTCTTAACCAAGATGATATTTACCAAAAAGAAGAACAAGTCAACATCATTGGATACCATCAGGGTTGCAGGTGTTATATCAAAGTTTTCTTTCTCCTAGAATTCTGCCTTGACAAAGGCTAAGGGGTCATCTCTCCCGGTGATTTTGGATGGCCATTGACTCTTAAGAGCTCCTTTGCCCTTTGACAGGTTTTGTGTTTAGTCCTGCAGGATGTCCAAAGTCACCCTCCTCACCAAGAAACCTTAGTGGGGTTGCCAGTTTAGTCGCCAACGACCCGACCATCAGACACACAGACATACATACACACACACACACACATATATACACACATGTATATATATATATGTATATAGGAAAAGAGTCAGGACCCCGAC
>OZ024749.1:39722504-39725004 GCA_964016885.1 Eledone cirrhosa
GCCATTATTTTCGTTTATCTCTTATCTCCCTTTCTTTTCTTTCTTCTTTCATGTTATCTCCCAACCTTTCTATTTTCTTCTAGTTTTAACCCCTATTTCTCACTCACCCTCTCTCCCTCTCTCTGTCTGTCTCTCTCGTTCTCTCCCTCTCTCTGCCTGTCTGTCTGTTTCCCTCTACCCCCCTCTCTCTATTTCTTACTCTATCATTCCCTCTGTCTCATCTCCTCTCGCCCCCTCTCCTTATATCTTACGTGTTCTGTCATTCCCTTTGTCTTTCATAATTTCTCACCCTCTCTTTTACTTCCTCTATCTCTCTTTCTTTTTCCTCTCAGACCTTTTTTGGTTTCTCTTGGCCACCTCATTTATCTTTACTCTCTCTCTCTCTCTCTCTCTCTCTCACACACGCACGCACACACACTCTCTCTCTCTCTCTCTTTCTCTCTCCCTCCCTCTCTCTGTCTGTCTCTCTCGTTCTCTCCCTCTCTCTGCCTGTCTGTCTGTTTCTCTCTATTTCTTACTCTATCATTCCCTCTGTCTCATCTCCTCTCGCCCCCTCTCCTTATATCTTACGTGTTCTGTCATTCCCTTTGTCTTTCATAATTTCTCACCCTCTCTTTTACTTCCTCTATCTCTCTTTCTTTTTCTTCTCAGACCTTTTTTGGTTTCTCTTGGCCACCTCATTTATCTTTACTCTCTCTCTCTCTCTCTCTCTCTCTCTCACACACGCACGCACACACACTCTCTCTCTCTCTCTCTCTCTCTCTCACACACGCACACACACACACACACACACACACTCTCTCTCTCACACACACACTCTCTCTCTCTCTCTCTCTCTCTCTCTCTTTCTCACACACACACACACTCTCTCCCTCTCTCTCTGTTTATGTATTTCTCACATTCTATCTTTCTCCTCGTCTGTCTACTGTTTCGTTGTGTCTTTCTTTCCCACTCTCTCATTCTCCCTGTCTCTCTAATTCTCCACATCTTTTGTCCCTCTCTCTTTCTTCCCATCTCCCCCACTCTCGTCTTCGTTCTATACCTGCCTTTCTTATTACTCTCTCTTTATTCCCCTCTCTCACTCCCTGTCTTTATCCTTCACTGTATTCATCACTAACTCACTCCCACTACTACCTTTTCTCAGGCTATATTTCCACCTTAATTTACTTTTTCTTTGTTTTCTTTTCTTTGTTTACCTGTTGTTGATTAATCAATTAACTGCTTAATCAACTTATTTATTTGTTTATCATTATCTACGATCTTAGCGATTCACGACATATCTAAGGCTTTACTGCCATACATTCTACATTCCAGTTTGTGCTACTTAGACAACAATAGATTTACTGGCTTGTAATGTAGTTTCAGTGTAGCAATGATAGCCAACAACTATGGCAACTCCACCAGTGTTCATCTTACCATAGTTAGTAAAAATGAACTAACAAACCATCCAGCCAACCAATAAACCAACTAATCAACTAACCATCCAACCAGTCAACCAACTAACCAACTAACCAACAAACCAGCCAACCAGACAACTACCCAGATAACAAACCTGCCAACCAGTAAACCAACCAACCAGCCAACCATCCAATCATCCAACCAGCCAACCATCCAACCATCCAACCATCAAACCAGCCAACCAGCCAACCAGCCAACCAGCCAACCAGTCAACCAGCCAACCAACCAACCAGCCAAGCAGCCAACCAGCCAACCAGGCAACCATCCAACCATCCAACCAGCCAACCAGGCAACCATCCAACCAGCCAACCATCCAACCAACCAACCAGCCAACCAGCCAACCAGCCAACCAACCAACCAACCAGCCAACCATCCAACCAGCCAACCAACCAACCAGCCAACCAGCCAACCAACCAGCCAAACAACCAACCAGCAACCAGCCAACCATCCAACCAGGCAACCATCCAACCATCCAACCAGGCAACCATCCAACCAACCAACCAGTCAACCAGCCAACCATCCAACCAGGCAACCAGCCAACCAGCCAACAAGCCAACCAGCCAACCAACCAACAAGGCATCCAGTTTAGTAGTAAGTACATGATTCGTACTTAAGTTTGTCGATCACAATGTTATGATAGGCAAAGTCAAATACAAGAGGATTTGAACTCATACAAATAATAAAGCTGTTTCAAACATAGACTCAAGGTTACAGGTTTCGGTGGAGATTATAGCCGAATATATCGAATATATCGATCTCAGTATATGACTGGTATTTATTATCAATTAAATTGATGGCGGTGGATTGGCAGAGTTACGGCCCTTTATTGTCTGAGTTCAAATACCGCCGAGGTTAACTTTGCCTTTCATCCTTACGGGGGTCGATCAAACCAAATACCAGTAATACACTGGGATAATTGCTGGCCTTGTGCCAAAAGTAGAAACAATTATCTATTAAATTGATAAAAGGGAGGACGAAAGGCGAAGTCGACCAGGGCGGAGTTCGAACTTGGATACAAGAAAAAAAGGGCGATTCTGGCATT
>OZ024749.1:39760004-39765004 GCA_964016885.1 Eledone cirrhosa
TGAAATGAAGTGTTTTATTCAAGAACACAATGCACAACCCATTCAAGGGATCGAACCTACGGCATCATGATCGAAAGTCTAACGTATTTACCATTAGGCCATGCGCCTCCAGTCTAGTCGTGGCCACTCCCTGTTTCTGTGAATCTCGAACTATATATAATGAACTGCGTCCATTATTTTAAAAGTGTGGAGTCAGATTTGAAGAAGATTTTAGCTGGCAGCTCTTTCCATAGAAAGAGCCTGCTTTACTGGAACCCTCATTGGTTAGGACGCCGCATGTTTTCCAATACCTTATAAGTTTTAAACGAAATGTTTAAACCCACAAAAAAATAAAAGAAAAAAAAAACGAGGAACTTTAGCTTGAAATATACTTCATATATATATATATATATATATATATATATATATATATATATATATATATATATATATATATATGAAGTATATTACAAGCTAAAGTCCTCGTTTTTCTTATATATATATATATATATATATATATATACATATATATATACACACACATACACAGACACAGACACACACACAGACAGACAGACACACACACACACACACACACACACACACACACAAATTCTTCATAGCTACATGGTTGAGGAAATTCAGGGTGTGCCCAATAACACCAACAACGTAATATGATCGGCCAAAAGCATATTGGCATGAAGGCATTCCGCCGCCCCTCTGCAGACTCGAATAATTCCTGCAATATAATATATCCCACCACAGTTCATTTATATTAATTCTTCACTTAACTAAAAAAATTTCCTCCCCCCTCTCCCTCTCTCTCTCTCTCTCTCTCTCTCTCTCTCTCTCTCTCTCTCTCTCTCTCTCTCTCTCTCTCTCTCTCCCTCTCTCCCTCTCTCTCTCTCTCTCTTTCTATCTCTCCCTCCCCCCTCTCTCTCTTCCAATCCTTCTTTCCCTGTCTCTCTTTGTCACACAATCCTATAACCTAATTTAACAGTCGTTCCTCTAACCTATTTTTGGAATGGTTCTTCTGAAACTATATACGTTTGATTCAACGTATATGCACATACATATATACATACATACCTATATGCATGTATACACAGACATACATATATACAGACATACATATATACACGCACACACACATCTATACGTACATGCATACACATACCTACATACATATATACATACCTACATGCATGTATACATATATATATATATATATGCATGTATACATACACACACACACACACATCTATACATACATGTATACACATACCTACATACATATATACATACAAGCATTCACATGCACATATATATGTGTGTGTGTATTCGTGTGTAGGTGGGTATTTGTGACAAATATACGCATATTTCTATTTCTAGAGACACAATCCTTTAAACCTTTTCATACTCATAAGCACTCGTAGATACACATACACACATATACATTATATATATATATATATATATATTAGAAAGATCGAGTATCGAAAAATCGGCGCACGAGTTCACGATAAACAAAATTCGAAATGAGCGGCAGAGGGCTCAATAATTCAGATGAATCAGAGCTATAACTATCGTTAAAATACCGTCACATATAGAACAAGTCTACAATCAACCATACGATAAAAAATCGATAATAGAAGATTCGGGACAAACAGATAAAAAATATCAATAAAACAATACATCAATAATTTAAATGAATGTAAAATCATACCCGGACCCACTAGAATGGTGTTAAATCTAGCTTCATGGGTTTCTGTAAATCCTTAGACTGTACTCTATCAGCTCACATATAAATATAAAAGCCTACTAGAGCAAGGGGAACGGAGTTTACTTTCTCAACGAGCTTTTTTCCTAGCGGAAAAGGGGCTAACTACCAGTGAAAAACGCACATGGCATTAGACAAGGGAGATAACCTCTATATCCGCGAAAACTATTCGAGGGAATGTGGAAATACACATATCGAATAAGAGTGCTCAATAGACATGTTAAAATAAAACAAAAGCTATTCATCACTCAATAGAATCGACAAAAAAAAAATATATATATATATATATATGTGTGTGTGTGTGTGTGTGTGAGGGGGTCGTCTAAGCCGAAGGCTCAGCAGGCCGGTGTTTATCCCCGGTTTCCTGGGCGTTAAGCGACTAAGAGTACAAGACACTCCCTGGATAGGACGCCGGTCTATCTCGCAGGATTAACTTCCCAGCTACATTTGTGAGGCTCACAAATCAGGAGGCCGAGTCTTAGGGAAACACCAATGTACAAGCAGCCGCTGTCCAGCTGAGTGCCAGTCGCAAGTGATGGCACTGGGTTGAGCCAAGTACCACTGTGGGGTTGGGAAACCGAACGAAAACATACCAGAGAGTGCTGGTCGAGACGGCGGACCAGCCTGTGTGAGGCCATGTTGCAATGGATGGCGTCCCATTTATTTTGGGGGCAACTGGACGTCTACGGAGGGGAGAGGAGAATGGGCGTTGAGTTAAGTGTGCACGTGTCCATGAAATGCATAAACGGATGTTAATTTCTCGAGTAGGCAGTTCTGTTGTTCAAACAACTGGAGCACTCGTCATCGTAACTGACGGAGATCCTACACATACCTCCGTTCTATGTCTTTCGTGTAGGATGGTTATGAAAATAAGCAGAGAATACTTATGGGAACGAACTTGATACGAGATAGGGACTTCGGATTTACTCTGTAAGATACCATCTTACTTCCATAACATTCTCTGTTGTTTGCTAAACTTTTATCTTCAATTCTCTGCGAAATTTTTATCTAATTTCCAAAGTACGCTTTAAAGAATATTATTTCTTTACTACTTCCACCCTGCTTCTTTCTTTCTACCTCACCCTATATATATATATATATATATATATATACATATATATATATATATATATATATATATATATATATATATATATATATATATATATATATATATGTGTGTGTGTGTGTGTGTGTGTGTGTGTATATATATATATACACACATATACATATATATATACCCTTTTAATTCCTTTGGATGTCAGTAATACAATCTCATTTTTGGCAGTTTATATCTCTACAGAGTTGCTAACGTGCCCCCCCCCCCTCCTTCTAAACACACTCATTTTCAAATTCCTTAAACTTATATGTCTCTCTCTCTCTCTCTATATATATATATATGTATGTGTGGGGGGTTGTGTATGGGGTAGGGTGTATGTGGACATTCTTAAATATCGTTTTCAGAAAATCCGAAAGCAACATCAGAAACACAAAGAGTAATTTTGGTCCTGTTCCGAAAATCTCATCTCATCCCAATCCTATTGTAAACTTTCGGGTGAAAAGGTGTGAGCGATGGTGGTGGGACATTGTAGATTTTTGGTACGTGTCTACGTATGCGTTTCTGTGTATTTGAGTGTATGTGAGCATGTGTGTTTGTATGTATGTATGTATGTATGTATGTATGTATGAATGTATGTATGTATGTATGTATGTGTGTATATGTGCTACTGGTAACATGTATCCCAGTACAACCTGTCTCATGGTCGGGTCGTTGGCAACTAAACTGGCAACCCCACCAAGGTTTCTTGGTGAGGAGGGTGACTTTAGACATACTGCAGGACTAAAAACAAAACCTGTCAAAGGGCAAAAAAGCTCTTAAGAGTCAATGGCCATCCCAAACCACCGGGAGAGATGACCCCTTAGCCTTTGTCAAGGCAGAATTCTAGGAGAAGGAAAACTCTGATATAACACCTGCAACCCTGATGGTATCCAATGATGTTGACTTGTTCTTCTTTTTGGTAAATATCATCTTGGTTAAGAGAGTGGGACTGGCTTTGTGCAGTGCCTTTGCTCACTATAAAAGCTTCACGGCACAGGCATTGCTTTATATCTGGAGATCTCTCTGCACTTGTCATCACATGGTGCCATGGGCCCAGCACTATGTGTCAATAATTGTCACAAGTGTAGTGTTTGTACCAGAGTTTTCAAGACGCTGGCTGGACTAAAAAGTCACACTCGTTCAGCACATCGGTAGGCGTTCACCTACATGGATATAAAATAGTGGCCGTACTCGAAAACGAGTTGGCAGCCACCATGTATGTATGTATGTATGTATGTATGTATGTATGTATGTATGTATGTATGAATGTGTGTGTATTTTAGATGTTACTAACAGAATACTTAGAAAAAATATTGATAAAGAAATTTCTGTAAAATGAGAACAAATTTTGTAATATTAAATATATATTTCATAGTTCTCTCTCCCTCCCTCACCCCCTCCCTCTTCACACACACAAACACATACGCATATTTGTAACACACGCACACACACATTATATATATATATATATATATATATATATATATATATATATATATATATATATATATATATATATATATATGTATATATATATATATGCATGTATGTATATATATATATATATATATATATATATATATGTATGTATATATATATGTATACATATATATATATATTTATATATATATATATATGAGTACACATTCCAGTGTGTTCTTCCTCAATTTACGACTGTCTTCCTTTCCTTTCTCTTGGTTGGCGGGGGGCGGGAGGTCGATAGTGATGTGGTGGTGGTGGTGGTGGGGGGGGGGGGGCATTATCGTAGTTCAAGTGGTAGTGGTGGTGGTGTGTGTAAATTGAAGAAAAAATTACCAGCTAGGTACTCTCACCATTTAGCTATTATTACAAGGAAATTCATATTTTCTAGCATATTAACATGTTTTAATGTTTTTTCCTTTTATTACTTTCGTCTAACTTTCTATTTTTTCATCTATCTCTCTTTCTATCTTCATATGAAGGACTAACGTCCGAAACGTTAAAACACAAGACACTTTTCTGATTATATTAAGCATTGAATTAATATATATTGTCATTGTATTGCATTATTATCCACAGTTTCTTTTCCTTGTTGACTTGCATCTATGTATCTATCTATCCATCAATATATATTACACACACACACATATATATATATATACA
>OZ024749.1:39785004-39790004 GCA_964016885.1 Eledone cirrhosa
TCTTGGTTACAGCGTGGAAAATATAAAGGTTTCTGATTTAGGAATAAAACCATCATATTTTGTGGGAAGGAGAAAGTTGATTAGATCGACCCCAGTGCATGACTGGTACTTTATTCTATCGAGCACGTAAGGATGAAAGGCAAGGCTAATCTCGGCAGGATAGCGAACATTTTCGAAAATAAACAGTGAATACTACCAACACCAACACCAACACCAACACCACCAACTACAACAATAATACCACCAACGACAACAACATCAACAACACTACCAACACCAACACCAACACCAACACCACCAACTACAACAATAATACCACCAACGACAACAATACCAACAACAACGCCAACACGACCACCACCACCAACATCAAAGCCACTACTAAGACCACTACCACCAACAACAGCATCACAACAGCACCGACAACAACATCAACAACACCACCAACACCAATACCAACAACAGCAACAATAACACTACCACTACCTCCACACCACCAACACTACCAACAACATCATCACCAACTAAATAAACACCAACAATATCATTCCCCCCTCCATCATCACCACTACCAACAGCAACACCATCTATAACGACACCACCAACACCATCACCAACAACAACACCACTACCAACAACACCATCACCCCTACCCCACCCCCATCACCCCCAACACCACCTCCTCTATCATCAACACCACCAACAACACCACCCCTCCCCCACAACCACCATCCTCCTCCACCCCCATCACCACCTCCCCTATCATCATAACCACCAACAACACCATCACCATCTAGTACGACACCAGCAACACCACCACCCCTCCCCCACCACCGCCACGCTCCTCCACCCTGATCACCACCTCCCCCATTATATCATCACCACCACAACACCATCACCATCTAGTACGACACCAGCAACACCCCCACCCCTCCCCCACCACCCCCTCCACCTCCACTCCCATCACCACCTCCCCTATCATCATCACCACCACCAACAACACCATCACCATCTATTACGACACCAGCAACACCACCCCTCCCCACCACCGCCATCCTCATCCACCCCCATCACAACCTGCCCATCATCATCACCACCAACAACACCGTCACCATCTAGTACGACACCAGCAACAACACCACCCCTCCCCCACCACCACCACCCTCCCTCCCATCACCACCTCCCCCATCATCATCACCACCAACAACACCATCACCATCTAGTACGACACCAGCAACACCCCCACCCCTTCCCCACCACCCCTATCCACCTCCACTCCCATCACGACCTCCCCCATCATCATCACCACCAACAACACCATCACCATCTATTACGACACCAGCAACAACCCCCCAACCTCCTCCACCCCCATCACCACCTCCCCTATCATCATCACCACCAACAACACAATCACCATCTATTACGACACCAGCAACACCACCACCCTCCCCCACCACCGCCACCCTCCTCCACCCTCATCACCACCTCCCCCATAAAAAACGGGGCAACCAAATAAAAAACGGCTCCCCCCCATAAAAAAACGGGGCACCCAAATAAAAAACCGACCCCCCCTATAAATAAACGGGACACCCAAATAAAAAACGGACCCCCCCATAAAAAAACGGGGCACCCAAATAAAAAACGGGGCACACAAATAAAAAACGGACCACCCCATAAAAAAAACGGGGCACCCAAATAAAAAATGGGTCACCCAAATAAAAAACGGACCCCCCCATAAAAAAACGGGGCACCCAAATGAAAAACGGACCCCCCCATAAAAAAACGGGGCACCCAAATAAAAAACAGACCCCCTCCATAAAAAAACGGGGCACCCAAATAAAAAACGGGGCACCCAAATAAAAAACGGACCCCCCATAAAAAAACGGGGCACCCAAATAAAAAACGGGGCACCCGAATAAAAAACGGACCCCCCCATAAAAAACGGGGCACCCATATAAAAAACGGACCCCCCCATAAAAAACGGGGCACCCAAATAAAAAACGGGGCACCCAAATAAAAAACGGGGCAGCCAAATAAAAAACGGACACCCCTCCATAAAAAAATGGGGCACCCAAATAAAAAACGGGGCACCCAAATAAAAAACGGGGCACCCAAATAAAAAACGGACCCCCCTATAAAAAACGGGGCACCCAAATAAAAAACGGACACCCACATAAAAAAACGGGGCACCCAAATAAAAAACGGACCCCCCCCCATAAAAAAACGGGGCACCCAAATAAAAAACAGACCCCCCCCATAAAAGAACGGGGCACCCAAATAAAAAACAGACCCCCCCCAATAAAAAAACGGGGCACCCAAATAAAAAACGGAGCAACCAAATAAAAAACGGCCCCGCACATAAAAAAACGGGGCAACCAAATAAAAAACGGCCCACCCCATAAAAATACGAGGCACCCAAATAAAAAACGGACCCGCCCCATAAATAAACGGGACACCCGAATAAAAAATGGACCCCCCCATAAAAAAACGGGGCACCCAAATAAAAAACGGGGCACCCAAATGAAAAACGGACCCCCCCCATAAAAAAACGGGGCACCCAAATAAAAAATTGGTCACCCAAATAAAAAACGGACCCCCCCATAAAAAAACGGGGCACCCAAATAAAAAACGGACCCCCCCATAAAAAAACGGGGCACCCAAATAAAAAACGGAACCCCCCATAAAAAAACGGGACACCCAAATAAAAAACGGGGCACCCAAATAAAAAACGGACCCCCCATAAAAAAACGGGGCACCCAAATAAAAAACGGGACACCCAAATAAAAAACGGACCCCCCATAAAAAACGGGGCACCCAAATAAAAAACGGAAATCCCCCCATAAAAAAACGGGGCACCCAAATAAAAAACGGGGCACCCAAATAAAAAACGGACCACACCATAAAAAAACGGGGCACCCAAATAAAAAACGGACCCCACACTAAAAAAACGGGGCACCCAAATAAAAAACGGGGCACACAAATAAAAAACGGACCCCCCATAAAAAAACGGGGCACCCAAATAAAAAACGTTTTTTTATGGGGGGGTCCGTTTTTTATTTGGGTGCCCCGTTTTTTTATGGGGGGTCCGTTTTTTATTTGGGTACACCGTTTTTTATTTGGGTGCCCCGTTTTTTTATGGGGGGGGGGTCCGTTTTTTATTTGGGTGCCCCGTTTTTTTATGTGGGGGTCCGTTTTTTATTTGGGTGCCCCGTTTTTTTATGGGGGGGGTCCGTTTTTTATTTGGGTACACCGTTTTTTATTTGGGTGCCCCGTTTTTTTATGGGGGGGGGGTCCGTTTTTTTATTTGGGTGCCCCGTTTTTTTATGGGGGGGTCCGTTTTTTATTTGGGTGCCCCGTTTTTTTATGGGGGGGGTCCGTTTTTTATTTGGGTGCCCCGTTTTTTTATGGGGGGGTCCGTTTTTTATTTGGGTGCCCCGTTTTTTTTATGGGGGGGGGTCCGTTTTTTATTTGGGTACACCGTTTTTTATTTGGGTGCCCCGTTTTTTTATGGGGGGGTCCGTTTTTTATTTTGGTGCCCCGTTTTTTTATGGGGGGGGGGTACGTTTTTTATTTGGGTACCCCATTTTTTTATGGGGGGGGGGTCCGTTTTTTATTTGGGTGCCCCGTTTTTTATTTGGGTGCCCCGTTTTTTTATGGGGGGGGGGGGGGGTCCGTTTTTTATTTGGGTGCCCCGTTTTTTTATGCGGGGGTCCGTTTTTTATTTGGGTGCCCCGTTTTTTTATGGGGGGGGGCCGTTTTTTATTTGGGTGCCCCGTTTTTTTATGGGGGGGTCCGTTTTTTATTTGGGTACACCGTTTTTTATTTGGGTGCCCCGTTTTTTTATGGGGGGGTCCGTTTTTTATTTGGGTACCCCGTTTTTTATTTGGGTGCCCCGTTTTTTATGGGGGGGTCCGTTTTTTTATTTGGGTGCCCCGTTTTTTTACAACACCCTCCACCCACCTCCACCCCCATCACCTCTATTATCATCACCACCAACAACAACACCCCTCCCCCACCACCGCCACCCTCCTCCACCCTTATCACCATCTCCCCCATCATCACCAACAACACCATCACCATCTAGTACGACACCAGCAACAACACCCTCCACCCACCTCCACCCCATCACTACCTCCTCTATCATCATCATCACCACCAACAACACCACAACACCCCACCACCTCCCCCCATCATCACCACCGCCAACAGTAAGTGTAATGAAGGAAGACCACTCTGTATAGTGACTCACGTCGATGTAATCAAACGACCTCCAGTTATGAAGGAAATTTCTCCATTTTATTAGTTCTTGTCTATTTCTGTGTAAATATATTCTCTGGTTGCTTGAGCAATGTTGTTGTTGTGGTTTTTGTAGGTGTAGTTGTTGTTGTCGTTGTTGTGGTTGTTGTGGCTGTTGTAGTTGTGGTTGTTGTGGTTGTTGTAGTTGTTGTAGGTGTAGTTGTTGTTGTTGTTGTTGTGGTGGTGGTTGCAGCAGTTGTTGTTGCTGTAGTACTGGTTGTTGTAGTGGTTGTTGTATTTGTTACTGTAATAGTAGAAAGAATAGTAGTAGTAGGAGCAACAGCAGCAGCAGTAGTAGTAGTAGTAGTAGTGGTAGTGGTAGTAGTAGTAGTAGTAGTAGTGGTTGTAGTAGTAGTGGTTGTAGTAGTAGTAGTAGTGGTAGTAGTAGTGGTAGTGGTAGTAGTGGTAGTGGTAGTAGTATTTGTTGTTGTAGTATTAGTATTAGTGGTAGTAGTATTTTCTTTCATCTGCTTTTTATAGATTTCTTTTATTTTCATGTCATGTATATACATATATATATATATGTGTGTGTGTGTGTATGTGTGTGTGTGTGTGTGTGTGTGTGTGTGTGTATGTGTGTGTATCGAGGACACACACTAAATAAACACATATATATATATATAAATATATATATACATATGTGGTGGGAGAGAGAGGAAGAGAATGAGAAGGTGAGAGTGAGAAAGTATTGGCATAGGCTTTAA
>OZ024749.1:39795004-39802504 GCA_964016885.1 Eledone cirrhosa
AAGTGTCTTGTCTTTGAAGAGATACAATATTTCAATGTCTGGTCCATTAGAGACGCTAAATTACGACGCTATTGTTCATAAATGATGAAATTACAACAGCAAAAACGATGATGCAAACATTAACAACAATAACTAGAGGAAAATTGAAAAACCGATGACTTTGCAAAGGAGGTCGCTTGCGATATTTATTCTGCACAATTTTAGGCCAAAAAGTGTCTTGTCTTTGAAGAGATACAATATTTCAATGTCTGGTCCGTTAGAGACAAATAAATTACGACGCTATTGTTCACAAATAGCGATAAGAAATAAAATAATACATGTATACAAACACATCTACAACAAAAAACAATTACAGCTACAACAATATAAAAACATCAGTAAGAAAATAGTTTGAGTAAATGGAGAGGAATGTGGGTAAAAGCGTGGATTAAAGAGGTTTATTATCTCAATTTCCCGCTCAAACGACGACATATTTCACAGAACACTAACAATTTCAGACTTATGTAATTTACTCTGACATTTGCCATAATGTATCTTGACTCTGTTGTAACTGTTGTGTTTTGGTTGTTGTTGTTGTTGTTGGTGGTGGTGGTGGTGAGGGTGGTGGTGATGTTGGTGGTTGCGGCGGTGGTGGTGGTTGTTGTGGTGGTGGGGGGTGAGGGTGGTGGTGATGTTGGTGGTGGTTTTGGTGGTGGTTGTGGTGGTGGTGGTAGCGGTGATGTTGGTGGTGGTTTTGGTGGTGGTTGTGCTGGTGGTGGTGATGTTGGTGGTGGTTGCGGTGGTGGTGGTTGTTGTGGTGGTTGTTGTGGTGGTGGTGGGGGTGGCGGTGGCGGTGATGTTGGTGGTGGTTGTGGGGGTTGGGGGGGGGATGTTGGTGGTGGTTGTGGTGGTGGTGGCGGTGATGTTGGCGGTGGTTGAGGTGGTGGTGGTGGGGGTGGTGGGGGGTGGTGGTGGTGAGGGTGGCGGTCGTGGTTGTGGTGAGGGTGGTGGTGGTGGTGGTGGTGTTGGTGGTAATGGTTGTGGTGAGGGTGGTGGTGGTCGTCCCGAAGTCATTTTTAAGGGTATTTGTTGTTGTTGGTTGCTGAAGTTTGTAGGGTCACGGTGCTGGTGTGAGTAGTTGCGTTAGCGGTAGGGGTGGTGATGATAGTGGGGCTGATATTGTTGTTAATGTTGTTATTGATATTGTTAGTGGTAGGGTTGTAATGGTGATGGTGTTAGTGTTGTTAGTATTGATGGTAGCGATGGTTGGGTGGTGTTGATTTTGATAATGGTGGTAGTTGTGGTTGTGATAGTTGTCTTTTGTAGGTCGTGTTGTTGTAGCTGGTGGTGACAGTCGTGATAATGGTAGTGCTGGTGGTAATGGTAATAATTGTTGGTAATGGTAGTTATAGTTCATGGTGATGGTGATGATGATTGTAATGATGGTGGTGGTTGTAATGGTGATGGTTGTGATGGTGGTTGTAATGACGGTGGTAGTTGTAATCATGATGGTGGAGGTTGTGATTGTGGTGGCTGTGATGGTGGTGGCTGTGATGGATGTGATTGTAGTTGCGATGGTAGTGGTGATTGTAATAATGACGTTGATGGTTGTGATTGTGTTGGCTGTGATGGTGGTGGTGTGATATGGTTGTGGTAGTGGTTGTAATGATAATGGTGGTGTGATATGGTTGTGGTAGTGGTTGTAATGATAATGGTGGTGTGATATGGTTGTGGTAGTGGTTGTAATGATAATGGTGGTGTGATATGGTTGTGGTAGTGGTTGTAATGATAATGGTGGTGTGATATGGTTGTGGTAGTGGTTGTAATGATGATGGTGGGTGTGATAGGTGATGTTGTCAGTGGTGTTCTTATTGGATTTTTTAAAAAGTTATTGGATGTGGTTTTTTTTATTGTTTTGTTGCCGTTTTGTTGTTGCTGTTATTCTTGCTGTTGTTGTTTTCATTGATGACATCACAGTTGTTTCTGTTATATTCAGATTTCAGTATTCGGGCCCCTGTGTGATGCTTTGGGAACCTTGAGGCTCTGCCGACCAGCGACACACACACATACAAAATTGGGATGGGGGAGGGGTTTGAGAAGCTCAGTGTCAGAAACGCAACCAAATAGATTTTCTGTTCAGAACATCAAAAGATATCCATTGGGACATGAGCAGAAAATTCCAAGGTAACATGGGAATATTCTGTGACAGAACAGAAAAGAACCATTTCTAAGAATATGGTTCCACGCCGAGAAGATCAGGTTACGTATCCTTCTCCAAAACAACGAAAGCCGTCAAAGCAAATAGAAACTAATTCCTCGCTCTTCGAAATCAAAAGAGGCCACCCAACATGGCGTACTAGAGGCGGGTTATATAAATACACCTGACCTATGGCCGGCTTGGTAGCAAGGTCAGTTATTTAACGAAATAACAACAGAATGAAACTAAATCAATAACAGTAATAATAACAATAGCAGCAATAATGAAAACAATAATTAACATTGTATCCAAAGAAACAAAAACACGATAGAAAATTCAAGGATATTATTATAGAAGAATTAACAAGAACAGACACTTGTTAAGATGGAAGTTTTTTTTTATTCATTTAAAAAAAGAAAAACGTATCATAAACGATATATTTCTCTCACGATATCCCCGCCATGAGAGCAAAATTATTTCCACATCAAGAGTTAATGACTGTAATATATATATATATATATATATATATATATATATATATATATATATATATATATAGAGAGAGAGAGAGAGAGAGAGACATATATAGATATACATATATATATACATACATAAACACACACACACACACGCATATATACATACATACACACACATCTATATACATGTATATGTATATATATATATATATATATATATGTGTGTGTGTGTGTGTGTGTGTGTGTGTGTGTGTGTGTGTGTGTGTGTGTGTGTGTGTGTGTGTGTGTGTGTGTGTGTGTGTGTGTATATATATATATACATATAATATAGAGAAGAAAACACACTAGAGTGAGTGTGTGTTTATCAAGTTTCTGGCCCCGTTACTTCATTTTTTATATATATATATATGTGTGTGTGTGTGTGTATGTGTGTGTGTGTGTGTGTGTGTGTGTGTGTGTCTGTGTGTGTGTGTGTGTAATACATACATATAAATATATATATACATATATATGTCCCAGATCCGATAGAGAATGCATTCCCTGTGTATTGTACACACATTCGGCGTTGTTAACTACTCGTAAATAATTCCTTTTGCTCAGAGATTATTCAACATTTTTTTATCCTCTTTTATGTAAATAGTTTCATAATATCCTCTCATATTTTTCATTAGTTTCAACTCCCAACGGGGACAGTTTCTTCTAAACTTCCCAAAGACATTCCCGTCCTGTTTCTTTCTTATATATATATTTACCATTTTTACTATTGTGTTTGTTTTATTGAAATGTAACCAATTTCAGCATTTTTTGTGGGGTTTTTTTTTTGTTTGTTTAGATATTTGGTTCCTAAATAATAGTTTTCTTGATTTTTTTTCGTTTGATCTTTTCATATTTCAGTTATATATATATATATATATATATATATATATATATATATATATATATACGTAAATATATATATATGTATGTATGTAAGCATGTATATATGAAAAAGTATCTATATACATATGTATAATTATGTATGTATATATATACATATGTATAATTATGTATATATATATACATATATATATATATGCATATACACTCACACACACACATATACACACGCACATATATATATGTATATATATATATTGCCCGATTTTTTAAATATTGCTTCTTATTCAAAGGGCGTGTTATTTTCTTTGGCTGTTTTTTTTCATCATTAAAGATAAACAGGGTTTAAAATGTCACTCCTTTAACTTTTATTCAAGAACATTTTTTATGTTTGTATGCTAGAGGGTCGGACGCCATGCTTTGCAGCATAGAGTTACGCCCCTTTATGATCTGAGTTCAAATCCCGCCGAGGTTAACTTTGCCTTTCATCCTTACAGGGTCGATAAAATAAAGTACCAGTAATACACTGGGATAATTGTTGGCCTTGTGCCAAAGGTAGAAACAATTTTTATTATTATTATTGCCATTGGTAACGCTTTTGCTCCGGCAAATGTTATACCAAATGTGCAAGCCATAGTCAATGACCAAAGATCCTTCAGGTCATTCATCCTCCTTAGAATCCTTGCTGTTCCTAGCAAGACTGTCTTCTGCAAAATCCCTCTTTCTTGTAATTCCTAGATTCTCAAACTATGCATCCAATCTTTTACTAATTGCTCCCAGTGTGTCGACCACAATTGTTACCACTTCTACATGTCTGATTCTCCATAGTTTCCTGATTTTTCTCTTCAGCTCCTGGTATTTCTCAACTTTCTCACTTTCCTTTTCATTCACCTTGTGTTTCCACAGTGAAGCAATATCCACAATTGTTATTCTTCTTTTCTACGACAACAATGTCAGATTTTCTAGCCACGATAAAATCGTCCCACTGGATGGCCATGTCCCACAAGATCTTATATTGTTCGTTTTCACCACACCCCAATCTAATTATTGAAGTTGTTATCTAAAAACTGACCACTTCGTGTACACTTGCTTCGACAAAATCCTACCATCATTATTATAAATATCGTTTAATGTCTGTTTTACCAGGGGTGAGACAAATATATATTTGTTTAGATATAATTGTTGTTTAGATATAATGTTTGCTAAAATGTTTCCAATTTTAGTGTTTTTGTAGTATATTATTATACGAGGGTCGGACGCCATGCTTTGCAGCATAGAATTACGTCCCTTTTCGGTCTGAGTTCAAATCCTGTGAAGGTTAACTTTGCCTTTCATCCTTACGGGGTCGATAAAATAAAGTACCAGTAATGCACTGAGATAATTGCTGGTTTTGTACTAAAAATAGAAACAATTATTATACGATATACAGCAGATAGGTGGACAACATAATCATCATATTAGATAGAATGGCAGCCGTCGAGAAATTAAAAGTAAACTTAGAAAACCACTCTAGAACATTCCAAATAAAAGAATCTACGAATGCAATGCCTTCATTTCTAAACATAAGCACAACACAAACCTAAACATTCAGATAGACAGTAGAAAATACATTACGTCAGATTACACAAAAGAAAGAAATATATACACATAATTACATAGAGAGAGCGAATGTCCATACTGATTTAAAACATAAGTGGTAATATTCTTTAGAAGAACATTTCTATTTTACTCCCAAAACGAAACAACAGATAATGAAATATATACGGAATAAAATAAACAACGTCTATTCTATCAAAATAAGTAGACCAACTCATAGAACAATACAAACAAAAATACCAAGTAATGAATATGTCAAACATTACACCTATTCTGCAAGAAACCATACAGCGTGTACTATAGGAATCAAATATATAATGACATACTATACAATAGATGACCACTTTATAAAAATATTGTAAAGCAACACAACACAAAATATATTACACCAAACAATACACCAACACTAATGACAAACTACACACACACAAACATATACATATATATATGTTTGTGTGTGTGTAGTTTGTCATTAGTGTTGGTGTATTGTTTGGTGTAATATATTTTGTGTTGTTGTGTTGCTCTACAGGATATATATATATATATATATATATATAATATATATATATTTATATATATATAATATTTATATATTATATATATATATATATATGTACATATATATATATATATATATATATATATATATATATATATATATATATATATATTATATATATATATATATATATATATATATATATATATATATATATATATATATATATATATATATATTATATATATATATATATATATATATATATATATATATATATATATATATATATATTATATATATATAGGTATATATATATATTATATATATATATATATTTAGTATATATATATATAGATATTATGTAATAAACAACATTCTGAGGATTGAAAGCAAAACCTTTTGCTTTTAAGAAACCACTGGTAAATGGAATAATTGCCTTATGTTGTTTATTACATAATAATATATATATAGATATACATATATATATATATTATATATATATGTATATACATACATACATACATACATACATACATACATACATACATACATACATACATACATACATACATACATACATACATACATACATACATACATATATATATATATATATATATATATATATATATATATATATATATATATATATATATATATATATATATATATAAAACATTTCCATCGATAAATAACAAAGCATAGGCTTGTAATCCCACGAACAAGCTACTAATGACCAATGGTATGTGCAAATTTGGTTGCAACTAGTCATGTAAACTCCATGACTGCAACTGGTACCATTATACACAGATACCATACACGAACCACGCCAACTCACTTTGCTCTTTTAACAAGGATTTATAGAAATGCACTATATCACACTGTATAACACAGAACAAAAGAGACAGAAGAACATTGGTGAAAAACAGAGTTATATTATATATAATTACGAAAAAAATAATGATTAATGATGGAGGTATTGCATGTGAAGTAGCTCAATGATAAAATAGACACAGAAATACAGTACACTAATCATAAACACCTAATTGATATGTATGTGTATGTGCGTGTATATATATTATTACATTTATTATTATTACTATATATATATATATATATATATATATATATATATATATATATATATATATATATATATATATATATATATATATATATATATATATATATATATATAAAATATTAAAAATATTAAAAATATTTAAAAAAAAAAACTCTGTATTCCGTTTATCTTTCACCGAAAGTGATTTTTGAATGCATCTCTTCTTTCCATGATATCCGGATTACATTGAGTTCTTCATACGGATTAGACACTACCGTAAACTCTTGGTAGATTTATCTACATATATATATATATATATATATATATATATATATATATGTCCCAAGGCTCTGATACAATTCAACACTATAAACACAGAGCTGGCATATCTAAGAACTGACTAACTGCCTGATGAGGTCATAGCCATTCAATGGCTGTCATCGAAATATATATAGCAGTAAATAAAGGATTATGAGTTCATGCAATTGACTTATGTTTCGTCACTATATATATATATATATATATATATACATACATTATATATATATATATATATATATATATACATACATTATATATATATATATATATATATATATATATATACATACATTATATATATATATATATATATATATATATATACATACATTATATATATATATATATATATATATACATACATTATATATATATATATATATATATATATATATATATATATATATATATATGTGTGTGTGTGTGTGTGTGTGTGTGTGTGTGTGTGTGTGTGTGTGTGTGTGTGTGTGTGTGTGTGTGTGTGTAA
>OZ024749.1:39812504-39817504 GCA_964016885.1 Eledone cirrhosa
TATAAATATATATATAAATATACATACATACATACATACATATATATATATATATATATATATATATATATACATATATATAAATATATATATAAATATACATACATACATACATACATATATATATATATATATATATATATATATATACATATATATAAATATATATATAAATATACATACATACATACATACATATATATATATATATATATATATATATATATATATATATATATATATATAAATATACATACATACATACATACATATATATATATATATATATATATATATATATATATATATATATATATATATATGTATATATATATATATATATCCGTATGTCGTTGACGGCTGTGAGAAAGAAGTACTCAATACCAAAGTAGAGTTTCAATATTAGTTTCATTAAGGCTAAATAGTGAGTCTTGTTACTCTGGAGTTTTGCCTGTTTATCACAGGGTCATCACATACTTTCTTGCACATACTTTCTTGAGAAGCCAAGTGTCTCAGTTTTCGCACTGCTGATTTTCATTCTAGCGAAAAGGAGAATATTTATGCAGAACTGATGAGAAATCTGCAGATACTCCACCCTGATTACACCTTCAGATTTATGCCTGTGATTATTGGGGCACTGGGGTATGTTAGTAACTGCCTCAATACAAATCTTGAGAAGCTAGGCTTCACAGGAACAGAAAGAACACAACTAGTTAAGAAATTACAAGTACAATCCATTAATGGAACAGTAAAAATATGTAAAACATTCCAAAACTGTTGCATCTAATAACTGCATATATACATATAGCTGCAAAGCATATACATATGCACACATACAACTCAAAACATCCACATCCACACATACAATAACATCCATATCTACACATACATGCATGCATACATAATCTACCTAGTTGATGTTGTGTAAATTCCAATGAGAGAGTCTTGTGTCTATGTTAGAAACCGACTCTCTCTATTGGAAACAAATTTGTGAAATTATAAAACCAGAAGAACATACATATATATGTGTGTGTGTGTGTGTTCGTGTGTAAATGTGTGTGAGTGTATGTATGTGACTAAATAAATTTTACAGCAGTCCACAACAACACTGACTCAAGCAAAGACAATCACCCCCACCCCCACCTTCGCATTCACCCTACCACTTTCACGCCCACCTCCCCCTCATTTCAGAAACAAAGTATCATGACAACAAAGATAATTGTTTCTACTTTAGCCACAAGGCCAGCATTACTGGTACTTTATTTTATCGACCACGCAAGGATGAAAGGCAAAGTCAACCTCGGCGGGATTTGAACTCAGATCGTAAAGGGACGTAACTATGCTGGAAAGCATGGCGTCCGACCCTCTACCGATACAGCCAATCCATGGCTCTGTTGTTGAACATTGCTACGACAATTTACTTATACTACACTTAATGATGTTGCTGTTGTGGTGGTGGTGGTGGAGACAGTAGTGATGGTTGTTGTTGTGGTGGTGGTGGTGGTGGTGGTGGTGGTGGAGACAGTAGTGATGGTTGTTGTTGTGGTGGTGGTGGTGGTGGTGGTGGTGGTGGTGGAGACAGTAGTGATGGTTGTTGTTGTGGTGGTGGTGGTGGTGGTGGTGGTGGTGGAGACAGTAGTGATGGTTGTTGTGGTGGTGGTGGTGGAGACAGTAGTGATGGTTGTTGTTGTGGTGGTGGTGGTGGTGGTGGTGGAGACAGTAGTGATGGTTGTTGTGGTGGTGGTGGTGGTGACAGTAGTGATGGTTGTTGTGGTGGTGGTGGTGGTGGTGGAGACAGTAGTGATGGTTGTTGTGGTGGTGGTGGTGGTGGTGGCAGTGGAGACAGTAGTGATGGTTGTTGTGGTGGTGGTGGTGGTGGTGGTGGCAGTGGTGATGGTTGTTGTGGTGGTGGTGGTGGTGGAAGTGGAGACAGTAGTGATGGTTGTTGTTGTGGTGGTGGTGGTGGTGGTGGTGGTGGTGGTGGTGGTGGCAGTGGAGACAGTAGTGATGGTTGTTGTGGTGGTGGTGGTGGTGGTGGCAGTGGAGACAGTAGTGATGGTTGTTGTGGTGGTGGTGGTGGTGGAAGTGGAGACAGTAGTGATGGTTGTTGTTGTGGTGGTGGTGGTGGTGGTGGTGGTGGTGGTGGTGGTGGCAGTGGAGACAGTAGTGATGGTTGTTGTGGTTGTTGTTGTGGTGGTGGTGGTGGTGGTGGTGGAGACAGTAGTGATGGTTGTTGTGGTGGTGGTGGTGGTGGAAGTGGAGACAGTAGTGATGGTTGTTGTTGTGGTGGTGGTGGTGGTGGTGGTGGTGGTGGTGGTGGTGGCAGTGGAGACAGTAGTGATGGTTGTTGTGGTGGTGGTGGTGGTGGTGGCAGTGGAGACAGTAGTGATGGTTGTTGTGGTGGTGGTGGTGGTGGTGGTGGTGGTGGTGGTGGAGACAGTAGTGATGGTTGTTGTGGTGGTGGTGGTGGTGGTGGTGGTGGAGACAGTAGTGATGGTTGTTGTGGTGGTGGTGGTGGTGGCAGTGGAGACAGTAGTGATGGTTGTTGTGGTGGTGGTGGTGGTGGTGGTGGTGGTGGTGGTGGTGGCAGTGGAGACAGTAGTGATGGTTGTTGTGGTGGTGGTGGTGGTGGTGGCAGTGGAGACAGTAGTGATGGTTGTTGTTGTGGTGGTGGTGGTGGTGGTGGTGGTGGCAGTGGAGACAGTAGTGATGGTTGTTGTGGTGGTGGTGGTGGTGGTGGCAGTGGAGACAGTAGTGATGGTTGTTGTGGTGGTGGTGGTGGTGGTGGTGGTGGTGGTGGCAGTGGAGACAGTAGTGATGGTTGTTGTGGTGGTGGTGGTGGTGGTGGTGGTGGTGGTGGTGGTGGAGACAGTAGTGATGGTTGTTGTGGTGGTGGTGGTGGTGGTGGTGGTGGAGACAGTAGTGATGGTTGTTGTGGTGGTGGTGGTGGTGGTGGCAGTGGAGACAGTAGTGATGGTTGTTGTTGTGGTGGTGGTGGTGGTGGTGGTGGTGGCAGTGGAGACAGTAGTGATGGTTGTTGTGGTGGTGGTGGTGGTGGTGGTGGTGGTGGCAGTGGAGACAGTAGTGATGGTTGTTGTGGTGGTGGTGGTGGTGGTGGTGGTGGTGGTGGTGGTGGAGACAGTAGTGATGGTTGTTGTGGTGGTGGTGGTGGTGGTGGTGGTGGAGACAGTAGTGATGGTTGTTGTGGTGGTGGTGGTGGTGGCAGTGGAGACAGTAGTGATGGTTGTTGTGGTGGTGGTGGTGGTGGTGGTGGTGGTGGCGGTGGTGGAGACAGTAGTGATGGTTGTTGTGGTGGTGGTGGTGGTGGCAGTGGAGACAGTAGTGATGGTTGTTGTGGTGGTGGTGGTGGTGGTGGCAGTGGAGACAGTAGTGATGGTTGTTGTGGTGGTGATGGTGGTGGTGGTGGCAGTGGAGACAGTAGTGATGGTTGTGGTGGTGGTGGTGGTGGTGGTGGTGGTGGTGGTGGTGGCAGTGGAGACAGTAGTGATGGTTGTTGTTGTGGTGGTGGTGGTGGTGGCAGTGGAGACAGTAGTGATGGTTGTTGTTGTGGTGGTGGTGGTGGTGGTGATGGAAGTGGAGACAGTAGTGATGGTTGTGGTGGTGGTGGTGGTGGTGGTGGTGGTGGTGGTGGTGGTGGCAGTGGAGACAGTAGTGATGGTTGTTGTGGTGGTGGTGGTGGTGGTGGTGGCAGTGGAGACAGTAGTGATGGTTGTTGTGGTGGTGGTGGTGGTGGTGGTGGTGGTGGAAGTGGAGACAGTAGTGATGGTTGTTGTGGTGGTGGTGGTGGTGGTGGTGGCAGTGGAGACAGTAGTGATGGTTGTTGTGGTGGTGGCGGTTGTGGTGGTGGTGGTGGAAGTGGAGACAGTAGTGATGGTTGTTGTGGTGGTGGTGGTGGTGGTGGTGGCAGTGGAGACAGTAGTGACGATTGTTGTTGTGGTGGTGGTGGTGGTGGCAGTGGAGACAGTAGTGATGGTTGTTGTGGTGGTGGTGGTGGTGGTGGAGACAGTAGTGATGATTGTTGTGATGGTGGTGGTGGTGGTGGTGGCAGTGGAGACAGTAGTGATGGTTGTTGTGGTGGTGGTGGTGGTGGTGGCAGTGGAGACAGTAGTGATGGTTGTTGTGGTGGTGGTGGTGGTGGTGGCAGTGGAGACAGTAGTGATGGTTGTTGTTGTTGTGGTGGTGGCAGTGGAGACAGTATTGATGGTTGTTGTGGTGGTGGTGGTGGTGGTTGTTGTTGTTGTGGTGGTGGTGGTGGCAGTGGAGACAGTAGTGATGGTTGTTGTGGTGGTGGTGGTGGTGGTGGTGGTGGTGTCAGTGGAGACAGTAGTGATGGTTGTTGTGGTGGTGGTGGTTGTGGTGGTGGTGGTGGCAGTGGAGACAGTAGTGATGGTTGTTGTGGTGGTGGTGGTGGTGATGGTGGTGGTGGTGGTGGCAGTGGAGACAGTAGTGATGGTTGTTGTGGTGGTGGTGGTTGTGGTGGTGGTGGTGGCAGTGGAGACAGTAGTGATGGTTGTTGTGGTGGTGGTGGTGGTGGTGGTGGTGGTGTCAGTGGAGACAGTAGTGATGGTTGTTGTGGTGGTGGTGGTTGTGGTGGTGGTGGTGGCAGTGGAGACAGTAGTGATGGTTGTTGTGGTGGTGGTGGTGGTGATGGTGGTGGTGGTGGTGGCAGTGGAGACAGTAGTGATGGTTGTTGTGGTGGTGGTGGTTGTGGTGGTGGTGGTGGCAGTGGAGACAGTAGTGATGGTTGTTGTGGTGGTGGTGGTTGTGGTGGTGGTGGTGGAAGTGGAGACAGTAGTGATGGTTGTTGTGGTGGTGGTGATGGTGATGGTGATGGTGATGGTAGTTGTGGCAGTGGAGACAGTAGTGATGGTTGTTGTGGATATGATGGTAGTGTGTTGGTCTTGCTATAGTTGCTCCGTTAAGGTGGTGAAATGACGAAATCGTTAGAACGTCAGATGGAATGCTTTACTCTGCTCTCT
>OZ024749.1:39825004-39830004 GCA_964016885.1 Eledone cirrhosa
ATATATATATATATATATATATATATATATATATATATATATATATATATAGAGAGAGAGAGAGAGAGAGAGAGAGAGAGAGAGAGAGATGTATATATACATATACATAGATACATGTGTGTGTGTGCTGAATAATACATTTTCATATGTATCAGTTAATTAATCTAGAATCATGCACTTGCAATATATACATCTATACACACACATATATATATAATACATACATTCATGCATACATACATACATACATACACACGTAAATTCATTCATACATAGATCCATGCATACATACATACGTACATACATACATACGTACATACATACATATGTAGATATGCGCGTGCATGTGGAGATATTAGTGATATATTTTGTATTTGTTGTAATTGTTGCAATCGATACTAACTACTTCCACGATAAGAATCTGGTAAGCATGGCAACATCGATATTGGTCAGTTGTAGAGGAACCAGATAATTAGGGTTTGAACCGAGTGACTTCTGCTGGAATCGGTAAATAGGTACAATTGGGTATGATGTAAACCGGCATGATGCTGGTAGGGGTGCTTGTTCGAATACCGGTTTATATGGCGACTTTTTGATCAAATGTCGGTTTATATGGCGACTGTTTGATCAAATGCCGGTTTATGTGGCGACTGTTATATATATATATATATATATATATACATATATAGTGAATGGACGGGAACAAAAACAGAGAGGCAGTACAAATAAAGGTTTATTAGGCTCACGCTCTTGAGAGTGGGGTGTATATATATATATATATATATATATATTAGATGTGAGAAAAACCATATATATATATATATATATATATATATATATATGAGATGTGAGAAAAACCACAGACCCTCCATCTCAACTCCCCTTTTGAAAAGCAGAAGAACTGCGAAACCGGTAAAGGAACCAAATAAATATATATATTTTTTTTAAAAATAAGACTCCAGTTGCATTTTCGATTTCATCTCTTTTTCTTTATATATATATATATATATATATAAAATAAAGTTAAATAAAAGTCAAATGATTAAAATTTAGTTTCGTTTATTACTGCTATATATATTTCAGTGACAGCCATCTTTGGCTGTGACCTCTTCAGGCAGTTTGAATTAGTATGGTATAGACAAGTACATATGTTGTTTAGGTGTATGATATTGTCAATACTCTGATATGCCCAGTTCCTTGTTGGGTTGTTAATTCACTGGGGAACTGGAGTCATATATATATATATATATATATAGTCATATATATATATATATATATATATATATATATATATATATATATATATATATATATATAGTCATATATATATATATATATATATATATATATATATATATAGTCATATAGTCATATATATATATATATATATATATATGCATGGACATATATGTATATACATTATTGTCTATGTGTGTATAGTTATAAGTATTAAGTTGTCAATTCCCACAATGGAGTCCCTGGGTGTGTGTACGTGAATAATTCATGCTGAACGTCTTTCCTGCGTTAATGATAAAAAATATGTGTAAATACACATACTTACATACTTACATACACATACTCTCACATAGATACATACATAATAATACACACACACACACACACACACACACACACACACACACACACACACACACACACACACACACACACACACACACATATATATATATATATACATATATATATATATATATATATATATATATATATATATATATATAACATAACATAAACGTGTCTGTGCATCGATATATGTAAATGTATACAGCTTTGTATGTGCATATATGTATGTGTATATGTGGTAATAAAAATGTGTGTAATAATCGTTATCGTGTAATTATATCTATGGATATCACACAGAATACATCAGAGAATGGAATATTAAAATGTCGGACATTTGTTGCCGAGGAGGCTGTTTAATTATTCGGTAAAGTTGAGCTTGTTTTATACACACATATTGACGCAGTAAAAACGTATTCACATACTCATATTCTCTCTCACGCAAACACACACATATATATGCATATACACACACACACAAATATATATGCATATTTATATATATATATATACACACATATATATGTTTATGTATGCATATATTTATATATGTGTGATTATATGTGTATGTATATAAATATACATATATAAATGCAAAAGCGTGTGTGTGTATATATATATATATATATATATAAATATAAATATATAACATATATAATAGTAGAACATTGTAGGGTTATATCCGTAGTAGTAGAGCACTCAGTCCATGGGACGAGTTTCATAGAAGTAGTTCCACATGTTGTGGAACTACTTATATGGACATACGGGGAAGTACCCCCCCCCCCCCCCCATAAACGATCGTAAAATAATGAGTTGTACTATGAATTAACCGTTTTTTGTTTAATTTCATTGTTTTACTATTTGTATTTTTTTACTCTGTATCCAATGAATTATATCGTTGAAAATGTTGTATTTTAAACTTTACTTCACGACATCTTCTACATACGGATTACATTGAGTTCTTCATACGGTTTGGACCCTACCATTAATTGGTGGATTTATCTGTGTATATATATATATATATATACATCGCCAAGGAAACCATCTCAAGTGGAACTCTGAATATTTTTCAAGACGATCCTAAAAGTCATTTGAAGAATTTAAAAGACAATTCTTCCAATCCATCACTTTGAACTGCTACTTTATTTCCTCGACTCTTGGTCGTTGAAAGTCAAAGTTGACTTCGGTGGGATTTGAGCACAAAACGCTGAGAGCCTTTCTCTACAGCGTAGTGTGTAATTAGGTCAGCGTTTGCATGTATTGTATTTAAATCACCTATGGCTATATATATATATATATATATATATATATATATATATATTTAGCCATAGGTGATTTAAATACAATATATGGAAACGC
This sequence comes from Eledone cirrhosa, assembly GCA_964016885.1. Taxonomy (NCBI): domain Eukaryota; kingdom Metazoa; phylum Mollusca; class Cephalopoda; order Octopoda; family Eledonidae; genus Eledone; species Eledone cirrhosa. The sequence continues at coordinate 39,827,945 of OZ024749.1, forward strand.
TGACCTAATTACACACTACGCTGTATATATATATATATATATATATATATATATATACCGTATTACCCGGCGCTGAAGACGCTACTTTTTCCCTAAAATAAGTCTCAAAAATCTAACATGCGTCCTAGATGCCGAAGATTGTTTATTATTTTTTGTCCAATTTTTGGTTGTCAAAATTAGGGTGCGTCCTGGAGGACGAAACGTCTTCGGCACCTGGTGCTTCCATAGGCGGTATGCCAAAATTAGCACTCAATATTCTTACAGAGCAGAGTGTGAATAGTATTATATATATATATATATGCTCGTGAATCTAGAATCAACGTTTTCCTATAACGTATATGAATCTACGTTTGCTTATAATTGTTTCTACTTTTGGCACAAGGCCAGCCATTATTCCAGTTTATTACTGGTACTTTATTTTATCGACCCCGAAAGGATGAAAGGCAAAGTTAACCTCGGCGGGATTTGAACTCAGTTTGCTTATAATGTACTTGAATCAACTTTTTACCATAACCTCCTGGGATCAACAGTTTCCATAATGTAGTTGAATAAACGTACGTTAAATCAACATTTGCATATATCGTACTTGAATCAGCGTTTGGATCTAATGACCTTGAATCACGGTTTACATATAACGTATTTAAATCAACGTTTCCTTATAACGAACTTGCATCAGTGTTTGTAAATAAACGTACGTACTTACATCAACATTTGCCACTGATATTCTTGTATCAACGGTTGCTTGTAACGTGCTTCAGTTAACCACGGTCAGTATTTAAGGGCAGCAGTTAATCTATGTATTAATCATAGATATTACTTTAGTTTTCATTGGATAATTATCGTTACACATTAATAAACACAGCGGCTAATTAATTAATTTCATATAAGAAAGTGTTTCTACCATTGTTATAAACCAGTAGTTGGCGTTTATAACCTCTAGAGAGAAGATACGGCTTTAATAATCGAGATCACCACCTCTACTACTACTACCACTACTACTGCTTCTACCCTTCTACTACTGCTACTACTACTACCACTCATACTACTACTACCACTACTACTACTACTACCACTACCACTACTACTACTACTACTACTACTGCCACCACCACCACCACGACTACTACTCCATTCTATCCACCTTTACCACAATCAGCATCACCACCACCACGCTCCCCCCCCCCGTAATCAACATCAACTAACACCTCCACTATCATTCACACCATCACCACCATTGCTACTACTACCGTTACAATCCTTCCCACTATCACCAATAGCTATTGCTTCGCCGCCATTAGTGATATTACACTGCATGCTACAGCCCTCGCCCCCCCACCACCCCGCCCCTACCATCACCCTGGCTGCCATGTTTTGCCAGTATCACCACCACTTCCGCCATCGCCACTAACAACATTAACAACAATTTCGTCTCCACCACCTTCACCGACACCACCACCTCCATCACCACCACCACCACCACCACCACCGCCACCATCATCACCACTTCTATCACCATCACGACGAAGACGACGACCACCACCACCACCACCATCACCATCATTAACCCCACCTCCATCACCACCACCACCACCACGACTATCACCACCACCTGCCATCGCCACCTCCATCACCGCGATGACGATCACCACCACCGCCGCCACCATCATCACCACTTCTATCACCATCACCGCCTCCTGCTCCTCCACCCCCCCACCATCATTAGCACCCCCCCCCACCACCACTATCAGCACCACCTACTCCTCCCCCATCACTAACAACAACAACAGCAACAACAACAACAGTACCACAACACTGCTATTTCAATACCATTACTATCTAATACCTCTGATTATAATCTATTGCACGAAATTTATTATCGAGTCATCACCATCACCTCCACCATCACCATCATCACCTCCACCATCACCATCATCACCTCCACCATCACCATCATCACCTCCACCATCACCATCATCACCTCCGCCATCACCATCATCACCTCCGCCATCACCATCATCACCTCCGCCACCATCATCACCTCCACCATCACCATCATCACC
>OZ024749.1:39837504-39842504 GCA_964016885.1 Eledone cirrhosa
AGGTGCATTTGTTTGGTTCAATCTAATTATATGGTATTATACGGATTTAGAGTGGAAATGGCTAATATATCTGGCTGAAATTGAATTAAAATGAAATTAAGATACAAGTGGGTATAGTTTTTAGAACAAGGATTAGAGTAAGCAATAGTAAAAGTGAATTTGACTATGTAACAAACTTCTTTATAGAGAAAATATAAAATAAGCAAATTTCAACGTATTGTATACTTCTGGGAGAGTTAATGTGTTGAGCACGTCTGTTATTTGGGGTTGAACTTGAATCAATATTTCTATTTCAAGTGCAGGCTGGTTGTTAGTATATACAACTGTTAAACGACCACTATGTCACCACACTATCACCACTATATCACCACACTATAACTACTATATCACCACACTATCACTACTATATCACCACACTATCACCACTATATCACCACAGTATCACCACTATATCACCACAGTATCACCACTATATCACCACACTATCACCACTATATCACCACTCTATAACTACTATATCACTACTCTATAACTACTATATCACCACACTATCACCACTATATCACCACTCTATAACTACTCTATCACCACACTATCACCACTATATCACCACTCTATAACTACTCTATCACCACACTATCACCACTATATCACCACTCTATAACTACTCTATCACCACACTATCACCACTATATCACCACTCTATAACTACTCTATCACCACACTATCACCACTATATCACCACACTATCACCACTATATCACCACACTATAACTACTATATCACCACACTATCACCACTATATCACCACACTATCACCACTATATCACCACACTATAACTACTATATCACCACACTATCACCACTATATCACCACACTATAACTACTATATCACCACACTATCACCACTATATCACCACACTATAACTACTCTATCACCACACTATCACCACTATATCACCACTCTATAACTACTCTATCACCACACTATCACCACTATATCACCACACTATCACCACTATATCACCACTCTATAACTACTCTATCACCACACTATCACCACTATATCACCACACTATCACCACTATATCACCACACTATAACTACTATATCACCACACTATCACCACTATATCACCACTCTATAACTACTCTATCACCACACTATCACCACTATATCACCACACTATCACCACTATATCACCACACTATAACTACTATATCACCACACTATCACCACTATATCACCACTCTATAACTACTCTATCACCACACTATCACCACTATATCACCACACTATCACCACTATGTCACCACACTATCACCACTATATCACCACACTATCACCACTATATCACCACACTATAATTACTATATCACCACACTATCACCACTATATCACCACACTATAACTACTCTATCACCACACTATCACCACTATATCACCACACTAACACCACTCTATCACCAGACTATCACCACTATATCACCACACTATCACCACTATATCACCACACTATCACCACTATATCACCACTCTATAACTACTCTATCACCACAGTATCACCACTATATCACCACAGTATCACCACTATATCACCACACTATAACTACTATATCACCACACTATCACCACTATATCACCACACTATCACCACTCTATCACCACACTATCACCACTATATCACCACACTATAACTACTATATCACCACACTATCACCACTCTATCACCACACTATCACCACTATATCACCACACTATCACCACTATATCACCACACTATCACCACTATATCACCACACTATCACCACTATATCACCACACTATAACTACTATATCACCACACTATCACCACTATATCACCACACTATCACCACTCTATCACCACTCTATAACTACTCTATCACCACACTATCACCACTATATCACCACACTATCACCACTATATCACCACACTATCACCACTATATCACCACACTATAACTACTCTATCACCACACTATCACCACTATATCACCACACTATCACCACTATATCACCACACTATCACCACTATATCACCACACTATAACTACTATATCACCACACTATCACCACTATATCACCACACTATCACCACTCTATCACCACTCTATAACTACTCTATCACCACACTATCACCACTATATCACCACACTATCACCACTATATCACCACTCTATAACTACTATATCACCACACTATCACCACTATATCACCACACTATAACTACCATATCACCACTCTACCTAATTATTACTAACCAACTGTTATACAACTGTTATACAACTGTTATACAACTGTTATACAACTGTTATACAACTGTTATACAACCACATTAACACAGACATTTGAAGTAATCCCTCCTTAAATCTAACATACCTCATTCTCATTTCCGTGACGATCTTTTCGTTTGAATTGATTAGTTCTTAATTATAATCGATTGGATTGACTTGATTGAATTGAATTCGATCTCATACATGATTTATGGGTTTCGTTTGAGCATCTAATCAATTCAATTGGATAGCGTTCATGTTCTCATGAAATTCGTTTCATAACTGATCTTCTCTAATTTTGCTGCCCTGATTAATTTGATTGTATATGTTGTAGTGTAATTAATCACCTAAGATCAGTTACTTGATGGTTGATTGATTAATTACAGTATGGGTTTGTACTGACCCAAGGTACTTACCCTAGAAATGCACATCTAATCCCCCTTTAGGGATAATAGTCCTTCGTCTAGGGAAACATTAGCGAAACATCGGTCCAACCGGAGTCAGCTCGGTACTTACATTTATACATATACACATAAACATACATACACACAGAAGCACATAAACATACATACACACAAACCTACATACACACAAACATGCATATGCACATACACTTACATACACACAAACATATATATACATACAAACATACATACACACATACATACACACATAAACATACGTAGTCTCTTACACACAAATATGATGGCTGCAAACTTGTGTTCGAGTATTGCCATCACCCGGTAAAATGCTCAAAATGTGATGCACTAATGTGGCTGTTTAAACCAGCCAACGACTTGCACCCTCTGGTACATACATGGCAACTGTAGGCTCTTCTGGGACTTTCCATTGCTTTCTTCTGGCTGAGTGTTCTCACACAAATATACATACACACATACACACATACACACAAAGATGCATACACACATACACTTACATACATGCAAACATATATACACACAAATATACATACACACATGCACACAAACACACATACACACATGCACACAAACATACATACACACATACACACATACACACAAAGATGCATACACACATACACACAAAGATGCATACACACATACACACAAAGATGCATACACACATACACTTACATACATGCAAACATATATACACACAAATATACATACACACATGCACACAAACATACATACACACACAAAGAAAATACACGCTGGGGTCAACTTTGCTTTTCTTCCTTCTGGGTGGGGGGGGGTCGATAAAATAATGTACCAGTAATGCACTGGGGTCAATTTAATCGACTTTCCTCTCCCCCAAAATTGCTGGCCTTGTGCCTAAATCAGAAACCATTATTATAGAGTCCTTTTGAGCCAATCCAGAGAGGGGAGTGTGGGAGGGATAGAGAGGTTGGAGGAGATGTGGAAGGAGATAGAGAGAGGTGGAGGAAGGGAGAGAGAGGCAGAAAGAAGGAGAGAGGCGGAAAGGGGAGAGAGAGCGAGAGAAAGGTGGAGGGAATGAAATAGAGAGAAGTGAAAGGTGAGAGAGAGAGAGAGAGAGAGAGAGAGAGAGAGAGGCGGAACGAATGAGAGAGAGAGAGGTGGAAGGTAAGAGAGAGAGAGAGAGAGCGAGGCGGATGGAAGGAGAGAGCAGTGGAGAGAGTGAGAGGTAGAGGGAGAGAGATAGAGAGAAGTGGAAAGGCGGGAAAGAGAGTGTGAGAGAGAGAGGTGACGCGAATGACATAGAGAGAAGTGGGAGGTAAGAGAGAGAAAGAGAGAGAGAGAGAGAGAGAGCGAGGAGGAGGGAAGGAGAGAGAAGTGGGGGTGGGGGGGGATAGAGAGACGTGGAAGGTAGTAGAGAGAGTGAGGCTGAGGGAGAGAGCGCGAGGCGGAGGGAATGAGTGAGAAGTGTGGGGGGGGGAGAGATAGAGAGAAGTGGAAGATAGTAGAGAGAGTGAGGCTGAGGGAGAGAGTGCGAGGCGGAGGGAATGAGTGAGAAGTGGTGGTGGGGGGAGATAGAGAGAAGTGGAAGGTAGTGGAGAGAGTGAGGCTGAGGGAAAGAGCGCCAGGCGGAGGGAATGAGAGAGAGAGAGGTGGGGGGTGGGGGGAATAAGAGAGATAAAAATATTAACTCGTCAAAGACGAATATATTTATGGGTTTTTTAAAAGATGTCAGCAGATAAGAGAGACATGTTGGTAGTTGGAGTTGTCAATATTTACCAATGTTTTAACAAGAAATATGCCTCCGAGTGAAACAACTTAAAGTCTTAAATCTTTCATTGTCTTCCAGTAATTCTTGAGGCAATAGTCTCAAGTTTGAAACACGAGAGAATATAGTGATAAATGTTTCAACTTGTTACACACACACACACACACACACACACGTGCATACATATGCACACACACATACACACACTTACACACACACACATGCATACATACATACGTACATACACACACACACACACACGTGTACGTACACACACATACACACGCATACACACGCACACGCATGCAGAGACATGCACACGGATACACACCACACACACACACACGCCGACACATACACACACACGCCGACACAAACTCACCAACACATATACACCCACACACATAATATACACACACATCGACAAACACACACACACACACACACACACACACACACACACACATCGACACTCATACACCGACACACACATATACACACACACATACATCAACACA
>OZ024749.1:39852504-39855004 GCA_964016885.1 Eledone cirrhosa
GAATGTTTTGTTTTGATTTTTTTTTTTGTAATAAAGCCACTGCTGTTTTTTTTTTGTTGTTGTTTTTTTGTACTAGAGCCACTGCTGGTTTTGGCTGAGTAGGTATCAAAAAGGTTAAACCGGGTCCATCAGACTGCTGAGGGCTTGAAATGCATTTGCATTGCTTAACCAGAGTAACAGACTCCTGGGTTGGATTTGCCGACCATCTAGAGTCACACGATCTAAGGAGAAATCGAGCTACTTGTGAGATGGTTCCACCACCACGCCCTCCGCAGTATATTTCCAATAAGCGTGGGTTAATTTGCAAGTCAGCTGATATCTATCTCTCTATCTCTCTCTATCTCTCTCTCTATATATATATATGCCCAGCCCATGCAAGCGTGGATCACCGGACTTATGATGATGAAGATGATGATAAATATATATATATATATAAATACATTGATACATTATATATATATTATATATATATATATATATATATATATATATATAAATATATATATATATATATATATAGGAACGAGTAGGACCCCGCCGGCTGAGCTCAAGCCGTTTCGACGGCTAATTCTGGACTTAGTCCAGAATTAGCCGTCGAAACGGCTTGAGCTCAGCCGTCGGGGTCCTACTCGTTCCTATTACCCACTCTACTACCCTAAGTATTGAGTACTTTGGTGCGTTATTGTCCACCTGGTTCCTTACCACATTTCCTTCGTTATATATATATATATATATATATATATATATATATATATATATATATATATATATATATATATATATATATATATATATATGCGTGTACATACACACACATACACGTACATACATACGAACATACACGCCTATTTACACATATACAGCCACACATATACAGGTTCAGACAGAAATACAGGAAGACACACAGTAAACTAACAATCTTATCTTAAACTACGAAGCCAAGTTCTGCATCAAAAGGTGAACGACACTCCATCAGTGATAGCAAGCATGAAAGACTTTATACATAAAAGTCAAGGCGACGTCATACTTCCGCCCTTTTTTGAAATTCGGCCTTGTTTGTTTGTCTAACTGTTTGTTTGTCTATCTGTCTGTCTCTATGTTTGTCTATCTGTCTCTTTGTATATCTGTTTGTACATCTCTTTGTATGTTTGTTTAATGTATTTTATAGCGTTTAAGTAATTAACAGATTTTTTTTAATAGCTTTAGTCTGCTGACATTCAAATCTCCACATTCATTCTTGGCTATATATATATATATATATATATATATATATATATATATATATATATATATATATATACATACATACATATGTATATATACATATACACATATATATGTATATGTATATATATTTATATATATGCATATATATGTATATATACATATACATATATATGTGTGTGTATATATATATATATATATATATATATATGTGTGTGTATATGTGTGTGTGTGTGTGTGAGTGTGTGTGTGTGTGTGTGTGTAGAATAATGGTGCCCATGTTTTTAGAAGACACACGTCTGTGGACCAGCCTATGAGGATGTGAAAGTGTAGGCGGGAAGTTGGTTTTAAGCCACACGTGATTATTTATTTAGAATGTCACAGGAATGTTTGCTACTCTAAGCTCGTGACTTTGTATATAAGCATATAAATATACATACATACATACATACATATATACATATATATATATATATATATATATATATATATATATATATATATATATATATATATATATATGTATGTGTGTGCATATAAGTATATGTATATTCATATATATTTATATAAGTATATGTATATACGTGTGTCTGAATCCCGGATTCAATTGAGGGGTAACCATAGTAAGTAAGGTACTGAATACATAGCAGGGTATAAATATTTACTATAGAAATAGCTTCTACAGGACTAGGACTGTTTCACTTGAATGAAATCATCAGGAAAGCTTACTTGGTGATTTCTTTCGAATGAAACAGTTCTAGTCCTGTAGAAGCCATTGCTATATTAAATATATATATAATATATATATGGTAAGGTTGTGGGATTTGAACTCGGTAGGTAAAGGGCCGTAACTCTACGCCGTAAAGCATGTTGTCCAACCCCCAAGCGATTCTGCCAATCCACCGCCTTAATAATAATGATAATAATTGTTTCTACTTTTGGCACAAGGCCAGCAAAAACGCCCAGTGCATTACTTGTACTTTATTTTAATCTCAGCGGGATTTGAACTCAGACCGTAAAGGGCCGTAACTCTATGCTGCAAAAAAAAAAATTGTGTTTGACGCTTTGCCGATACTGCCAATCCACCGCTCTTTTCGCCATTCCACACCTCCCTTCCTAATAATAATAATAATAATAATAATAATAATAATTGTTTCTACTATTGGCACAAGGCCAGCAATTACCCAGTACATTACTGGTACTTGATTTTATCGACCCCGTAAGGGTGAAAGGCAAAGTTAACCTTGGCGGGATTTGAACTCAGAATGGCAAGGGC
>OZ024749.1:39870004-39872504 GCA_964016885.1 Eledone cirrhosa
GTTTGTACACTTCAAATGGTAACAATAAGAGTGGCCAGTTTATATATATAGAGAGAAATAGATGGAATGTAGCAATATTGTTTATGACACAACTACTTGGTTTCAACCGAGACTAAGCTAAAAGACAATTGACCAAAATGCCACACTTTAAGCTCAAACTTAACCACTTTGCCATGCCAGAATCTATCAATACATACACAGACTGGCACTAACATCCACACATATGTATGGTATCTAATGATTAAGTACATGTGTGTGTCTGTGTATGTGTGAAAGAGGGGGGGGGGGAGGAAGACAGAGATGACGATGGTATACATGTATAAATTTCGTACATACTAACATAGATACAATCCATACATGTGCGGAAACATTAGCATTCTTGCAGAGCTCTACAATTCGGAACACACACACACACACACACACATACATACATACATATATATATATATATATATATACTGTATATGTATGTATGTATGTATGTATGTATGTATGTATGTATGTATGTATGTATGTATGTATGTATATACATATATCCTGACATATATCTGTGTGTGTGTATGTGTTTATATAAACACTTGCCTCATTCCGAAATTCTTTGTGTAAATACCTAAACACAACAACAACAATAACAAAAATGAAAACATGAAATACAACTAAACAGTCCTGAAAGTTTCCACCACCTCAGTCCCGAAGTTGTTGAAAAGTGGTGTGTGTTGTTTCGTTAAATAAAGATTATTGTTTATAAGGAAAGCGGGGGGTAGATTATCAACACCCGCTGTTACATCAGTCAAGATCACGCCCACGACGTATAGTCTATTTGGCTCTTCCAGTCTTCTTACTTTACTTTAACCATTTCATTACAGTATTTCTTGTTGTTGTTACAGCTCACACCTCTGTAGCTTTAGCTGGCCTCCTACAAGGTTGTATCTCATTGGAGGTTTCTTCGGTGTTTTAATGATCCTATCATCTCATTTCTACAGCTGAGTAAACTGGAGCAACGTGAAATAAAGTGTCTTGCTCAAGGAAACAACACATCACCCGGTCTGAGAATTGAACTCACAACCTTTAGATTGCAAGCCCAATGCTCTAACCACTAAGCCATGCGCCTTCACTTTCATTACCGTATTTTTAATGAAAAGCACTGTTCATACTTTTCAAATAATTTTGAGGATAATCAAACTTTGGAGAGATTTAGTAATAATTTTATGATGTTTATCTTGGTATTTGAAAGATAACTTTACTGCTACTACTACTACAACTACAACTACAACTACTACTACTACTACCACTACTACTACTACTACTACTACTGCCGATGATACTGCTACCATTTTCAGCGCTTCAGAAATTGATGGGAATTAGGGAAAACGGTATATTCTAACCAAAGTTTTAGGCTAAATGTTTGCTAGCAGTGGACTCTGTTAAAGGTTGAAGGCACCCAAGAGTCAGGTGTTGGTGTTAAACCGGGTGGCAGATTAAATCTAGATGTTATGTAGGTAGCTCTTCACCTTTGGTCAAGGTGGTGCCCAACGCTCGTGGTGTTAAACAGGGTGGCAGATTAAATCTTAGTGTTATGTAGGTAGATCTTCACCTTTGGTCAAGGCGGTGTCCAAAGCTCGTGGTGGTGTTAAACCGGGTGGCAGATTAAATCTAAATGTTATGTAGGAGGCTCTTCGCCTTTGTTCAAGACGATTCCAATGATTGTGATGATGTTAAACTGAGTGGCAAATTAATTCTAAATATGCAAAAGGCTGTTATTTACTGTCAATAGAATATTCATCGACCGATGTAAATTACAGTTAACAATTATCAGGAAAAATATATTCATGAATTTTTGAAAACATTTCTCTTACAAACCAAAAATTCATTTGAATTTCTGAAGTGCATTTTGAGGTTATCTGAAAGTTCATGAAAATGTATCTGTTATATCGATCAAAAATTATCTCCCAAGTTATTCCTGTCTTACCGAAAGCAATTTTCCTGGCGGCTAAATAATCAGTTTAAGACTCAAGTTTTTAATTCCACTAGCAGCAAGAAAGCAAACAGTTTAATAGCTTCAAGAAGTGTAAAAGAGTGCGTGGCAGACTGAGAGACTCTTGCTACAAAGAATAATTACTTTCTCAACCCCAACGTCTTCAAGAGGCGGAGTTCTAATGCTGTAATTTCTTGCGTTGACAATATTATTATTTTAACACATTGACTACCGAACTTGCCTCCCTCAATTACGCCCCCCCCCATCCTTGTCTTAATGTAGTGCGTGTACCATTTGCCTTCCTCCTACTTTCATACAAAAATATAGACTATATATATATATATATATATATATATATATATATATATATATATATATATATATATATATATATATATATATATATATATATATATATATAGCAAGCATGATGATGTATCACGCTTTCATTATATCCCCATTGCTGTTGTGTAATATATGTATGATCAACTCTCATCATACGCCCTCTGCCGTTATATATATATA
>OZ024749.1:39885004-39887504 GCA_964016885.1 Eledone cirrhosa
TATAGACGTCTGCTGTGTGTAGCGGAAAGAGTTGTTTGGTGGACGCGGCTGAATTGATTGAAGACAGACAGTAGTAGTAGTAGTAGTAGTAGTAGTAGTAGTAGTAGCAGTAGCAGCAGCAGAGCAGCAGCAAACATCACCAGACGAAATGATCTTACTTCAAAAGCAAGTGTCACGTTTGAATCTAATAGAATGTGTAATAATGTTTCTAAGTGTTGGCTGATGTGTTGTTGCTGCTGTTGCTGTTGTTGGTGGTGGTAGTGATGATAGGAGGATAAGGTGGTGGTTATGGTGGTGGTGGGAGTAGGAGGAGGAGAAGATGAGGAGGGAGGAAATGATTCTAGGAGTCTACAATAATGAAACTCCAGGTGTTTCAGATAAATCTAGAAAGATTGAGAAAGAAGGGAAGAGAAAGAAAGAGAGAACGAACGAACAAAAGAAAGAAAGAAAGAAAGAAAGAAAGAAAGAAAGAAAGAAAGAAAGAAAGAGAAAGCTTAATTAATTTCTCAATTGATTGGAAGAAGTTAACTTCAGAGAAAATTCGAAGATCAAACGGTTATCGAAAAGTTTATAACAATAGGATTAAAAACAACAAAAACAACTACAGCAATAGTAATAATTATTATTACTATTTTTTCTAATTTAGACGCAAGACCAGCTTTTTGATCGGCGTGTTAATCGAACCCAGTAATTAACAGGTATTTTATTTTATCGATCCTGGCATGGTGAGTGGTCAAAACTCACAAGAGTGACTTGGAGAAGTTTAAGTTCGAAAGTAAAGAGAGTTTAAAGACTGTCTCAAATCCAGAAGCTCATTAGATGGGTGCTTATTCCGGTTTCCTTGGCGTTAATCGACTTCTTGTTGTTGTGTCCACGAGAGGGTCAGTTACAAACCTTGGCTAGATGTGGTTCCGCCACAGCTGAACACATTGCTGTCTTTTCTCATTAAATTCTGGCAAGTGCAATGCCGTGCAGGGGTTTTCCAGCAGGGGGCATACCAGGAGGTGCTGCGTGGTCTGTGGTTCGATGCTGCAGTCACACACAACGTCCACATCTTTTAAATATCTCTGAGAGTATAAGACTCCCCAACTCACCCCTTGGATAGAACGCTAGTCCATCATAGAGTTATTTAAAGGAATGCTTTTACGGGCCTTCCGCTACCAGCTCACTTTCTCCTATACTGTTATACACTGATAACAACCAAAGGAGGGGCATGTTTATACTTAGGGAAGAATGAATACCCAACACTGTATTTTACGTTTATAATGAAGTACAGAGTGAGCTAAAAAACACGAAGTGATTTGAAATTTTGATAAAATTTCAAAATTACATTTTACGCCATTTACGATGGCTGATTTTTCACACCTAGCATAACATTTATTCCATATATATACTGTATAAAAGGCTGTGATATTTTACATTTAATACACAAAAAACAAAGGAGTTGAATTGAAACCTCTTTGACCCACCCTCACGCACACATACTTGAAACCCTTTGATCCACCATGTGCGTAGAATTTTCAACGTGGCCCACAAACCCCCAATATTACCTTTGTACACTTCCAGGGGGTCCATGGATCCTATTCTGGAAACCGCTGCTTTACAATACAATATGTGCCACACCCATCAACACCATTAAGAACTTGTGTTGTAGAAGACTTTTCCACGTTTTGTAAACACAGGAAAATATTTACAATGCTAAATAAATATTAAATAAATAACATGAAAACAAAATGTTTAAGGTCATGAACTTTTAACCCCTGGCCTTTAAAAACCCTAAATAAGAACTCTTATACGTAGAAATCTGGTCCCATGGTGATATGGACACTTTTCTGTACGTTTTGTGAAGGGGAAACATCTCTTGAACACAACATAACAAGGATATCAATAACATTATGACGTGGCCTAGCCTTCTTTCCTTCATACCGATCTATCTGATTGTCTGTCTATATATCTATTATAATAAACATATATATCTATTATGTCGTCAAGTATGAAATTTGTAGAAATTTGTTTTTTTTCTATAAATTTCTACAAATTTCATACTTGACGACATAATAGATATATATATCTATTATATATAATAAAGAAACATATATATCTATTATGTCGTCAAGTATGAAATTTGTAGAAATTTATAGAAAAAAAAACAAATTTCTACAAATTTCATACTTGATGACTCAATACTTACCTATCTCGCTCTCCATCTCTCTCTCTTTCTCTCTATATATATATATTCAGTATGATTCAGTATGCCACAGGACTGACGTTTTGTATTACAGGAACACTTGTCTTTGTATTACAGTATAGGTGGCTGAGTATTCCACAGACATCTGTCCCCTTAACATAGTTCTCGGGGAGATTCAGCATGGCACAGTGTGTGTGTGAAAGGCTGGTCCTTTGAATTACAGGTACAGTCCATATTGCATCATAGTGTTAAGTGGTTGAGCACCCCACAAACGAGTGTCCACTTAACATAGTTCTCAGGGAGATTCAGCAT
>OZ024749.1:39907504-39912504 GCA_964016885.1 Eledone cirrhosa
GTGTGTGAGTGTGTATGTGTGTGTGTATACTTACTTAAAGTTAGTGTGGTGTTAATGGAGTGCCAAATTTGTGAGTCAATTGTGTGCCCCCTGCACTAAGCTAGCGTGTGTACATGCAGAATTGTATTCCTGTGAAGACGAATAATTATCCACCAGTGAAATCTTTTTTTTCAAATGATTATGATGGTCGTAAAAAATAATATATTTGTGAGTATGTATGTATGTGTGTGTGTGTGTGTCAACATCATCGCTGTATATATATATATATATATATATATATATATATATATATATATATATATTTACGATATTAAATAAATGGAAACTATATTTATAAAACCATATTTATTTCATTATATATATTTCAGGGATATCATATTAACAATATGTTATGCCTTCCTCAGACAAAATACAATATAGACAGTTTTATAGATAAATAGATTTGACATACCGTTCAACATCGACTTGTATTTGAAAAAGTTGATTTGGCAGCCAAATCAACTTTTTCAAATACAAGTCGATGTTGAACGGTATGTCAAATCTATTTATCTATAAAACTGTCTATATTGTATTTTGTCTGAGGAAGGCATAACATATTGTTAATATGATATCCCTGAAATATATATAATGAAATAAATATGGTTTTATAAATATAGTTTCCATTTATTTAATATCGTAAATATACTCCAAATACTTGTTGAGTGCTTTTATATCAGTTATAAATATTTACTAGTTGTAACCCAACAATTTAAATATAACTTTCCATATATATATATATATACACAGTTGACATTGCACTCAGTGCTCCTTTGGGAGTCCCTACATGGACACACTGGAAGAGGAAGACCAAGGTTGACGTATGTTGATGCCCTAAGGTCAGACACTGGTCTGTTGGAGACGCAGGACATGGCAGCGATAATGAGGGACAGAGACCGCTGGAGAGAACTCGTCCATGGATCTCGGGAATTTTACCCGCCTTAGATATATATATATATATATATATATATATATATATATATATATATATATATATATATATATATATATATATAGTATTAAGGATACTATTTATGGTTATGTATATACTAAAACTTTTTATTGTTATATATATTTTAAACCCTAAACAGTGAAAGTCAGTAATTTCTTACTACCTTATTACCAGTAAGATAAATAGCTAAATGTAATAATTGTTTCTACTATTGGCACAAGGCCAGCAATTACCCAGTGTATTACTGGTACTTTATTTTATCGACCCCGTAAGGATGAAAGGCAAAGTTAACCTCGGCGGGATTTGAACTCAGAATGGCAAGGGCCGTAACTCTATGCGTCAAAGCATGGCGTCCGACCCTCTACCGATACTGCCAATCCACAGCTCAATGTAATAACATCAGTTGTTCTACAGAGCAGTTATATAGAATTTGATTCCTGTGAATTCTATATATATATATATATATATATATATATATATATATAATTTTTTTATTTTTTTTATTTTATAGAAGGAGCTTCTACAGGACTAGTACTGTTTCATTCAGATGAAATCTTCAGGATTGAGTACCTTACTTAATGTGGTTATCCCCGACTCAACCCGGGACCTACGTATATATATATATATATATATATATAATATATATGCAGTATATATAATACATATGTCATTTAGGTAGGAGTAATGTTAAAATGATATATAGGGTCATTTGTTAATCTATCATTATTTCTTGTTTCTTGTGAAGAGAAAAGTTACGATAGGTGGCAGTTTGTCGAGAGAAATATCATAGTTTGAAAAAGGTACGAAGTTGCCGAATTATTTGAAATGGTTGGTAGCAATTGACGGGGAGGTTGGTGGTGTTGATGGGCTGACTGAGTTGTTTCTACTTTTGGCACCAGGCCAGCAATTATCCCAGTGCATTACTGGTACTTTATTTTATCGACCCCGTAAGGATGAAAGGCAAAGTTAACTCCGGCGGGATTTGAACTCAGATCATAGAGGGAGGTAACTCTATGCTTCAAAGCATGGCGCCCGACCCTCTACCGACACTGCCAATCCACCGCCCTTGGATGGACTGACTTAATGGGAGCTGATGAAGACAGAAGAGGAGAAGGAGGAGGTGAAGGAAAGAAGAGCAAGGTGGCCGTTAAATGGGGCCAAGGTGGCAAGACGGACGGAGGGGGGAGGGAGGAGGAGGCAGGGGAAGAAAATGGAAGAAAATTGAAAAGAAAAAAAGAGGAAAGTGAGATAAATAGGCAGAGTGAGAAGGAAGGAAAGAAGGAGGTAAGAAAGGGAGATAATAAGACGGTGAAGGACGAGTTGAAATAGATGGGGGGGGGGGGGGGTCGGAAGTATCATAAGTCGACGGTGATAACGACTCGATTGGGTTTTGATACTTGCGTGTGTGTGTGTGTGTGTGTCTGTGTGTATGTCTGTGTGTTTGTGTGTTTGTTTGTGTGTGTGTGTGTGTGTGTGAGTGTGTGTGGGGTGAGGGGGTGAGATGTGGATGGGTGCTGAGTGAGTTATGGGGAGGAAGGTTTCATTAGAGATAACGAAGCGTTAAGTGTGTTGCACGCATGTGTTGAATTTAAATTAAACTCACCGGGGAAAGAGAGAGAGAAAGATGGAGAGAGAAAGAGAGAGAGAGGGGGGGGGGTTAGAGAGAGAGAGAGAGAGAAAGATGGAGAGAGAAAGATGGAGAGAGAAAGAGAGAGAGAGAGAGAGAGAGAGTGGAGAATAGAAAGAGAGAGAGAGAAAGAAAGACTGGATCTGGCTGTGGGGAGCCGATCTGTAAAGTGTTTCTTATTGCCCAGGATTATATTCTTGTTGTTGTTCCAGGTGTTGTTGTTGCTGCTGTAGTCATTTGAGTTTGTGATGTTGTCGCTCTTCTTCTTCTTCTTCTTCTTCTTCTTCTTCTTCTTCGTCTTCTTTTACTTCTTCTTCTTGCTATGTTTTTAATTTTCTTCTTGCAAAATATAAATAATAAAAAGTGAAAGATGGGAGTTTAATCTGGGTGTTACACTGACGAAAGGATGAAAGCAATAAAGGCAAAAGTGTGATGTATAGGGATAGAGTAGTAGAGGGTTGAGGTGTGGGGAGATAGAGTAGTAGAGGGTTGAGGGGTCCGCGGGATAGAGTATTGAGGGATAGAAGGATAGTGGGATATAGAGATTAAGGGATAGAGGGGTCGTGGGATAAAGAAAAAAATAGTGGGATAGAAGAATGGAGAGGAGTAGAACGACAGTGGGATAGATTTACGTGTAATTTGAGAAAGAGGAAATTTATTATTGACTGGTGGTGAGTTTTACTTCTCTCTCTCTCTCTATATATATATATATATGCAAAAGTTCCATTTAAATTGTTGGGATACAACAAGCAAATATTTTTATAACTGATATAAAGCACTCAACAAGTATTTGGAGTAAACATACGATACTAACAAATGGAAACTATATTTATAAAACCATATTTATTTCATTATACATATTTCAAGGACACCAAGTTGGAAGCTCCTTCCAACAGTAATGGTTGCATTTTTTAAGGGTATGTCAATATTTATTTATAAAACTGATCTATATTATATTTTGTCTGTTGAAAGCACACCATAATTTAACTTGGTGTCCTTGAAATATGTATAATGAAATAAATATGGTTTTATAAATATAGTTTCCATTTGTTAATACCGTATATATATATATATTAGTTAGTTGATATCGGAACTTTTACAGACCGTTGACAGATGCCGTCATCTTCCGGAGAAACACCAAAAATATATAACTCAATTATTTGACTTACTCCAGCAGAAACTTTCTGTCGAGCTAATATTTCATTTTTTTATTCTTCTATTCTTTATTCTTCTATTCCTTTATTCTTTTCTGTCTGTCTTTCTTTCTTTCTGTCTTTTTTCTTTATTCCTTCCTGTGTAGTTTTCTTTCTGTCTTTCCTTCTATATTTCTGTCCTTCCTTGTTTGTTTTCCTTTCATTCTTCCTTCCTCATATTCAATATATTCAACACCATCTCCCCCCTTTCACAAATGAGTTAGACCAGTCCACTACCTCAGAAAACATCTATATTCAACACTCGGCCATTCGCTGTCATTTCTCCACTTTAAAAAAAATGATTTTGTCTATGTATTCTTTTTTTCTTTCTTTCTTTCTTTCTTTCTTTCTTTCTTTCTTTCTTTCTTTCTTTCTTTCTTTCTTTCTTTCTTTCTTTCTTTCTTTCTTTCTTTCTTTCTTTTCTTTTTTCTTTCTTTCTTTCTTTCTTTTTTCTTTCTTTCTTTCTTTCTTTCTTTTTTCTTTCTTTCTATCTTTCATTTTTTCTATCTTCTTTCTAACCTTTGTTCTTTCTATCCTTCTTTCTTCCTATCCTCCTGTCTTGCTATCCTTCTTTCTTCCTCCCCTCCTGTCTTGCTATCCTTCTTTCTTTCTCTCCTCTTTTCTTTCCACCCTTTTTTTTTCTTTCTATGCTTCCTTTCTCATCCCCAGCATCACATATTCTGTCTCCATAAAGCATCAATACTGTCCACAATGTATGAGATGTTTTACTCTAACCAATCTACTTTCACTGTTTGTCCCAATCCATACCAAAGTCTGGTCAACAGTATCCTTAAATCTAACCTACAAGCACTTTCATACTACCTATTAACATATTCAGACACGTGATCTATTGTTGACGGTATTAGACTCGAGATCATAATTGATTCTACTTTTGACACAAGGCCATAAATTACCCAATGCATTACTGGTACTTTATTTTATCGACCCCGTAAAGATGAAAGGAAAAAGTTAACCTCGGCGGGATTTGAACTCAGAATGACAAGGGCCGTAACTCTATGCGTCAAAGCATGGCGTCCGACCCTCTACCCATACTGCCAATCCGTTTTATCATAAGGTTTGATTCCTGGACAGGACGTCGTGTTCTGTTCTTAACCAAAATATTTCATGTTGCTCATTCTGCCAGAAGTTGCCACCAGCAGATAGTATAAACAATGGCAAGACCAATGGAAAC
>OZ024749.1:39922504-39940004 GCA_964016885.1 Eledone cirrhosa
ATTGTATGCGATTGATTTCTCTGGGATTTCACTGAATGCGGGCCCTCTATAACTTCAGCCTGACACACTTCTAAAATATCAGTGTTCACATCAACAAACGTTCGCTTAGATTTATATGAAGATTCTATACGTCATCTATTTCTTCAAGTTTGCACTCTTACTGAATAGCTGCGCTCTATATGTTCAGCGTCTCACACTTCCAGAGTATTGGTACTCACATCTATAGATGCTCGCTTACATAACATTGAATCTTCCTCAGAAATCTCTTCGTAAAACATTATATCAATTTCTTCGACGTCACACATTTCTGGAACATTTGTATTCACATGCATAGATTTAGGCCCATACCCCAGTAGACATCTGCAAGGAATCTCTACGGAACTTATGGCGTATGAAATGTGCTCAGCGATTGGAGAAAATCCGACAAAAATCTCGGTGGAAATAATGAAAATTCTACTATGTTCCAGGCAGCTCCAAGAGACGTCATTTGGAATGCAGCGTTGTATTTTTGAATCCATACATCTTGTATATCCGGACAGAGCAGATTCGTCAGAATTTCAGTTGTTCTTGTATTAAGTATTAGTAAACTTTGCATCTCAAGCAACATAGACCTGGCGTCCTGCTAAACATTTCTTGGCACTACAACGTTGAGAGTACTTGTTAATATTCAAATGATTTGTAGATTGTTGCTAAAATATTTTACGAAGGAACTACCCATATTTTATAAGATTTACCTGGGATTTCACAATATATTCTTCTCTCTTCTCTCAACCTTCAACTAACTTCGAAGTACGGAATAACTATTGGATCACTCAAGCGTCCATAGCCTCGTGGATGTGCAACACTGCACATTTTGAAGTTGCACACCAGTTGAACAGTCTACTTTCAGAGTGGACTCAACTTTCCTAATCTGTAATATTGGGGCTCATACCTATTGATGGGAGCTAAGATTTCAATGTAGATTTCAGGGAAACCCTTTGTAAGACATGTTTTCTATTTCATCAACCTCGCGTATATTTGGAAAGACTGGAGCTTACATCCATTGCTTTATGCTCGACCCACAGTCCCAACCATCTCAATTTGTGACATTGGGGCCCACTTTAGGCCAGCCTTATATACATTCAAACTCTCACACAAATTGCAACATGGGTTCACATATGTATACGTGTGAGATTTCTTCTTCAAATAGTTCTAAGGAATTATCGTTTTAAGACATATCTATTTCATCAATTTCACACATTTCTGGTAAATTGGTTCTCACATATACAGATTTATGTCCAACCCAGAGTGGAAATCTCAGAGGTGTCTCTGTGGAAGGCTCGTCATAAGTAGATCGATGCACAGTCATCGGTGGAAATAATCAAAATTCTTCTTTGGTCCTCTCAGCTCCGAAAGATGTAAATTGAAAAGCAGGGTTGTATTTTTTTAATCCATTGAAGTAACATTACATCTGGTATATCCGTCAGAATTTCAGGAGTTGTTCTTGTATTAAGTATTAGTAATCTTTACATCTTAAGCAACATAGACCTGGTGTCCTGCTAAACATTTCATGGCACTACAACGTTGAGAGTACTTGTTAATATTTCAAATGATTTGTAGATTGTTGCTGAAATATTTTACGAAGGAACTACCTATATTTTATGATAAGATTTACCTGGGATTTCACAATATATTCTTCTCTCTTCTTTCAACCTTCAACTAACTTCGAAGTACGGAATAACTATTGGATCACTCAAGCGTCCATAACCTCGTGGATGTGCAACACTGCACATTTTGAAGGTGCACACCAGTTGAACACTGTCTACTTTCAGAGTGGACTCAATTTTCCCAATCTGTAATATTGGGGCTCATACCTATTGATGGGAGCTAAGATTTCAATGTAGATTTCACAGAAGCCGCTTTGTAAGACATGTTGTCTATTTCATCAACCTCGCGTATATTTGGAAAGACTGGAGCTCAGATCCATTGCTTTATGCTCGACCCACAGTCCCAACCATCTCAATTTGTAACATTGGGCCTCACTTTAGCCCAACCTTATATATATTCAAACTCCCACACTTCTATGAGATTGGTGCTCATATATTTTGGTGTCGATTTTCAGTATTGACATGATTTCCACGGAAGTATCGTTTTAAGACATATTATCTACTTTATCAATTTCACACATTTCTGGAAAATTGGTGCTCACATATATAGATTTGTCTGACCTACAGTGGTAAACTCAATGGAGTCTACTTTTGGAGCCTTAATTTTTTTAAATGTACGCACAGTCATCGTTGGAAATAATAAAAATTCTACTATGTTCCTAAAAACTCCGAAAGATGTAAATTGAAAAGCGGGGTTGTATTTTTTAATCCATTGAAGTAACATACATCTTGTATATCATGAAAGAGCAGATTCGTCAGAATTTCAGGAGTTGTTCTTGTAATAAGTATTAGTAATCTTTGCATCTTAAGCAACATAGACCTGGTGTCCTGCTAAACATTTCATGGCACTACAACGTTGAGAGTACTTGTTAATATTTCAAATGATTTGTAGATTGTTGCTGAAATATTTTACGAAGGAACTACCTATATTTTATGATAAGATTTACCTGGGATTTCACAATATATTCTTCTCTCTTCTTTCAACCTTCAACTAACTTCGAAGTACGGAATAACTATTGGATCACTCAAGCGTCCATAACCTCGTGGATGTGCAACACTGCACATTTTGAAGGTGCACACCAGTTGAACACTGTCTACTTTCAGAGTGGACTCAATTTTCCCAATCTGTAATATTGGGGCTCATACCTATTGATGGGAGCTAAGATTTCAATGTAGATTTCACAGAAGCCGCTTTGTAAGACATGTTGTCTATTTCATCAACCTCGCGTATATTTGGAAAGACTGGAGCTCAGATCCATTGCTTTATGCTCGACCCACAGTCCCAACCATCTCAATTTGTAACATTGGGCCTCACTTTAGCCCAGCCTTATATATATTCAAACTCCCACACTTCTATGAGATTGGTGCTCATATATTTTGGTGTCGATTTTCTATATTGACATGATTTCCACGGAAGTATCGTTTTAAGACATATTATCTACTTCATCAATTTCACACATTTCTGGAAAATTGGTGTTCATATATATAGATGTATGTCCGACCCACAGTGGAAATCTGCGTGGAGCCACAGTTGCAGGATCATCGTATTTAGATCGATGCACTGCCATTCAATGGTAATAATCAAAATTCTATGGTCCTCTCAGCTACGAAAGATGTAAATTGAAAAGCAGGGTTGTATTTTTCAATCCATCCATTGAAGTAACATACATCTGGTATATCATGAAAGAGCAGATTCGTCAGAAATTCAGGAGTTTCAAGTACTGTAGGAGATTGTTCCTGATAACTATTTCTTGGCACTACAATGTTGAGAGCATTTGTTAATTTTCTCCAAGGATTTGTAGATTGTTGCTGAAATATTTTATGAGTTACGTAGGAACTACCCATATTGTATGACAAGATTTACCTAGATTTCACAGAAGCCGCTTTGTAAGACATGTCTATGTCATCACCCTTGCAGCTCACATCTGTAGATGTGAGATCAGTCGTTAATGTAGATTTCACGGAAGTATCGTTTTAAGACATATCTATTTCAACAATTTTAACACATTTCTGGAAAATTGGTGCTCGTATATATAGATTTATGTCCGGCCCATTGGGGTATACAACGTGGGGACACATTTGTAGAGTCATTGTGTTTAGATTGATGCATTGCTATTCAATGTTAATAACCAAGATTCTACTGTGGTCCTCTAAACTACGAAAGATGTAAATTAAAATGCAGGGTTGTATTTTTCAATCTGTTGAAGTACCGTAAATCTTGTGTATCATGGAAGAGCTGATTCGTCATAAATTCAGGAGTTTCTAGTACTGTAGGAGATTGTTCCTGCTAACCATTTTCTGGCATTACAATGTTGAGAGCATTTGTTCATTTTCTCAACGATTTGGAGATTGCTGTTGTACTTGTTTCAGGGGTCATGATAGAAGCATACATCAACCAATTCATAATCTGCATGGCTCGTGCTTCTGGTTGGACTCTGTTCTTGATCAAAATTTCACGTTGTTCGCTGTTCTTTGGCACGTTTCTTGCTCTTGTGCAGCAACAATCCTGTATTCGTTTTGATCTCTAACTGTACTATCTATCCACTATTATTTCATATTCTTGTGTCAAATAATTTTGCATCCCGTTAGCACCTAAACGTGGCTTGATTAATTATCTTCTGCTCTGTCTTTAAACGCTGTGCTTTCAATTTCCTGACCTATGATCTAAAATATTCCGGAGACAGTGCAAGTGATATTACACTCAACACTTATTCCAATATTAAAACTACTCTTTTGGAAGCCTACTCAGTAATATTGCTGAAAAATAACTATTTATTTGGATGTATGTGTAGAACGCATTACAAACTATATGACTAATGAATTAGAATATATATGTATATTCTTCGTTTTACCATGTACTGCTATTATGTAGATACTATTAGAGTACCCGGCTCTTGTAATACCAACAAAAAACTGACTATAATAAAAAGTATATACCATTCTACTTGGTTTGTTTTTTTATTTGTCACATTTCTACGATCAAATCTCTCTCTGTGTCTCTCTATGTATAATATATATACACATCATCATTTTACGTCCGCTTTTCCCTGCTTGTAAGGGTGGGACGGGTCCTATACATCACAGCATCTCTCCACATGTCACGGTCCTTCGTCAAAGTTATATATATATATATATATATATATATATATATATATATATATATAACTTTGATAGGTTTCAGCCAGTTTTGGCCAGGCCATATTTAACTTAATAGCACCGCTGGCGAAGTCTTTCAAATCAGAATTTGGACGCCATGGCCCACTCAAATAGAGAAGTATTTTCGGAGACATATTCGGGTATAAGGGGTTTATCCGGAATTTCTTGGGGGAATTTTTCCAAAGACATTTTGAATTTTATTTGATCTGTTTCTGTTTTTATGTTTTTTTTTTTTGTTGTCTTATGGGGGTGGGGAGTTGGTGCTATGGGTAATAGAAAAGGTCGGTGTTGTGTGATAGGTGAATATGTTTTGCTAGGTTCATCGCAACTATAAACAGGTTTTCTTAATTAGGGAGCAGTTGCTGACTGGAGATGTAGTTGCACTGTTGGATAAGGTAATAGTTTCCTTCTATATATACATATATATATGTATATAATATATATATTGTGAAAACTCTTTCGTCACACATTCTGTGACCTTCTGAGTGACTGGGTTTTTATTTTGTGTTTCCCCTTTGTTCTGTCCTACACCAAAAAAAGGAGAGACAAAATATTTATGTATATTTATATAAGGTGGCCGTGTAGGAGACACGGTGAAAAGGCTCCCAGTCCAAACTGTAAATGTGGTTGGTGTTATGAAGGGCATCCAACTGTAAAAAAAAAAAACCCGGCGGAGACGCTTCTGTGCGAGCGAGACATGATCTCCCGACCATTCCCGCAACAAATGGAACACAAAACCGTCTAACCCATGCTAGCGTGGAAGATGGACGTTAAACGATGATGATGATAATATATATATATATATATATATATGTGCGTGTGTGTGTGTGTGTATTTTTATACACACACATATGTATATGTGTGTTTTGTGTATGTGTATATGAATGTATATATATGAATGTAAGTATATATATATATATATATGGATATGTATATATATGTATATATGGACATATGCACACACAAATATACATACATACATACATACATATATGATAAAAATGATAAATTATTATATATATATATAACAATTTATCATTTTTATCATTCCAAGAATGTCGTAAATACGATATTAAGTCTATAAACTAAGCAGATATCCTGGATATGATAAATCAACAGTTTCCTGCCTTGTATATTTTACGTTATTGTTGTCGTTGTTGCTGTTTTTGTTCTGATTGTTATTTCTGTTGGTGTTGTTGGTATTGGTGGTAGTATTCATGTTGGTGGCGTTGTTATTGTTATTGTTGCTGCTGTGGTTGTTATTTCTGTTGGTGTTGGTGGTGTTGTTATTGTTATTGCTGCTGTGGTTGTTATTTCTGTTGGTGTTGGTGGTGTTGTTATTGTTATTGTTGCTGTGGTTGTTATTTCTGTTGGTGTTGGTGGTGTTGTTATTGTTATTGTTGCTGCTGTGGTTGTTATTTCTGTTGGTGTTGGTGGTGTTGTTATTGTTATTGTTGCTGCTGTGGTTGTTATTTCTGTTGGTGTTGGTGGTGTTGTTATTGTTATTGTTGCTGCTGTGGTTGTTATTTCTGTTGGTGTTGGTGGTGTTGTTATTGTTATTGTTGCTGCTGTGGTTGTTATTTCTGTTGGTGTTGGTGGTGTTGTTATTGTTATTGCTGCTGTCGTTGTTATTTCTGTTGGTGTTGGTGGTGTTGTTATTGTTATTGCTGCTGTGGTTGTTATTTCTGTTGGTGTTGGTGGTGTTGTTATTGTTATTGCTGCTGTGGTTGTTATTTCTGTTGGTGTTGGTGGTGTTGTTATTGTTATTGCTGCTGTGGTTGTTATTTCTGTTGGTGTTGGTGGTGTTGTTATTGTTATTGTTGCTGTGGTTGTTATTTCTGTTGGTGTTGGTGGTGTTGTTATTGTTATTGTTGCTGCTGTGGTTGTTATTTCTGTTGGTGTTGGTGGTGTTGTTATTGTTGTTGCTGCTGTGGTTGTTATTTCTGTTGGTGTTGGTGGTGTTGTTATTGTTATTGCTGCTGTGGTTGTTATTTCTGTTGGTGTTGGTGGTGTTGTTATTGTTATTGTTGCTGCTGTGGTTGTTATTTCTGTTGGTGTTGGTGGTGTTGTTATTGTTATTGTTGCTGCTGTGGTTGTTATTTCTGTTGGTGTTGGTGGTGTTGTTATTGTTATTGCTGCTGTGGTTGTTATTTCTGTTGGTGTTGGTGGTGTTGTTATTGTTATTGTTGCTGCTGTGGTTGTTATTTCTGTTGGTGTTGGTGGTGTTGTTATTGTTATTGTTGCTGCTGTGGTTGTTATTTCTGTTGGTGTTGGTGGTGTTGTTATTGTTATTGCTGCTGTGGTTGTTATTTCTGTTGGTGTTGGTGGTGTTGTTATTGTTATTGTTGCTGCTGTGGTTGTTATTTCTGTTGGTGTTGGTGGTGTTGTTATTGTTATTGCTGCTGTGGTTGTTATTTCTGTTGGTGTTGGTGGTGTTGTTATTGTTATTGCTGCTGTGGTTGTTATTTCTGTTGGTGTTGGTGGTGTTGTTATTGTTGTTGCTGCTGTGGTTGTTATTTCTGTTGGTGTTGGTGGTGTTGTTATTGTTATTGTTGCTGCTGTGGTTGTTATTTCTGTTGGTGTTGGTGGTGTTGTTATTGTTATTGCTGCTGTGGTTGTTATTTCTGTTGGTGTTGGTGGTGTTGTTATTGTTATTGCTGCTGTGGTTGTTATTTCTGTTGGTGTTGGTGGTGTTGTTATTGTTATTGTTGCTGCTGTGGTTGTTATTTCTGTTGGTGTTGGTGGTGTTGTTATTGTTATTGCTGCTGTGGTTGTTATTTCTGTTGGTGTTGGTGGTGTTGTTATTGTTATTGTTGCTGCTGTGGTTGTTATTTCTGTTGGTGTTGGTGGTGTTGTTATTGTTATTGCTGCTGTGGTTGTTATTTCTGTTGGTGTTGGTGGTGTTGTTATTGTTGTTGCTGCTGTGGTTGTTATTTCTGTTGGTGTTGGTGGTGTTGTTATTGTTATTGCTGCTGTGGTTGTTATTTCTGTTGGTGTTGGTGGTGTTGTTATTGTTATTGTTGCTGTGGTTGTTATTTCTGTTGGTGTTGGTGGTGTTGTTATTGTTATTGCTGCTGTGGTTGTTATTTCTGTTGGTGTTGGTGGTGTTGTTATTGTTGTTGCTGCTGCTGTGGTTGTTATTTCTGTTGGTGTTGGTGGTGTTGTTATTGTTATTGCTGCTGTGGTTGTTATTTCTGTTGGTGTTGGTGGCGTTGTTGTTGTTATTGCTGCTGTGGTTGTTATTTCTGTTGGTGTTGGTGGTGTTGTTATTGTTATTGTTGCTGCTGTGGTTGTTATTTCTGTTGGTGTTGGTGGTGTTGTTATTGTTATTGTTGCTGCTGTGGTTGTTATTTCTGTTGGTGTTGGTGGCGTTGTTATTGTTATTGTTGCTGCTGTGGTTGTTATTTCTGTTGGTGTTGGTGGTGTTGTTATTGTTATTGCTGCTGTGGTTGTTATTTCTGTTGGTGTTGGTGGCGTTGTTATTGTTATTGCTGCTGTGGTTGTTATTTCTGTTGGTGTTGGTGGTGTTGTTATTGTTATTGCTGCTGTGGTTGTTATTTCTGTTGGTGTTGGTGGTGTTGTTATTGTTATTGCTGCTGTGGTTGTTATTTCTGTTGGTGTTGGTGGTGTTGTTATTGTTATTGCTGCTGTGGTTGTTATTTCTGTTGGTGTTGGTGGTGGTGTTATTGTTATTGCTGCTGTGGTTGTTATTTATGTTGGTGTTGGTGGTGGTGTTATTGTTATTGTTGCTGCTGTGGTTGTTATTTCTGTTGGTGTTGGTGGTGGTGTTATTGTTATTGCTGCTGTCGTTGTTATTTCTGTTGGTGTTGGTGGCGTTGTTATTGTTATTGCTGCTGTGGTTGTTATTTCTGTTGGTGTTGGTGGTGTTGTTGTTGTTGTTGCTGCTGTGGTTGTTATTTCTGTTGGTGTTGATGGTGTTGTTATTGTTGTTGCTGCTGTGGTTGTTATTTCTGTTGGTGTTGATGGTGTTGTTATTGCTATTGCTGCTGTGGTTGTTATTTATGTTGGTGTTGGTGGTGTTGTTATTGTTATTGCTGCTGTGGTTGTTATTTCTGTTGGTGTTGGTGGTGTTGTTATTGTTATTGCTGCTGTGGTTGTTATTTCTGTTGGTGTTGGTGGTGTTGTTGTTGTTATTGCTGCTGTGGTTGTTATTTCTGTTGGTGTTGATGGTGTTGTTATTGTTATTGCTGCTGTGGTTGTTATTTCTGTTGGTGTTGGTGGTGTTGCTGCTGTGGTTGTTATTTCTGTTGGTGTTGATGGTGTTGTTATTGTTATTGCTGCTGTGGTTGTTATTTCTGTTGGTGTTGGTGGTGTTGCTGCTGTGGTTGTTATTTCTGTTGGTGTTGATGGTGTTGTTATTGTTATTGCTGCTGTGGTTGTTATTTCTGTTGGTGTTGGTGGTGTTGTTATTGTTATTGCTGCTGTGGTTGTTATTTCTGTTGGTGTTGATGGTGTTGTTATTGTTATTGCTGCTGTGGTTGTTATTTCTGTTGGTGTTGGTGGTGTTGTTATTGTTATTGCTGCTGTGGTTGTTATTTCTGTTGGTGTTGATGGTGTTGTTATTGCTATTGCTGCTGTGGTTGTTATTTATGTTGGTGTTGGTGGTGTTGTTATTGTTATTGCTGCTGTGGTTGTTATTTCTGTTGGTGTTGATGGTGTTGTTATTGCTATTGCTGCTGTGGTTGTTATTTATGTTGGTGTTGGTGGTGTTGTTATTGTTATTGCTGCTGTGGTTGTTATTTCTGTTGGTGTTGGTGGTGTTGTTATTGCTATTGCTGCTGTGGTTGTTATTTCTGTTGGTGTTGATGGTGTTGTTATTGCTATTGCTGCTGTGGTTGTTATTTATGTTGGTGTTGGTGGTGTTGTTATTGTTATTGCTGCTGTGGTTGTTATTTCTGTTGGTGTTGATGGTGTTGTTATTGCTATTGCTGCTGTGGTTGTTATTTATGTTGGTGTTGGTAGTGTTGTTATTGTTATTGCTGCTGTGGTTGTTATTTCTGTTGGTGTTGATGGTGTTGTTATTGCTATTGCTGCTGTGGTTGTTATTTATGTTGGTGTTGGTGGTGTTGTTATTGTTATTGCTGCTGTGGTTGTTATTTCTGTTGGTGTTGGTGGTGTTGTTATTGCTATTGCTGCTGTGGTTGTTATTTCTGTTGGTGTTGGTGGTGTTGTTATTGTTGTTGCTGCTGTGGTTGTTATTTCTGTTGGTGTTGGTGGTGTTGTTGTTGTTGTTGCTGCTGTGGTTGTTATTTCTGTTGGTGTTGGTGGTGTTGTTATTGTTATTGCTGCTGTGGTTGTTATTTCTGTTGGTGTTGGTGGTGTTGTTATTGCTATTGCTGCTGTGGTTGTTATTTCTGTTGGTGTTGGTGGTGTTGTTATTGTTGTTGCTGCTGTGGTTGTTATTTCTGTTGGTGTTGGTGGTGTTGTTGTTGTTGTTGCTGCTGTGGTTGTTATTTCTGTTGGTGTTGGTGGTGTTGTTATTGCTATTGCTGCTGTGGTTGTTATTTCTGTTGGTGTTGGTGGTGTTGTTATTGTTATTGCTGCTGTGGTTGTTATTTCTGTTGGTGTTGGTGGTGTTGTTGTTGTTGTTGCTGCTGTGGTTGTTATTTCTGTTGGTGTTGGTGGTGTTGTTGTTGTTATTGCTGCTGTGGTTGTTATTTCTGTTGGTGTTGGTGGTGTTGTTATTGTTATTGCTGCTGTGGTTGTTATTTCTGCTGGTGTTGATGGTGTTGTTATTGCTATTGCTGCTGTGGTTGTTATTTATGTTGGTGTTGATGGTGTTGTTATTGTTATTGCTGCTGTGGTTGTTATTTCTGTTGGTGTTGGTGGTGTTGTTATTGTTGTTGCTGCTGTGGTTGTTATTTCTGTTGGTGTTGATGGTGTTGTTATTGCTATTGCTGCTGTGGTTGTTATTTCTGTTGGTGTTGGTGGTGTTGTTATTGTTGTTGCTGCTGTGGTTGTTATTTCTGTTGGTGTTGGTGGTGTTGTTATTGTTGTTGCTGCTGTGGTTGTTATTTCTGTTGGTGTTGGTGGTGTTGTTATTGTTGTTGCTGCTGTGGTTGTTATTTCTGTTGGTGTTGGTGGTGTTGTTATTGTTGTTGCTGCTGTGGTTGTTATTTCTGTTGGTGTTGGTGGTGGTGTTATTGTTGTTGCTGCTGTGGTTGTTATTTCTGTTGGTGTTGGTGGTGTTGTTATTGTTGTTGCTGCTGTGGTTGTTATTTCTGTTGGTGTTGGTGGTGTTGTTGTTGTTATTGCTGCTGTGGTTGTTATTTCTGTTGGTGTTGGTGGTGTTGTTATTGTTGTTGCTGCTGTGGTTGTTATTTCTGTTGGTATTGGTGGTGTTGTTATTGTTATTGCTGCTGTGGTTGTTATTTCTGTTGGTGTTGGTGGTGTTGTTATTGTTGTTGCTGCTGTGGTTGTTATTTCTGTTGGTATTGGTGGTGTTGTTATTGTTATTGCTGCTGTGGTTGTTATTTCTGTTGGTGTTGGTGGTGTTGTTATTGTTGTTGCTGCTGTGGTTGTTATTTCTGTTGGTGTTGATGGTGTTGTTATTGTTATTGTTGCTGCTGTGGTTGTTATTTCTGTTGGTGTTGATGGTGTTGTTATTGTTATTGCTGCTGTGGTTGTTATTTCTGTTGGTGTTGGTGGCGTTGTTGTTGTTATTGCTGCTGTGGTTGTTATTTCTGTTGGTGTTGGTGGTGTTGTTATTGTTATTGTTGCTGCTGTGGTTGTTATTTCTGTTGGTGTTGGTGGTGTTGTTGTTGTTATTGCTGCTGTGGTTGTTATTTCTGTTGGTGTTGGTGGTGTTGTTATTGTTATTGCTGCTGTGGTTGTTATTTCTGTTGGTGTTGGTGGTGTTGTTATTGTTATTGTTGCTGCTGTGGTTGTTATTTCTGTTGGTGTTGGTGGTGTTGTTGTTGTTATTGCTGCTGTGGTTGTTATTTCTGTTGGTGTTGGTGGTGTTGTTATTGTTATTGTTGCTGCTGTGGTTGTTATTTCTGTTGGTGTTGGTGGTGTTGTTGTTGTTATTGCTGCTGTGGTTGTTATTTCTGTTGGTGTTGGTGGTGTTGTTATTGTTATTGTTGCTGCTGTGGTTGTTATTTCTGTTGGTGTTGGTGGTGTTGTTGTTGTTATTGCTGCTGTGGTTGTTATTTCTGTTGGTGTTGGTGGTGTTGTTATTGTTATTGCTGCTGTGGTTGTTATTTCTGTTGGTGTTGGTGGCGTTGTTGTTGTTATTGCTGCTGTGGTTGTTATTTCTGTTGGTGTTGGTGGTGTTGTTGTTGTTATTGCTGCTGTGGTTGTTATTTCTGTTGGTGTTGATGGTGTTGTTATTGTTATTGTTGCTGCTGTGGTTGTTATTTCTGTTGGTGTTGGTGGTGTTGTTATTGTTATTGCTGCTGTGGTTGTTATTTCTGTTGGTGTTGGTGGCGTTGTTGTTGTTATTGCTGCTGTGGTTGTTATTTCTGTTGGTGTTGGTGGTGTTGTTGTTGTTATTGCTGCTGTGGTTGTTATTTCTGTTGGTGTTGGTGGTGTTGTTGTTGTTATTGCTGCTGTGGTTGTTATTTCTGTTGGTGTTGGTGGTGTTGTTATTGTTATTGTTGCTGCTGTGGTTGTTATTTCTGTTGGTGTTGGTGGTGTTGTTATTGTTATTGCTGCTGTGGTTGTTATTTCTGTTGGTGTTGGTGGCGTTGTTGTTGTTATTGCTGCTGTGGTTGTTATTTCTGTTGGTGTTGGTGGTGTTGTTATTGTTGTTGCTGCTGTGGTTGTTATTTCTGTTGGTGTTGATGGTGTTGTTATTGTTATTGCTGCTGTGGTTGTTATTTCTGTTGGTGTTGATGGTGTTGTTATTGTTATTGCTGCTGTGGTTGTTATTTCTGTTGGTGTTGGTGGCGTTGTTGTTGTTATTGCTGCTGTGGTTGTTATTTCTGTTGGTGTTGATGGTGTTGTTATTGTTATTGTTG
The DNA here is from genome assembly GCA_964016885.1 of Eledone cirrhosa. NCBI lineage: Eukaryota > Metazoa > Mollusca > Cephalopoda > Octopoda > Eledonidae > Eledone > Eledone cirrhosa. Next base: position 39,935,289 of record OZ024749.1, read on the forward strand.
CTGTGGTTGTTATTTCTGTTGGTGTTGATGGTGTTGTTATTGTTATTGCTGCTGTGGTTGTTATTTCTGTTGGTGTTGGTGGCGTTGTTGTTGTTATTGCTGCTGTGGTTGTTATTTCTGTTGGTGTTGATGGTGTTGTTATTGTTATTGTTGCTGTGGTTGTTATTTCTGTTGGTGTTGATGGTGTTGTTATTGTTATTGCTGCTGTGGTTGTTATTTCTGTTGGTGTTGATGGTGTTGTTATTGTTATTGCTGCTGTGGTTGTTATTTCTGTTGGTGTTGGTGGCGTTGTTGTTGTTATTGCTGCTGTGGTTGTTATTTCTGTTGGTGTTGGTGGCGTTGTTGTTGTTATTGCTGCTGTGGTTGTTATTTCTGTTGGTGTTGGTGTTGTTGTTGTTATTGCTGCTGTGGTTGTTATTTCTGTTGGTGTTGATGGCGTTGTTGTTGTTATTGCTGCTGTGGTTGTTATTTCTGTTGGTGTTGATGGTGTTGTTATTGTTATTGCTGCTGTGGTTGTTATTTCTGTTGGTGTTGGTGGCGTTGTTGTTGTTATTGCTGCTGTGGTTGTTATTTCTGTTGGTGTTGGTGGCGTTGTTGTTGTTATTGCTGCTGTGGTTGTTATTTCTGTTGGTGTTGGTGTTGTTGTTGTTATTGCTGCTGTGGTTGTTATTTCTGTTGGTGTTGATGGCGTTGTTGTTGTTATTGCTGCTGTGGTTGTTATTTCTGTTGGTGTTGGTGGCGTTGTTGTTGTTATTGCTGCTGTGGTTGTTATTTCTGTTGGTGTTGATGGTGTTGTTATTGTTATTGCTGCTGTGGTTGTTATTTCTGTTGGTGTTGATGGTGTTGTTATTGTTATTGCTGCTGTGGTTGTTATTTCTGTTGGTGTTGGTGGCGTTGTTGTTGTTATTGCTGCTGTGGTTGTTATTTCTGTTGGTGTTGGTGGCGTTGTTGTTGTTATTGCTGCTGTGGTTGTTATTTCTGTTGGTGTTGGTGTTGTTGTTGTTATTGCTGCTGTGGTTGTTATTTCTGTTGGTGTTGATGGTGTTGTTATTGTTATTGTTGCTGTGGTTGTTATTTCTGTTGGTGTTGGTGGCGTTGTTGTTGTTATTGCTGCTGTGGTTGTTATTTCTGTTGGTGTTGGTGGCGTTGTTGTTGTTATTGCTGCTGTGGTTGTTATTTCTGTTGGTGTTGGTGTTGTTGTTGTTATTGCTGCTGTGGTTGTTATTTCTGTTGGTGTTGATGGCGTTGTTGTTGTTATTGCTGCTGTGGTTGTTATTTCTGTTGGTGTTGGTGGTGTTGTTATTGTTGTTGCTGCTGTGGTTGTTATTTCTGTTGGTGTTGGTGGCGTTGTTGTTGTTATTGCTGCTGTGGTTGTTATTTCTGTTGGTGTTGGTGGTGTTGCTGCTGTGGTTGTTATTTCTGTTGGTGTTGATGGTGTTGTTGTTGTTATTGCTGCTGTGGTTGTTATTTCTGTTGGTGTTGATGGTGTTGTTATTGTTATTGTTGCTGCTGTGGTTGTTATTTCTGTTGGTGTTGGTGGTGTTGTTATTGTTATTGTTGCTGCTGTGGTTGTTATTTCTGTTGGTGTTGGAGGTGTTGTTATTGTTATTGCTGCTGTGGTTGTTATTTCTGTTGGTGTTGGTGGTGTTGTTATTGTTATTGTTGCTGCTGTGGTTGTTATTTCTGTTGGTGTTGGTGGTGTTGTTATTGTTATTGTTGCTGCTGTGGTTGTTATTTCTGTTGGTGTTGGTGGTGTTGTTATTGTTATTGCTGCTGTGGTTGTTATTTCTGTTGGTGTTGGTGGTGTTGTTATTGTTATTGCTGCTGTGGTTGTTATTTCTGTTGGTGTTGGTGGTGTTGTTATTGTTGTTGCTGCTGTGGTTGTTATTTCTGTTGGTGTTGGTGGCGTTGTTATTGTTATTGCTGCTGTGGTTGTTATTTCTGTTGGTGTTGGAGGTGTTGTTATTGTTATTGCTGCTGTGGTTGTTATTTCTGTTGGTGTTGATGGTGTTGTTATTGTTATTGCTGCTGTGGTTGTTATTTCTGTTGGTGTTGGTGGCGTTGTTGTTGTTATTGCTGCTGTGGTTGTTATTTCTGTTGGTGTTGGTGGTGTTGTTATTGTTATTGTTGCTGCTGTGGTTGTTATTTCTGTTGGTGTTGGTGGTGTTGTTATTGTTATTGCTGCTGTGGTTGTTATTTCTGTTGGTGTTGGAGGTGTTGTTATTGTTATTGCTGCTGTGGTTGTTATTTCTGTTGGTGTTGGTGGTGTTGTTATTGTTATTGCTGCTGTGGTTGTTATTTCTGTTGGTGTTGGAGGTGTTGTTATTGTTATTGCTGCTGTGGTTGTTATTTCTGTTGGTGTTGGTGGTGTTGTTATTGTTATTGTTGCTGCTGTGGTTGTTATTTCTGTTGGTGTTGGTGGCGTTGTTATTGTTATTGTTGCTGTGGTTGTTATTTCTGTTGGTGTTGGTGGCGTTGTTATTGTTATTGTTGCTGCTGTGGTTGTTATTTCTGTTGGTGTTGGAGGTGTTGTTATTGTTATTGCTGCTGTGGTTGTTATTTCTGTTGGTGTTGGTGGTGTTGTTATTGTTATTGCTGCTGTGGTTGTTATTTCTGTTGGTGTTGGTGGTGTTGTTATTGTTATTGCTGCTGTGGTTGTTATTTCTGTTGGTGTTGGTGGTGTTGTTATTGTTATTGCTGCTGTGGTTGTTATTTCTGTTGGTGTTGGTGGTGTTGTTATTGTTATTGCTGCTGTGGTTGTTATTTCTGTTGGTGTTGGTGGTGGTGTTATTGTTATTGCTGCTGTGGTTGTTATTTCTGTTGGTGTTGGTGGTGTTGTTATTGTTATTGCTGCTGTGGTTGTTATTTCTGTTGGTGTTGGTGGTGTTGTTATTGTTATTGCTGCTGTGGTTGTTATTTCTGTTGGTGTTGGTGGTGTTGTTATTGTTATTGCTGCTGTGGTTGTTATTTCTGTTGGTGTTGGTGGTGTTGTTATTGTTATTGCTGCTGTGGTTGTTATTTCTGTTGGTGTTGGTGGTGTTGTTATTGTTATTGCTGCTGTGGTTGTTATTTCTGTTGGTGTTGGTGGTGTTGTTGTTGTTATTGCTGCTGTGGTTGTTATTTCTGTTGGTGTTGGTGGTGTTGTTGTTGTTATTGCTGCTGTGGTTGTTATTTCTGTTGGTGTTGGTGGTGTTGTTATTGTTGTTGCTGCTGTGGTTGTTATTTCTGTTGGTGTTGGTGGTGTTGTTATTGTTGTTGCTGCTGTGGTTGTTATTTCTGTTGGTGTTGGTGGTGTTGTTATTGTTATTGCTGCTGTGGTTGTTATTTCTGTTGGTGTTGGTGGTGTTGTTGTTGTTATTGCTGCTGTGGTTGTTATTTCTGTTGGTGTTGGTGGTGTTGTTGTTGTTATTGCTGCTGTGGTTGTTATTTCTGTTGGTGTTGGTGGTGTTGTTATTGTTGTTGCTGCTGTGGTTGTTATTTCTGTTGGTGTTGGTGGTGTTGTTGTTGTTATTGCTGCTGTGGTTGTTATTTCTGTTGGTGTTGATGGTGTTGTTATTGTTATTGCTGCTGTGGTTGTTATTTCTGTTGGTGTTGGTGGCGTTGTTGTTGTTATTGCTGCTGTGGTTGTTATTTCTGTTGGTGTTGGTGGTGTTGTTGTTGTTATTGCTGCTGTGGTTGTTATTTCTGTTGGTGTTGATGGTGTTGTTATTGTTATTGTTGCTGCTGTGGTTGTTATTTCTGTTGGTGTTGGTGGTGTTGTTATTGTTGTTGCTGCTGTGGTTGTTATTTCTGTTGGTATTGGTGGTGTTGTTATTGTTATTGCTGCTGTGGTTGTTATTTCTGTTGGTGTTGATGGCGTTGTTATTGTTATTGCTGCTGTGGTTGTTATTTCTGTTGGTGTTGGTGGTGTTGTTATTGTTGTTGCTGCTGTGGTTGTTATTTCTGTTGGTGTTGATGGTGTTGTTATTGTTATTGCTGCTGTGGTTGTTATTTCTGTTGGTGTTGGTGGTGTTGTTGTTGTTATTGCTGCTGTGGTTGTTATTTCTGTTGGTGTTGGTGGTGTTGTTGTTGTTATTGCTGCTGTGGTTGTTATTTCTGTTGGTGTTGGTGGTGTTGTTGTTGTTATTGCTGCTGTGGTTGTTATTTCTGTTGGTGTTGGTGGCGTTGTTGTTGTTATTGCTGCTGTGGTTGTTATTTCTGTTGGTGTTGGTGGTGTTGTTTTGTTATTGCTGCTGTGGTTGTTATTTCTGTTGGTGTTGGTGGTGTTGTTGTTGTTGTTGCTGCTATGGTTGTTATTTCTGTTGGCGGTGTTGTTATTGTTATTGCTGCTGTGGTTGTTATTTCTGTTGGTGTTGGTGGTGTTATTGTTATTGCTGCTGTGGTTGTTATTTCTGTTGGTGTTGGTGGCGTTGTTGTTGTTATTGCTGCTGTGGTTGTTATTTCTGTTGGTGTTGGTGGTGTTGTTGTTGTTATTGCTGCTGTGGTTGTTATTTCTGTTGGTGTTGGTGGTGTTGTTATTGTTATTGCTGCTGTGGTTGTTATTTCTGTTGGTGTTGGTGGCGTTGTTGTTGTTATTGCTGCTGTGGTTGTTATTTCTGTTGGTGTTGGTGGTGTTGTTATTGTTATTGCTGCTGTGGTTGTTATTTCTGTTGGTGTTGGTGGCGTTGTTGTTGTTATTGCTGCTGTGGTTGTTATTTCTGTTGGTGTTGGTGGTGT
>OZ024749.1:39952504-39962504 GCA_964016885.1 Eledone cirrhosa
GATCGTAAAGGGTCGAAACTCTGTGCTGCAAAGCATGGCGTCCGACCGCCTACCGATACTGCCAATCCAATTGCTGCCTTTTTCTGCCCGTTTGCTCCTTTTTTTCTCTCATTTATAGTATGTGTGTGTACATGTATGTATATATGTGTGTATGTATGTAATGTATGTATATATGTGTGTGTACATGTATGTATATATGTGTGTATGTATGTAATGTATGTATATATGTGTGTGTCCATGTATGTATATATGTGTGTATGTATGTATGTGCATGTTTATGTATGGATATGTGTGAGTATGACTGCGTGTCATTTGTGTGCGTGTGTATGCATGTGTGTGTGTATGTGTTAATTTCGATGAATACAGAGGGAAAAGGAAGTGGGAGGAGGAAGTAGAAGGGTTAAAAAGAAGGAAGAAAGAAAGAAAGAAAGAAAGAAAGAAAGAAAGAAGGCTGAAATTGAATTTATCATTATTAAGAACAAGATGTAGAAAATATGAAGTAGGTTATTGAGGTGGTGGTGGTGGTGGTGGACGGTGGTGGTGGACGGTGGTGGTGGTGGTGGACGGTGGTGGTGGTATTGGTGGCGGTGGTAGGGGACGGTGATAGTGGTCGTGGTGGTGGACGGTGGTGGTGGTGGACGGCGGTACTGGTGTTGGTGGCGGTGGTAGTGGTGGACGTGGTGGTGGTGGTGGTGCTGGTGGTGGTGGCGATGGTGGACGGCGGACGATGGTGATGGATGGTGGTGGTGGACGGCGGCAGTGGTGGTGGTGGTGGACGGTGGTGGTGGTGCTGCTGGTGGTGGTGATGGTGGACGGCAGACGATGGTGATGGATGGTGGTGGTGGACGGCGGCAGTGGTGGTGGTGGTGGACGGTGGTGGTGGTGGTGGTGGTGGACGGTTGTAGTAGCGGTGGTGGTGGACGGCGGTAGTGGTGGCGGTGGTGGACGGCTGTGGTGGTGGTGGTGGTGGTGGACGGCGGCAGTGGTGTTGGTGGTGGACGGTGGTGGTGGTGGTGCTGGTGGTGGTGATGGTGGACGGCAGACGATGGTGATGGATGGTGGTGGTGGACGGCGGCAGTGGTGTTGGTGGTGGTGCTGGTGGTGGTGATGGTGGACGGCGGACGATGGTGATGGATGGTGGTGGTGGACGGCGGCAGTGGTGTTGGTGGTGGTGCTGGTGGTGGTGATGGTGGACGGCGGACGATGGTGATGGATGGTGGTGGTGGACGGCGGCAGTGGTGGTGGTGGTGGACGGTGGTGGTGGTGCTGCTGGTGGTGGTGATGGTGGACGGCAGACGATGGTGATGGATGGTGGTGGTGGACGGCGGCAGTGGTGTTGGTGGTGGTAGACGGCGGTAGTGGTGGTGGTGGTGGACGGTTGTAGTAGCGGTGGTGGTGGACGGCGGTAGTGGTGGCGGTGGTGGACGGCTGTGGTGCTGGTGGTGGTGGTGGTGGTGGACGGCTGTAGTGGTGTTGGTGGTAGTGGACGGCGGCGGCGGTAGTGGTTATTGACGGAGGTGGCGGCAATCGTGATGGTGCGGTCATTATCATGATGATGCTTATGTGGATAATAATAATCATAATGATGATGATGATGATGATGATGAAGACGACGATAGTGTTGATGACTGTGGTGATGATAATGTGCAACCGGAAGTCTCACATCTACATCCGGTAGGTGTATGTAAGCCCATTGTTATATCTACCAATTAGTTGTCTGTGTAACAAACCTTTACAACTGGCATCACTTGATATTTGTTACAAACGACGAGAACATTCTCTTTAGTAATCTATATATCTATCTTTCTACTTGTTCATCTCTCTATCTATCTATCACTCTATCTATCTATCTATCTATCTAAATATCTATCTTTTTTTCAAATACCACTTTGGAAGAAGAGTCAGGATGGAGAGAGAGGTGCTGTACCCCAGCAAGTTTTATGAAAGGTGGGTGAAAGTGGCGAGAATGGCCCGAGTGAATGGGCCTTCTCTCTATATCAGCCTGTAGGTTGAGGAAAAGAAGGAGGAGAGGAAAGGAGTACAAACTCTTCGTACTCCTGGAGATGAGGGTTGCACATTTTTTTTCGGGGGTATGTGTTACCCATATAAACTGTCTCCCTCTATTGGGGAAAATCGACTAACTTTTTAAATTCCATTTGTGATAACATTTTACACGTTTTTATTGTATGTAAACTTCCCCCTTTGTATTTGTCCCCTTCTTTTGTGCCCCTGTGGCTAATAAAGAAATATATCTATCTATCTATCTATCTATCTATCTTGATAGAGTAAGACACGCTTCGCATCGGCTCCGCTATTCCATCGGGATTTACCCTTACTATTGTAAGTACCGGATAAATTTTTTAGTGCAACACATTTGGAACACTAACCCCTGTTATTTAGGGAAACATTTTTGCATTTACCCCCTTTTTAGGGGGTAAAATAAATATCTATTTTTGCCGAAAAATTTCTTTCTTGGCAGCATGGCGGAAAAGATGGCAGACATGTCTGCCATTAGCTCTGCCACGCCCCCCAAGTCTGAAGAACAAAAAATAATTACAACAAAATTAGACATTGAAACAAACAAACAAAATGAAAAAACAAATGTTAAGGAAAATGAGCAAACAGAAAACAAACAAACAGAAAATAATACAAATAACGACAGGGCAACTTTCGCCCAGAAAACAAAGCAATCCATTACATACACACCAATTGACCTAACTGCCGCCAGAGAAAAACTGGCCGAAGCAAAGAAACATATTGTTTTGGGGGAAAACGGAATGTTTTCCATTAACTCCCCCCCAGAATTCAAGAAAGCCAGAGCAGAAAACACAGTTATATACAGAACTATACTAAACCAGTCAAGAAAGCCAGCACAGCCCAGCCAAATGGAAATAGAGTTAGTCCTAAAAGACTATATGAAGAATATTCTCTTCATACGAAAGGACCGACTCTATGGCAGCATTTCGGTCCTAACAAGAGACAAAGAAACGGCGGTTCAGCTTTCCCTAAGCCCACTCTCGTCGACAACATATAGCTTCTATCCCTCCTACATGGGTAGAAGAACACAGAGGGTAAAAGTAAAAACAATGCTGCCCACAATGGACTTCTGGTGGGCTATTGCTGGCTTCATTGATATGGGCGAAGACACTATGCTGTCAATGGGGAAGGCAACTGGAGATGCGTTCCTGGGAATGGGCCTCGACATACTAGTCCAAATGAGGCCCGAAAGAATAGCACAAATCCCGGATCGCATCTGGCTGGATGACCTTACCCCAATAGACATAATTGTAGAGGGGAGAAGACCAGCATGCTATTTATGCATGGAAAGGGGACACGTTAAGGCTAACTGCCCGAAACGTATCCCCCAAAAAGGACTATTGCCCACACCCACCACAAACAGTACACCAGCACCACCCACCTCCAAAAATACACTAATACCACACACAGCAAACAAAATACAGACACCACCAACCACAAACACAACACAAACATCACCACCACCAGCACCAAACACAAGCACGACACAAAAATCACCACCACCAACCACAACACAAACATCACCACCACCATTACCAACCACAAGCACGACACAAACATTACCACCACCACCACCACAAAACCCATTCCAAACAAATAATAAAAAAAACAGTAACAAATCTACCCCTCCCGCAAAAAAAAAACAACCACACAACACGTCCCTCCCACCTAGCGCTGAAGAGTTTCCCCCAACTTCTGAAGAAGAAGGAGGAGAAGCCTTCAGACAAGTTAAAAGAAAAAAAAAGAAAACACACACCCAGCACACCACAAATAACCCACACACAAACACCAACTCCAATCAAAAACACCCCACCCTCAACAAACAAAAATAAATCTGCGCCTCCCCTCTCCGAAACATTGACAGCATCACAAAAAAAGACGTTGCAATACACATATATAAATAAAGAAAACAAAAAACTGGTTAAATTAATAAACAATAACCCTATGGTGCAGACCGAAGGGCCAAACTTTATCTCAACAGAGAACTTCACCCATTTAAAAATGATAAAGGTCCCTCTGGACCTTTATCGTTCCTTAAAAGAACAATTTAGACGGGACGTGAGCCCCCCCTGTTTAAAACCGTTGAATCGCGTCCTCTTGAAAGATTTCCCCATAACCGCCCCTCTCCCTGACACAACTCCAAATACCCCAACCCCACCACACACGTGTACCCCCACACCACCACAAAACATCCCTCCACCCAACACACCTGATGCCATGGAAATTACGCAACCCGGAGAGGTAAGTGCTTTTCTTTCTTCACTTTCAACACCAAAATAGATCAATTGAGAGTTGGCTGTTTGAACGCGCGTGGCCTGAGCTCAGCTTGGAAGCAAGCAAAGCTTCTAAGTGACCTCAGGTCACAAAGTATAGATGTGATGGTTGTTTGCGAGAGTCGGATCAGCAGCGTGAGACAGCTGGCGCCCGCCTTCGATGACTTTGAGATGCACGCATCTCTCTGTCAACCCGGAGGCGGGGGGGGAGTTGCCGTACTGCTGGATAAACGTCTGACTCTCGACGTACAGATTGTTCACTCGGACCCGGGGGGTCGATTACTGGTGCTGGACGTCGGAGGTGGTGAAGGCGGGGCTTTCAGACTGATCGGTCTTTATGCTCCCTTCGGGGCGGAGAGAGCCGACTTCTTCCAACGTCTGGAGACTTTTCTAGGAACGTCGCGTTCCCTGCTTTTAGTGGGGGACTGGAATGGAATCCTAGATGCGCGTTGGGACTATGCAGGGGCATGTCCCGATAGAGGGGGGTGTAGCAGCCTCAAGGGGTTACTCGATCGATTCGACCTGGTCGATAGATTTCGACTAGATTGTCCAACTGCGCCAACCTGGACCTGGGCAAACCGCAGTGGACAATCTAGATCGTACCTAGATAGGTTTTTGGTTAGGAGTAAGGATAGGGACGTATTTAGTTGTCCAGAACTGATCATGGTTGGCTATTCAGATCACAAATTAGTGACCTGCGTGGTCAACCTTGATAGAACGCATAGACAGGGTCCCGGTTACTGGAAGATGAACTTGTCCTTACCGACAAAGAAAGATTACAGAAACCGGATTAGTAGCTTAGTTAAGATGCGGTTGACGGGAGCGATCGTCAACAGTAGGTGGTGGATATCTCTAAAGAGAGAGATTAGAGTAAGTTCGATAGGTTACAGTAAGGAACTAGCGGCGAATAGAAATAGGAGGGAAAGGGAGTTAACAGATAAACTAGAAGAGGCGATTAGGAGCGGAGACGTAGCCAGAGTGTTAGCGACGAGAACGGCATTGAGCCAGTTCTTTGACGCGAAGCACGAAGGCTGCGTTGTCCGAAGTAAAATACGTGCTTTAGGAAACGAGGGGACCAAAGCTGTTAGCTGGGCCCGCGTGACAGAAGCCAAGAGTGGGATTAAATCCACCATTCGGTCTTTGCGAGACCAGGATGGACGGGTGATCCTTGAACCTGAGCGAATGTGCGAGACCTTTCAAAGGCACTTTGCTCGACTGTTCGGAGGTGGCGGGGGGCCGGACGGGGATGTGGACTTCGGTCCATACCTCGACGGTCTACCGCGTCTTTCGAGCGGCGAAGCGGAGTGCTGCGAAGGGCCAATCACAGCCACTGAAATCGGGGAAGCGCTCAGCCAATGCAGCAGACGCAAATCCCCGGGTCTCGATGGTCTACCATACGAACTTTATTTAGCTATGCCGGTCTTGTTCTCCGAACTCCTCGAGGCTGTCTATTGCAACTGGCAACAGAACGGGAGAATTCCCTGTTCTGTGACCAAGGGCGTGGTCACGCTAGTGAGGAAGGACGAGAGCAAGGGGGACGACTTAAGTAACTTTAGGCCCATAACTCTGCTGAATGCAGAGTTACAGATTTTGGCCAAGGTGTTGGCGAAGAGGTTGGCGCTTGTGGTGGGTGGTTTGGTGGGAGACGCGCAGACATGCGCTATCCCGTCCAGGTCCATTCACGACAACCTCCACCTCATGCGATACATCATAGAGAGGGTTGGCTACGAACCCGGCTTTGGTGGGGCCCTGATCAACTTGGATCAATCTAAAGCGTTCGATAGGGTCGACCATGGTTACCTGGATGCGGTGCTAGCGGCGGCGGGCTTCGGACCCGTTTTCAGGGGCTGGATTTCTGCCATGCACAGTGGCAACATCTACTCTAGGATTAAAGTAAACGGCTACCTCTCGGAGCCGTTTCAAATCACCCGATCCATCAGACAGGGGTGCCCCCTCTCCTCCCTTCTGTACGTATTGACTCTCGAGCCACTGCTGCGGAAGTTGGAGTTGCTGCGGGGCATACCCCTGGAACCGGGATTGCACAAAGCGGTCTCGGCCTATGCCGACGACGTAACAGTAATGGTGGCGGACGCCTCGGAAATCGGGGCGATCGCCACCCTACTGGAGGAATACGAAAGGCTGACGGGGGCTAAGCTGAACCAGGACAAGTCAGTCGGTTTGCAACTCGGAACGTGGAGGGGCAAACCGATGCCGTTAGACGGTGTCGTCGGGCGGTGGACGGAGGGCCCGGTGAAGCTGCTCGGGGTCTGGTTCGGACCGGACCTCCAGGTGGAGAAGAATTGGGGCGAGGTGACGAGCAGGGTGTTTGCGCTGACCCAGAAGTGGGCCAAGTGCAAACTATCACTGAAAGGTCGGGCGGAGGTGACGAACGCTTACATAGCGTCCGTCATCTACTACCGCCTGACCGTCGTGCCTTGCCCCAAGGAAAAGCTCACCATCATGGAACGCATGCTCTTCCAGTTCCTCTGGAAGAAGCGGCCTCCCATGGTGAGGAGATCCATCTGCTGCCAGCACCCTTCGAAAGGAGGGCTGGGTATGCCGTGGCTGTTGATGCGTAGGCACGCATTGAGGCTACGGCATCTACAGGTATTCCTCAACGGTCAGCCGGTGTGGGCCCCGTTTGTGAGGCGAGCCTTCCCACAGCTCGTCTCGCTCACCGAACTGCAATCCTGGGTGAAGCAAAGACCGAGAAAACTGGGCAACTGGCACACTGAGTGTGCCCAGGCGCTCACGGCTATCTGGCAAGCGGACCCGACTGTCAGTGGAGAATCCACCTCGACATTCTATAGAGGGTTGGTGGCTAGCAGGGGCGACGACACCCTTGGAGAGTCGCTAGGCATGGAGGAGGACGAACTGGCCAGCCTGTTCGGTAGAACTTTCGGCCCGGGACCCATGGACAACTTCCAGAGGTCCCTAGCCTGGCAGTGTTACCGGGGGGCTCTGCCCGTTCGAGAAAAGCTCTACAGACACGGGCGCCCGGGCAGGGATCCCGCGAAAAAGATCTGTCCCAGATGCGTGCGCGACGAGGAAACCGTTGCGCATGCACTGGTACACTGCCCGGGCGTTGCCGATCTGTGGGGCTACGTCGAACGACTGCTGTCGCGTGTGGCGCCGATTCGATTAACCGCCGAGTCTGTGGTGAACATCAAGCCGCCTCCTCCCTTCAGAAATGAAGCAGAGGCGGTCTTTCTGTGCGTAATAGCCATGATGAAAGAGGTTGTGTGGTGGACGCGCCTGAAAGGTCTGAGGTCGGGTGACTTTCTCTCCGGCCATCACCTGGTTTACTTCTTCCGATACCACTTCGGAAGAAGAATCAGGATGGAGAGAGAAGTGCTTGGTCCCAGACAGTTTTATGAAAGGTGGGTGAAAGAAGCGAGAATGGCCCGTGTAAATGGGCCTTCTCTCTACATTGTTCTGTAGGTGAAGAAGTGAAGAGGAAAGGGGGAGCGCCTCCTCTCTGGGCTTCCCCCGCGAAAAGAGTTGCACACTTTTCGGGGGTATGTGCAATCCCCAACACGCCCCCTCCCTTTTGAGGACTTTTTATTGTTATATTATTATTGTTATTCCTTTTTTCTTTACTCGATTTATGTAAACTCCCCCACTGTGTAAATGTCCCCTTCTTTTGTGCCCTCGTGGCAAATAAATAGAAATTTATCTATCTGTCTATTTCTCTCTCTCTCTCTCTCTCTCTATATATATATATATATATATATATATATATATATATATATATATATATATACAAATAAATTATTGAGAATCGGAATCTTGGCCCACGAAATAACGAAACACAATCTTCGAAATGCGTGGCAAAGTGCTCAATAGTTTGGATAAACCAGAGCTATAACTAACGTTTAAATACCAACACACTGAGACAATGCTTAAAATCATTCGCACAGCCGAAAAAACGACCAAGAAAATTCGGGCCAGACATATATATATATATATATATATATATATATATATATATATATATAGAGAGAGAGAGAGAGAGAGAGAGAGAGAGAGAGAGAGACATGGATAGAGTGATATATAGATAGAGAGATGAAGAAGTAGAAAGATATATATATAGTTATATATCACTCCATCTATCTAGCAGACTGTTTCTTTATGCATATCCTTCTATAACTCTCTCTCTCTCTCTCTCTCTCTCTCTCTCTCTCTCTCTCTCTCTCTCTCTCTCTCTCTCTCTCTCTCTCTCTCTCTCTCTCTCTCTCTCTCTCTCTCTCTCTCTCTCTCTCTCTCTCTCTTTAACGTATTCAATATTAGTCCTTCACCAGGAAAGAGCAAAGTTCAGAGAAAGAAGAGTTTGGAATGTATATATATATATATATTTATATATATATATATATTTATATATATGCATACATACATCGAACTCACAACCTCACGATTGCGAATCCAATTCTCTTACCACTCAGCCACACACCTTCACATACATACATACATACATACATACATACATACATACATACATACATACATACATACATACATACATACATACATAATACATACATACATACATGGTGACTGCCAACTCGTTTTCGAGTACGGCCACTACTTTATATCCATGTAGGAGAACTCCTACCGATGCGCTGAACGAATGTGACTTTTTAGTCCAGCCAGCGACTTGAAAACTCTGGTACAAACACTACACTTGTGACAATTATTGACACATAGTGCTGGGCCCTTGGTACCATGTGACGACAATTGCAGAGAGATCTCCAGATATAAAGCAATGCCTGTGCCGTGAAGCTTTTATAGTGAGCAAAGGCACTGCATAAAGCCAGTCCCACTCTCTTAACCAAGATGATATTTACCAAAAAGAAGAACAAGTCAACATCATTGGATACCAGCAGAATTCTAGGAGAAGGAAAACTCTGATATAACACCTGCAACTCTGATGGTATCTAACATACATACATACATACATACATACATACATACATACATACATACATACATACATACATACATACATACATGATGGCTGACCCCTCGTTATGGAGTATGGTCATTGCACGATATACCATTATTAGTAATTATTAATTAATTCTATCGTGCAATGCCTGTGCGTGATGATATTTTTAAAGTGAGGAATGACTGTGCACTGAGCCAATCCCACTCTCTGAGCGACAGTAGCTATAATCCTAAAAGAAGAAAAGATCAACATCATCGGTAACTACTGAGCCGCAGGTTTTATATCGGAATTATCCCAGTTTCCTGAGTTGCCTTCTCCTAGAAGAATGCCTTGAGAAAGGCTAGGGGTCCTTTACTCCCAGTGGTTTAACCGCGCGGTACATGTGTATATACATATTTACACTTTACATACATACATACATACATACATACATGGTGGCTGCCAACTCGTTTTCGAGTACGGCCACTACTTTATATCCATCTAGGAGAACCCCTACCGATGCGCTGAACGAGTGTGACTTTTTAGTCCAGCCAGTGACTTGAAAACTCTGGTACAAACACTACACTTGTGACAATTACTGACACATAGTGCTGGGCCCATGATACCATGTGACGACAAGTACAGAGGGATCTCCAGATATAAAGCAATACCTGTGCCGTGAAGCTTTTATAGTAAGCAAAGGCACTGCACAAAACCAGTCCCACTCTATTGACCAAGATACATACATACATACATACATACATAC
>OZ024749.1:39975004-39977504 GCA_964016885.1 Eledone cirrhosa
AGTGCATTACTGGTACTTTATTTTATCGACCCCGTAAGGATGAAAGGCAAAGTTAACAACGTATTGAAGTTACAATTACTTCGTTTATATATATACACACACACAAACACACACACCACACACATACACATACACACACACACATATATATATGGAAGGAGGTATTTACATACATACATACATACATACATACATACATACATACATACATACATACATACATACATACATATAGATGTGTGTGTGTGTGTTTATATATATTGGGTTGTCAAGTATGAAATTTGTAGAAATTTGTTTTGTTTCTACAAAATTCTACAAATTTCATACTTGACGATCCAATATATATAGATGTATGTATGTATGTATGTATGTATGTATGTATGTATGTAAATATCACGTAATGACACACGGTATATATCGACATAGAGTGAAGAGGGAGGAGATATGCTCTTTGGAGAGGATATTTCCAGGAGCAAACGCATGGCCAGCCATGACTGAAGAGTGCATTAAAAGATTTACTCCATATTTTTTTATCTTAGTATGACACACCCTATAATCTTTAAAAAGGGAAAGTGTATATTGTGAAATATCGTCATAAATATACTAAAAAAATATTAAGGCCTGACCTGTCGTTAACCCTTTGGTACCAACCCTGCAAAAACCAGCTTTGGTCCTATGAAATATAACTATTTCTACTTTAGGCACAAGGCCAGCAATTACCCAGTCCATTACTCGTACTTTATTTTATCGACCCCGTAAGGATGAAAGGCAAAGTTAACCTCAAATATAACCACCCATTATAAGGCTTCCTATTTAACCCTTTGGTTACCAACCCTGCCAAAGCCAGGTCTGGTCCTATGAAACAAAACTACCCATTGTATAGGGTTCCTGTTTAACCTTTGTGGTACCAACCCAGCCAAAGCCAGGTCTGGTCCTATGAAACAAAACTACCCATTGTATAGGGTTCCTGTTTAACCTTTGTGGTATCAACCCTGCCAAAACCAGGTCTGGTCCTATGAAACAAAACCACCCATATATGTTGTTCCTGTTTAACCTTTTTGGTACCAATCCTGCCAAAACCAGCTCTAGCCCTATGAAACAAAACTACCCATTATACAGTGTTCCTATTTAACCCTTTGGTACCAACCCTACCGAAGCCAGATCTGGTCCTATGAAACAAAACTACCCATATATGTTGTTCCTATTTAACCCGTTGGTTACCAACCCTGCCAAAGCTATCTCTGGCTTTATGAAATATAACCTCCCATATATTATATTTTGTTCCCATTGCTACCAACGCAACCAAAACTATGGCAGTATCGGTAGAGGGTCGGACAGCATGCTTTCCAGCATAGTTGCGTCCCTTTACGATCTGAGTTCAAATCCCACCGAGGTTGACTTTGCCTTTCATCCTTACGGGGTCGATAAAATAAAGTACCAGTAATGCACTGGGTAATTGCTGGCCTTGTGCCTAAAAGTAGAAACAGTTATATGAAACAAACCACCCATTTTAAAACGTTCCTATTTAAATTAAAATCCACCGAAATAATTTTTACTATCTTAGTAAAGAAATAATTAATAATTTTAGCAAATCCGTCAGAATTCTTCATTAATTAATTGAAGAGTGTCTCTCATTAGATATACAGTTGCAAATGTCTTAAACAACTACAACAACTACATCAACAACATTAGCAACCAGCAGTATACCCTTCTCCCTTAAAATGTTAATACCAGAATGAAAAAATCATTTTTAGCAGTTGCTGTTGTTGTTGTTGTTATTGTTGCTATCGCTGCTTTGGGTGCTGTAGTTGTGATGGCTAATGTTGTTGTTATTGGTGGTGGTGGTGGTGTTGTTGTTGTTGTTGTTGTTGCCTCTGTTGTTGTTGGTGGTGGTGTTTTTCTTGTTGTTGTTGGTGGTGGTGTTTTCTTGTTGTTGTTGTTATTGTTGCTATCGCTGCTTTGGGTGCTGTAGTTGTGATGGCTAATGTTGTTGTTATTGTTGCTACTGTTGTTGGTGGTGGTGTTACTGTTGTTAGTTGGTGTTATTGTTGTTGCTGCTGCTGCAGTTGTTGCTACTGTTGTTGGTGGTGGTGTTACTGTTGTTGTTGCTGCTACTGTTGTTGGTTGGTGTTATTGTTGTTGTTGGTGGTGTTGGTGGTGGTGGTATTGGTGTCATTGTTGTTGTTGTAGTTATTGTTGTTGTTGCTATTTCTACCTTTCGTGTTGTAGCTGTGCTGGCTACTCTTCTACAACAATTACATTGGTAATTGTTCTTTCTTATACAGGCGCCACAGTGTAATCTCGCCTCAAAATATCATATAACGTTTTACTGTTTTACATGGTGGCTTGTTATTTCTCTTCACAGTTTATTTTCTTTCTTTCCTTCCACCTTTCTTTCCTTCCACCCTTTCTTTCCTTCCACCCTTTCTTTCCTTCCACCTTTCTTTCCTTCCACCTTTCTTTCCTTCCACCTTTCTTTCCTTCCACCCTTTCTTTCCTT
>OZ024749.1:39982504-39990004 GCA_964016885.1 Eledone cirrhosa
AGTGGACATTACTCATCACCCAATTTAACACCACTACCTGGTAACTAGGGTCCACTCTGTTGTAAGCATTCGATCCAAGTGTGGGGTTTCAGGGCACCCTCCTTCCTCTCACCATCTCTCCTTCATGTCTTGGATACCAGTAAAAGTGTCATGGCCACTGTCTTTCCTTTCATATATCTAAAGCATCTTGAAAATATTCTTTAAAAAACTGTGGATCTTTACCATTCCGTTGGATCACTTAACTCCCAGGGACATTCGAACGGATTTTACCATTTACAATCCATGGAGAGGAATAACAGATCTTTAGAAGAAAAATTTGAAAGGATTGGTTGCGGACCGGAATCCACTGACACATTCCTCAGGCGACAACGCATGAAACCAACCTGGAGCAATTGTATCACACAATTACACACGCAATTAACACATTCCTCCTTAACGTACACTTACAATTTTTCAAAAAAATAAATGGTTAAAAAAGGGAAAGCGAGAAATCCGATGTGTCGAATGAATGGTTAGTGTCACCTCCCAAGTCTTACTCAGATTCAGCAACACATTTGTAGGCAATGTACTTAACTGTCAATGGACTCGTCTAACCTAGCCGCAAGCAAGTATCACACAGAAAGCAGCATGATCCAATACTGTAAAAGGTGGAACCTCTGTATAACTGACAGAGGCTTCGTTAAATCGCAGTATTAAGTTCGATCTTCGGAACTGATATGGTTCGTGATAAATGTGTTATCAGCGAGGCTTCGTTTTATAAACGACACTACACAGTGGAATCAAGACTGAAGCTACTACCACTACTGCCACTACTACTACTATTACTACTAGTACTACTACTACTACTACTACTACTACTACTACTACTACTACCACCACTACTACTACTACCACTACTACTACTACTACCACTACTACTACTACTACCACTACTAGTACTACAACTACTACCACTACTACTACCACCACTACTACTACTGCCACTACTACTACTACTAGTAGTAGTGGTACTACTACTACTACCACCACCACTATTACTACTGCCACTACTACTACTACTACTACCACCACCACCACAACTTCTACTACCACCACCAGTACTACTACTACTACTAATAGTACTACTATTACTACTTCGTATTTCTACCCGTTTTACCAGGAAATAGTCAACAACTTCCGAGAATCGAACAAAACTAACCAAACAACTCACTAAATAAATAAATAGGAAAAGGAAAGATTAAATAAATAAATATGTGTAATAGAAACGAAAGTTTCAGAAAATTCTAAAAAAGAAAGAGAAAAAAGAAAAAAGAGAAAAAAAAGAGAAATAATGGTAAAAAAAAATTTTTGCCAAACAAATAAATTAATAAAAAATAGAAATAAATATAAAATAAAATAAAATGTAATAAAATAAAATTATTTAATAAAAATGTGTATATATATATATATATATATATATATATATATATATTATACATGTATATATGTATATATATTATACATGTATATATATGTATATATTATAGATGTATATATATATATATATTATACATGTATATATATTATACATGTATATATATATATATATTATACACGTATATATATGTATGTATTATACATATATATATATATATTATACACGTATATATATATATGTATTATACATGTATATATATATATATTATACATGTATATGTATATATTATACATGTATATATATATATATATATATATATATATATATTTATATATATATATGCGTGTATAATATAAAATGATGCGAAGAATTGCTGTCCAAACGATGAAATCATTTGGAATTAGAGAACAGTTTTTGGCCATTTAAAGTTCAAAATCTTTCTCTCTCTCTCTCTCCCCCCCTCTCTCTCTCTCTCTCTCTCTCTCTCTTTCTTTCTTTCTCTCTCACTACTCCTTACCGCTCCTCACCCCTCTACCTAACCTAAACGTTGCCACCTGCCATTTGAAAGCACAACTAACACCACAGTTTTTCAGAGAAAAAATAAATTGCCAGGACGACTACTACTACTACTACTACTACTACTACTACTACTACTAATATTACTACTACTACTGCCACTACTACTACTACCACCACCACTACCACTACTACCACCATCACCACCACCACTACTACTACTGCCACCGCCACCACTACCACTACCACTACTACTACTACCACTACTACTACTACTACTACCACTAACACTACTAATACCACTACCACTACTGCTACTACTACAACCCCCTCCACTACTACTACTACTATTACCACCACCACCACCATCACTACCACTACTACTACTACTACTACTACTGCCACCACCACTACAACTACTGCTACTACTACTACCATCGCTAACACTACTAATACCACCACCACTACTATTACATGTGTCTCACATTTTTATCTTAACTCAATCAACTTGATGGAAATGTGAGGAGGTTGTGATTAAGGTTTTATTACTCCTAGGCTTTGGAGATATTTTTTTTTAACATTTTCATAGGTTTTTATCCGGAAGCCTTTTAGTGTTTGTTTATTAGTTTTCTCTTTTTAGTTTAGTTTTTTTTTTGTTTTTAATAATTTGGTGTTGAATTAATTCCTAGAATATAGGATTGGCAGAGTCGTTAGAGCATCGGAGAGTATGCTTTGCGGTATATAGTTATGACCCTTTACATTATCAGCCCAAATTCCGCCGTGGTAAATTTTGTCTTTCATCCTTCAAGAATATTCGTATAGAGACATCAGGGCAGCAAGAAGCTGACCATAATCCCATACTCCAGCACAGCCTTCCACAGTGTTAATGTTAAGGAGCATGGCTTAGTGGTTAGAGCATTGGGCTTGCAATCGAAAGGTTGTGAGTTCAATTCTCGGACCGGGTGATGTGTTGTTTCCTTGAGTAAGACACTTTATTTCACGTTGCTCCAGTTTACTCAGCTGTAGAAATGAGATGATAGGGACTGGGGTCCATATCTTTGAATCCTCCAAGACATCTCCAACGAGATATACCTTGGAGGAGGCCAGCTAAAACTGCATTATGTGAGTTGTCACACACACACACACACACACACTTTCACAGCAGGTCCCAAAGAACGCGGTTTCGTATGCCTTTTCAAGGTCGACAAAACAAGAATATACTTCTTGGCAGTATTCCCACGATTTCTCGAGTACCCATGAGCTTGGCTGGTCACACTTTGGGATCCAGCCGAATCAGTTTGAGACGGTTGCTTCTGACAGGACCCGCTGGAAGGAGGGCTTGGGGACTCTGCTCCCACGACCCTTTCTGAAATAAGTGGGTGAAGAAAAAGAAGAATCTTCCAATGGTTGATAAAATAAAGTACCAGTTATGTACTGGGGTCGATATAATAAACTTTCCCAGCCCCACAATTTGCAGGCTTTGTGCCCAGATTAGAAACGCTGGACTGGCAGCATAGAGTTATGGCTCTTTACGTTCTGAGTTCAAATCCAGCCTAGTTTAGCTTTGCTTTTCATCCTTACGCGGTCGATAAAATAAAGTACCAGTCACGCACTGGGGTCGATTTAATCGACTTTCCCCTCCCCCTTCAAATTGCTGGTCTTGTGCCTATAGTAGCAACAATTATTGTAACATCACGGGAGAGTCATTTTAGTCATTCAAAAACATGTTTTTTTAAATGTGAAAAGTTTGTTGTAAAGGTTTTATTACTGGTAGGCATTGCGGTTGTTTCATTTTATGTTTTTGTTATTTTAAATTTTACACATTTTTTTTATCCGGAAGCATTTTGCTTATTTCTTTGTTTTTAGTTGTCTTTTTTGTAAATTTTAGATTTTAGGTTGAATTAATTTCTAATATATTATTACAGTTATTATTATTTTAACATCATGGAAGAGTCATTAGTGATTTTTAAAAAAATATATATATATATACAAATATAAAATATAAAAAAATATATATATAAATATAAAATATAAAAAAATATATATATATAAATATAAAATAATAACAACATAAAATAAGAACAAAATAAAATAAAATAAGATGAAAACAAAATGTTAAATTCACTTTTACATTTATCATTTATTTAGTGGTGTCAAACGATTCTCCTCGTGGCATGGTCATTGACACAATTCATATGTATGTATTGTGTGTGTGTGTAGGCAGGGCCGGTGCTACCATACAGGCAAACTAGGGCGCTGATTTCAGGGGGCGCATTTCTCCAAATCAACAACATATATTACCCACTCTACTACCCTAAGTATCGAGTACTCTGGTGCGATATGGTCCACCTGGTTCCTTACCACACTTTCTTTGTTTCATATATAGATTAGTTCTTTCGTTGTTTTTGGTATTGTATGGTTGGGTTTTGCCTACCGCAATTTTCAATTTGTCAAGCTTTTTAAACGTAATGTTATTACTCTAAGGACCTACCCTTATTGAGTGCTTTGCTACTCATTCCTTATTGTAGGTCGACTTTGCTTGGCGACAGCCGAAGCTTCGATTTTACTAAGCTTCCACTTATATATATATATATATATATATATATATATTTTCTTGGTTATGGTTTAGCAATGAGTCTTGTTTGATGGTGCTGTGAGTACACAGGTGAAACTCTGTAGTAACAAGACTCATCACTTAACTTAAATATTAAACAATATTTAAACGCTACTTCGGTATTGAGTACTCTTTCTCATATCATTATCATTATCACTCAGATACATACATACACTTATATATATACATATATAGGAAAAGAGTCAGGACCCCGACGGCTGAGCTCCGGCCGTTTCGACAGCTAGATCCGAACGTTCGGACCTTGCTGTCGAACCGGTCGGAGCTCAGCCGTCGGGGTCCTGACTCTTTTCCTATTACCCACTCTACTACCCTAAGTATCGAGTATTCTGGTGCGTAATAGTCCACTGGTTTCTTACCACACTTTCTTTGTATTATATATATATATATATATAACGAAGGAAATGTGGTAAGGAACCAGGTGGACCATAACGCACCAAAGTACTCAATACTTGAAATAGTAGAGTGGGTAATAGGAACCAGTAAGACCCCGACAGCTGAGCTCAAGCCGTTTCGACGGCTAATTCTGGAATTAGCCGTCGAAACGGCTTGAGCTCAGCTGTCGGGGTCTTACTGGTTCCTATATATATATATATATATATATATATATATATATATATAGGTGTGTTTTGTGTGTGTGTGTAGGTCTATCAATTATCTATCTATCTATCTATTGTTTTATCTTCACCACTGTTCCGGCCGTGACCTTTGCCCTAATCGCTGCTTTAAACCTTAGTTGTCTTCAAGTGTGATGGATGACCTTGACATTTCTGAAAGATTTAACAATGACTTAACGGAAATGCCCTTCTCTGAACACGCACGCGCACACCTACACCCTGAACACTTTCACTCAAATATATATATATGGAGAGAGAGAGAGGGAGAGAGACGAGAGAGAGAGAAGCCCACTTGTAGACACATATACACAGATAGACAAATAGGCACATTAACACATATACGCACATACTTGGTACCACTGGTAATTCCACACGTGTCACCTCCATCCCTCACACCACCACTGACACCCCACCCACTCCACTGTATCCACCGTTAACTGTGACCCACCCTGCAATAATTCGGATCCCATTAGTGGCACCACGCCCACCATTTCCATACCATCACCACCACCCGACCACCACTGGCACCACCACCACCCGACCACCACTCCCACCAACACCATTTTTCATCATCACCCATTATCATTATTGCAACATCCGCCGCATTCACCACCACCACCACCATTATCACTACTACTATCATCACCGTCACCATCACTACCACTACCACAACCATCACCACCTCAGTCTCACCACATGCACCACCTCAACCTCACCACAAGCACCACCCCAACCATCACCATCACCATCACTACCACTACCACAACCACCACTACCACAACCATCACCACCTCAACCTCACCACAAGCACCACCCCAACCATCACCATCACCATCACTACCACTACCACAACCACCACCACCTCAACCATCACCACCTCAGTCTCACCACAAGCACCACCTCAACCTCACCACAAGCACCACCCCAACCATCACCATCACCATCACTACCACTACCACAACCACCACCACCTCAACCATCACCACCTCAGTCTCACCACAAGCACCACCTCAACCTCACCACAAGCACCACCCCAACCATCACCATCACCATCACTACCACTACCACAACCACCACCACCTCAACCATCACCACCTCAGTCTCACCACAAGCACCACCTCAACCTCACCACATGCACCACCTCAACCTCACCACAAGCACCACCCCAACCATCACCATCACCATCACCATCACTACCACTACCACAACCACCACCACCTCAACCATCACCACCTCAGTCTCACCACATGCACCACCTCAACCTCACCACAAGCACCACCCCAACCATCACCATCACCATCACTACCACTACCACAACCACCACCACCTCAACCATCACCACCTCAGTCTCACCACAAGCACCACCTCAACCTCACCACAAGCACCACCTCAACCTCACCACAAGCACCACCCCAACCATCACCATCACCATCACCATCACCATCACTACCACTACCACAACCATCACCACCTCAGTCTCACCACATGCACCACCTCAACCTCACCACAAGCACCACCCCAACCATCACCATCACCATCACTACCACTACCACAACCACCTCAACCTCACCACAAGCACCACCTCAACCTCACCACAAGCACCACCCCAACCATCACCATCACCATCACTACCACTACCACAACCACCACCACCTCAACCATCACCACCTCAGTCTCACCACATGCACCACCTCAACCTCACCACAAGCACCACTCCAACCATCACCATCACCATCACTACCACTACCACAACCACCACCACCTCAACCATCACCACCTCAGTCTCACCACATGCACCACCTCAACCTCACCACAAGCACCACTCCAACCATCACCACCACCATCACCAAAACCACGACCATTATCACCACCACTATCATCACCATCACCATCACCACCACTATCATCACCAGCATCACCCCTACCACAACCACCACCACCTCAACCATCACCGCCTCAACCTCACCACAAACACTACCCTAACCATCATCACCAACATCACCACCTCAACTGAAGCTCTGCACCAGTAAAGATGCTATAAACATTTAAAATAAATCAGCACTATGACTGCCTCGCATTGAAATTTGAAATTTTTACTTTAATTCTGCAAATTTTCACAACAATCTTTCCACCACAAACCTTCCAACATTGATTGGCAGTATCGGTAGAGGGTCGGACGCCATGCTTTCCAGCATAGTTACGTCCCTTTACGATCTGAGTTCAAATCCCGCCGAGGTTGACTTTGCCTTTCATCCTTACGGGGTCGATAAAATAAAGTACCAGTAATGCACTGGGTAATTGCTGGCCTTGTGCCTAAA